>JAUCMR010003047.1:0-46214 GCA_032357425.1 Enteromius argenteus | reverse complement strand
AGCGAATCAGGGCTCCCAAGCAGCGACCCCAGTCTGTCGTCACGACATAACGTCATAGTGACTGACAGACAGGGAACAGGACATCACTTTGGACCTTTGTCTGAGGCTATGGATTACATAGGTATTAATGTTGTGAATAATGTTCAGTTTCTTGCACAGGCTGATTGTTTTGCTTCATAAGACCTCAATATATCATCAGGAGCCAAAGGTATCAATTTTGTCTTGTCTGATGTGCTTTTCCTGATCTGTAAAGTATCCACTGACTTGCATTTTCTGAATCACCAAAGACCCTGTTTTCAGCAGTTTAAAAATTCTTCTGAAGAGTTTCTACTGAAAAGTTCTGCTGATGTAACGGCCTGAGAGTAACTGATCTGCAAATTAAAATTTTGGGGGGAACTATCAGTTTAACAACATGTTAAAGGTACAAAGTGACTTCCTGTTGTTGTTGTTGTTGTTGTTGCTGTTTTAGCCCAACAGCAGCACAGACACGCTACAGTCGCTGACGTCAGGAGACTGGGACGTGACGGAAATATTAGCCTACAATGAGGACACCAAACTTGTGTAAGCTTGTGTGATCAGCAGCTTTCAAAAGACCCTGATGCTGGATTCTATCCATATTGACAATAAAATTGTCAAAAAAATAAAAGCTAAATTAAAGCAAAATGCCATTATCCGCTTTTGTTAAATTGTCTTTGCAGATACTTTCTGAGTACAGAAGACGATGCAAGACGGCGTCACCTCTACAGGTATGAGAGATGATGTGACACACACACACACTGATGTAACTGAGAAGCATTGAAACTGATGACGTGTGTTGTTTGTTTAGCGCCAACACCACAGGATCCTTCAACCGCCGCTGTCTGTCCTGTAATTTAAGCTGTGGATACGTCAGTGGATCATTTAGTCCAGACGCTAACTACTTCCTTCTCAACTGCAAAGGTTTATGCTTTTTCTATGCAAAACATCTGTAAATATCTGGTCTTATGTTAAAGACTTTTTAACGGATTTGTTTTTTTGTATTCAAAAGTATTTTTTACTACAATTATTTATTTTCTATTATTTTTATTTATTTATTTGTTATTAATTTACAAAAAGCCTTTGTTGAAGACTACCAAACTATTAACCAAACCAATTAGCTAGGTGAATCAAACAGTGTTGTTTGTGAGCATAGTGAGAAAAACCTGTTGTGAGCTCCAAGGTTGTTAACTGAGTGTATGTACTTCGGTTGAACCCACCCATGTTTAGTAGAGAAAAACTACATTACCCATGATGCTGTACAGAAAATTCCACCAATTAGAGAGTTACAGTGAATTGAGCTCCGCCCACTACCTTGATGCACTACAAATGAATCACATCTCCCTACGTACTCAAAATATTTCAATATTTGTATGTATATTACTATTTTGCAATTAACTTAAAATGTATTTTTTCTGTACAGCCTAATACTTTATTTATTTCTCTGTTTTTAACTTATGTCATTCGCAATGGGATTAGTTATTATGATTAGATAGTTCTTTCTCTTATGAAAATCATAGTCCTTAGTACATAACTTGGATTTTCATTTAGTTTTTTTGCGTCAAGTGAATGTTTATGTTGAGTTTCTGCTCATAACTGGCTGGTTTGGTTTTATGGCCTATACTAATCTCTATGAGAAAAATGAAAGGGAAAAAATACGGACCAAATGACGCTGAAAAAGTGGACAGTACTAATGCACTCTATCACATGGCTTCTCTAGAATAACTGATTCTGTTTGGTCAGTTGCTGCATTCTAATGCTGTATAACTGACTGTTGTCATAAGAAGCCAATTTTCTACATTGCTATATTGCTAGCTTTATATATAATATCCTTTCATCCATAATATAATAGTCCATATTTTATCTCATTGAAATAGATCATTCCGCAATAATAGGCATTAAGCAGTATTAGACCAGAAATTATATGGAATATAAGGACATTTTTATATCTAATCTGATCTTCTCTGTATGTAATCGAGTGTTTGGCTCAGTGACTCTGGCTGATGTGAGTGTGTTAGTCATGACATCATTACCCTGCTGTGTGTTTTATCAACAATAAAGCGTGGTTGCCATGGTCACTGATCAGTTTAGCAGGGTCTGTTGAGCACAAGGAAAGGTCAGTGTTTGTGTTATTAATTAAATGAAGTCAGAGCAGAGCCTTATGCTCCCTGCAGCATGACGCTTCTCCAGACCTCAGCACAGAAACACCAGGTCTTGTGTAGTCGATGCATCCCACCTGTTGTTTGGATCAAACCAAGCACTGATAGCAAAGGTCAGCTTTAGGTGCAGTATAGTTATTCCATGTTTAGGATCAAAAAGGGGGTTTGAGTGCATTGATGAATTCCCAGCTTCAAAAACAGTTAATCTGATCGATTACAGTCAGAAAAATTGTTATAATAGAATTTCCAGTACTTTTACTCAGCAAGGATGCGTCTAATTAATCAAAAGCGACAGTAAAGACATTTATAAAGTTACAAAATATTTCTATTTTAAAAAATTCTGTTCTTTATCATGGTTTCCACAAAAAAATGAAGCAGCAGAAATAATTTTAACATTAAAAAAAAAAAAATGAATAAATAAAATATAATATTGAACAGTATTACTGTATTGTTAAATTAAATTAAATTAAATAAATACAGGTTTGGAGAGAAACTTGAACTGACCCAAGCTTACAGTAGTGCATATTAATTGTATATCACAATATTCTCTTCATATTAAAACACTTATAAAAAAAATAGTACAAAAATAAGGGTCCTTTCCAAAGTATTTTTTTATTATTTAAAATTTACATTTTTTTATTATTTAAATAGTCATTTACATTGCAGTGAAACTAGTTCATAAATAATTCAAAAAAAAAAAATACTTCCAGTTTTCATTGTCTACCAATTTATTATTTTAGCCAAGTATATTATATATATATGAGATGTTAAGATGTCCGCATCAAAAAAGAAATTCACAAAAGTGATTTTATGTTGATAGAAAGCACAAAAAGGGAAGTAAAGGTTTCAAATAAGTTTTTGGAGAATAAAATGTGAAGATTTGGTTGAAATAATGTTACATTGTCATTCAGTGTAACACAATATTTATGTAACAATTCAAACAACATGCTTATTCTGAATTGTACATATTAAAATATATAAAAGAATAAGGACGCATATTAAATGTTATTGTGTTTTAAATGAGTAAATCTTACTGATAAATAAAACCTAAGATAGTATTTTTTTTTACATTTAAAAGTACAACTAATTAGTATTTGGGGTGAACGTAATTCATCCTTTAATGTGTCATAAATTGTTTGTTACACTGAATAACACTTTAGTGGGTAAATTTAGTAAATCGGGGAAAATGTGTAAGATTTATTTTTGGCTTAGAAAAATAAAAACTAAATTGCAATTCGTTTAAACAGAAAACTGTTTAATTTGGGGGAGGGGGGCAACAATTTAAAGAAGTATTACACTTATACACTAACATAGGATGCTATTCTTGCCAAAAATCACCCAATTTGGAAGAAATCAGCTGAGCAATATATAAAGTGGTTACATGGCATTTAGAGATGTGTTTTATCTGAAGTAGGTTATATTTCACATACATTATAACTCACACAATATGTATAGTGTAAAGCTCAGATGCAGAAGAAGCCCAGCATGTTTTTGTGAGATGGGATGACATGAATGTATAATCTTGTGTTTTTGTGCGCAGGTCCCGGTGTGCCTCACACAGCCGTGTACAGCACCAGAGACGGAGAGTACGAGAGTGAGTCCTCAGTCTGTTACTGCACTAAACACTATCAGACACACGATCACATTCACTTTATCAGCTCTACACCCAAGAGCTTGTTTTACTGGAAAGGTATTTCTCACCCAGAGGACACGATAGAAGACCTAGATATGTGCTTTATCAACAGTGTTCGAAGGTTAAATGTGCTTGAAGACAAACGAAAACACAAAACACCTCAAATGTGAGATAAACACTTATCAAACTGTGTACTGTGTACACAATGTCCTCAGGTTCTCTTCTGTAAGAGTGTAAGCGGAGACAATGGAGAACGGCTGTGTGTTTAGCATAATTAGCAGTGATTATCATCAGCCTCTTGGGAGAAAAGAGGAAGCAGGACAAAACAGACTCACTCTTGGGATTCACAGCAAGTCATGTGTGTTTATTTTGATGCCCATATTAAGAGATTTTTACACCAAGAGGTCAGGGTTTAGCTGGTTAGCATGATCCTGTTAGCCCCTTCTGGTAATTGTTGTAAAAAAGTGTAAAAGTGGCCTTTTCTCCATTTAAAAGTATCTGTGTATTCTGATGAAAAACATACAGAACTTTTCATTTTTCATTATATATATATATATATATATATATATATATATATATAGTAGATATAGTAGATTTTATGATAGGGCAGACTTTTCTTGTTTTTTGAAAGAAATTAATACTTTCATTCAGCAAAGATGCATTAAAGGGGTCATATGATGTTGCTAAAAAGATTTTTTTCTGTGTGTATTTGGTGTAATGCAATATGTTTATGTGGTTTAAGGTTCCAAAAACACGTTCATTTTCACAAAGCTCATCGTTCAGGGGGAGCGAGGTATGCTCTGATTGGCCAGTTATCCAGCCGATTGGCTGAAGACCTCAAGCATGTGACAGAAATGTTATACCCCTTATCATAACATGATGCCGTTATGACGCTAAAACAACACATTACAAACGAGGCATTTGTTGCATCCAGTGGGACATAATTACTGATTATAATGACTTTTATACTTGACTTTTTACATGTTGCATCGTATGACACCATGTCTGCATTTGTGATCAGAGAAACGACAAACAACAAGCATAGTAAGTAGCAGGTTCTTTTAATAAGAAAACGTAACTTACTTAAAGGTTATGAGTCAGAAGCGCCAGACTGTTCTTGCAGTGGGATTAGCAATTTCGCTAGATTTGCTCCACTTTATAATCTCTGGGCACAGCCAGCATATGCTCCAAATCTGCTGAAAACACTCTAATATTTTGGGTTGAACTGTTCTGGAACAGTGGTGTGAATACGTCTGTGATGTAGAAAAGCAGAGGTGTGTTTAAATTAAGTGTTTTAGGAAGGAGTGGTTGAGTCTTAACTTTTAGAAAGAATATCTCTTTTGTTTTGAGACTTTAGTCTTTGCAACTTTAGTGATATTATCTATGCACTAACAGCGGGTGACTCTCCAAAAAGAAAGGAAACCTTGAAATCTCTAATACTGTAAAAAAAAAACCATTCACAATGTTACTGCTTTTATTGTAAATAAATGATGGTGAGCATAAGAGACTTTCAAAATCATTTAAAGATCTTGCTGCCCCAAACTTGTGTATATTTTATAGTAGATAAACACATCTCTCTGACCATCTGTATGTTTTTCACTCTGTTTTCCTCAGAGCTGCTGGATGTGGAGCTCAATGAGCAGCTGAACACCACCGTGAACAACACACAGATGCCCAAAGTAGAGTACAGAAAGATCAGCATAGATGATTACTGTGAGTATCTTACAGCAGACTCTCAGAGTCAGTTTTCACAGAGCTGATGATTTTCAAAGTACAGTAACTTTGCCATCATTTGCACAGGTCTGAACATGCAGATCCTGAAGCCAGCGGGGTTTCTAGAAACGGCTCACTACCCCTTACTGCTGCTGGTGTAAGTGATTCACACACACAGAATAAATCATACATGATCCACACCAACTACATGGCAATCAAAACACAGGAACACAGAGGATTAGTCCAGACTAAAAACATTAAACACTAAAGTTCTAACGTTTTTTGCTTAGTGTGGCTACATCAGTGTGAAGTTGGGGTGAATCTCATGAAAATGCTCTCTTAAAATGTGTCTTGATGTAGAGGGTTTTTTTTGCATTGTGAAATTTTTTCTCTCCATTCCGGTTCTCATTACATTTATTATCTTTTAAACTGAGAAAATATCAATCGAATTATCTATTATCGAAATTATGGGGGGGTAAAGGATCAGTCAGGAATAAAAATGTATTGAAAATGTTCAAATCAGGAATGTCCAAATCATAATCTGAATGCATAGTTCATGCATAAAGATGACAGTCAAAACATAACGTACAATGTTTACTAACACTGTAAAGGTTTTCAGTTGGATTGGCATTTATCATCTTTACCATGCAGTATGCAGTATTTCAGATTTAGAGAACAACAAATTTATATTCATGTGCGCTATGCATTACATGCATTATTGCCTGTGACAGACAGCCTGTTGAAGCCACTCAGGCTATAATTTTTGATGCATTCAAAACATCTGTTAGTGTGGGTTTTCCAGGTAATGCATGTACTCACTGGACCTCTGTTTGATGTTATTTTTGACAGACATTGTCATCGTAATATTAAAATCATGTGGATTTGAAAACAGATTAATCATAAGGTTGTAGTTATTTCTTTGCTGGCAAGTATTCAGTGATAGTGTGTTATGTAGATTTAGTTGTAATATTTTAATCGACAGACAGCCGATCTAAAGTTTTTGACTATATAACACGCATGAGAGGCAAACAATGTTTGATTTTTGAGTAATTATAAAACATGCTGGACATGTTTAAAATTCATTACACTTAGTTTATGTTAGGCTTAGCCTCAGAAACCGACATGAATGGCTTGTCCAAAAATGTTATATTCAGTTGTGGCACATTGATAGATTTTTGACAGTGTTACTTTTTACTCAGAAAGGAGTGGCTTTGACGCACAATGTTGTTTTACTGTCTCTATTAACAAAAATATTTTATTTTAACTCATGAAAATGCAGATCCTGTTGTAAACAATAGTGAAGAATACAGATTTTTTTTACCCCTTAGCAGATTTTGACCGATGCATATGTCAAATGATTTGTGCAATGTGACCCAGATATTTCATCATAACATTCACACAGAGGGTTTAAAGTACAAGGTATTAGAAATAGTCTCAAAAAAAGAAAAAAAAAAAACGAAGCTAAGTTTTGATACAGCGAATTTACTGCGGCATTGTTTGATCAGATGTTCCTCCAGCATGGTAGGTTCTGATGCATTTGATTGGCTCTGGCAGGGACAGCACCCCCGGTGGTCAGATGGTGACGGAGCAGTTTCAGGTGGACTGGACCACGGTGCTGGTCAGCTCCTACAACACTATAGTCATGCGTCTGGATGGCCGCGGCAGTGGCTTTCAGGGCACAAACCTCCTCCACCGCATCAAGAAGAAACTAGGAGAGTTTGAGGAGAGAGACCAGCTGAAAGCTCTTAGGTCAGATCATCCACACGAACGACTCTAAAACTACAGCAGCATCACTTCACGCTTACATCTGTTCTTTGATTCTCTGCAGAGAGATATCACAGCCGGCATTCATTGACAGCTCAAGAATTGGAGTTTATGGAAAGGTGAGGTTGCCTGGTGACTGTTTGGGGAATTAATGCAGTGATGCTAATAACTTCACTGAATGTTTTGGTAGTGTGAGTATAGCTGAGTTGCTTACATAAGTGTTTTTTTCCAGTCAAAAACTATTTTCCAACCAGTAGTAAGATAGCATGGCAAAATGCTAGGTATTTTAGTCTTATTACATATTTAAGAATTTTTATTAATATTTTGAATTGGCTTAATTTGGTTTTGCTCATTTAATATTTTTAGCTTCCATTGTTTTTATATTACTATTTAGGTTTATTTTATTTATTTTTAGTAAATATTTTTAATGCTTCAACTTCTTATATTTTATTTCAGTAACATGATCAATAAACAAAATGAGTTTACTATAATAACCCTGCCCAGAAAGCGATCATTATTACATTTTAATGAATGATTCCAAAGAAAACCGCATACAGTGATGATTCATTCAAAATAAAAGCAGGAACACATAGTTAAAGTCAGTTTTGATTCATATTCATTTTCTCTTGATGAAAATGTAAATTTTATCATTCATTTATGTTCCTGCATCACTAATAACCTGTTTTGTCTGCTTCAGGCGTATGGAGGATACCTGGCCAGCAGACTATTACGCTCAGATGAAAGTTCAAATATGTTTAATTTCAAAATCAAATGTGGCACGGCTATCTCTCCCATCACCGATTTCTCTTTATACGGTATGATGTCACATCCAGTGTTTGGTCACTCGTGTCTGTCATTCACTCATTCATCAGAATAAAATGGACTCGTTTCAGTGTTACTCACGATCTTCTGTTCTGCAGCTTCTGCGTTTTCTGAACGCTATTTAGGATCACCGCAGGCCAGTAAGAGAGAATATGAGGTAATGTTCACAAATACAGAATGTACAGAAAAATCTGGATGGTAACTGATTACATGTAATCTGGATTATGAAATCATATCCCAAACATTAAGTACTTCTACTTAGATCATATTATTTTAAAATGTTAAATTAGATTACAGTTCATATGGATTACATGATTTCAAATTATTTGTCAGTCAAACCACCTTGAACTAAAATATCTACTTAGTATTAAAATAATATTTCAATAATTTTTTACACATTTACAAGTTTGCCGATGTTGATTAATGGTTTGTTTACATATGTGTGTGTATTGTGTATATTAACTATGTATATATAAATACACACACAGTATTTAAAAATATTTACATGTATCTACAGAACATGTTTATAATTATATTACTATAATATATATCATAAATAGATAATATAAGTATTTTAATTTATATATACATAATAACAGTACACACATATTATGCAAACAAAACCTTTTACATAATATTGGATGTGATTAATCTTGATTGTTTGACAGCACTACTAAAAATAACCCAAAAGTAGTCAGAATACATTCCCTTTACCTAAAATGAGTAATCTTGATTACATTACTTTGCATAATATGTCATTTGTAAATCAGTAACAGATTGTGATCGGTAAGTAATCTTGCCAGTTCTCTCTCTTATATGTGGTGTTGGCTTGTATTTGTTCAGATGGCGCGTTTAACAGACCACATGGAGCAACTGAGAGACAAAAAACTCTTGATAATTCACCCAACGGCTGACGGTAAACCCTCGATTTAAACAAAGCTGCTTAAAAACATGCTTTTCTTTCATCTGTTTAACTGACACTGGATTGTGTGTAACATTTCCTTCTGTTCACACAGAGAAAGTCCATTTTCAGCACACGGCCAAATTCATCAACCACCTGATAAATGAGAAAGCTAATTATACATTACAGGTGAGAGCTGATCAGCTGCTATTTAAAGCTCTCCGCTATCGACTCTTACGTTTCTGAATTATTTAACGGATTTTTAGTAGTAACACCCTAGCAACTACATAGCAACACACTTAAAACCACTTAGACACCCTAGCAACAGGCAGAAAACACTTGGATGCACTGAACACATAGTAACATTCTAAAACACTTTAGCAAGCACTTTTAGCAAGCTAAACACTTACAAACCCTAGCAACATGCAAAAACACTCAGACTCAAACTTGACACACTTAACAACCCCACTGTAACATGTTAAAACACTCAGACACCCTTAGCAACATGCAAAAAACACTTAACATCCTTAACAACTGCACAGTAACATGCTAAAACACTCAGACACCCTAGCAACTTGTTTAAACATTCAGACAACCTTAGCAACATGCAAAAAACATTCAGACATCCTTAACAACCACTCAGCAACATGCAAAAAACACTCTTGACAGCCTTAACAACCATACAGTAACATGTTAAAACACTCAGACACCCTAGCAACATGCAAATAACACTCAAGACATCCTTAACAACTGCGCAGTAATATGCTAAAACACTCAGATACCCTAGCAACATGCAGAAAACTCTCAGACACCCTTAACAATCAGATAGTAACATGCTAAATGCATCCTTGGCAATGCTAAAATGATAAAACACCCAATACACCCTAGCAACGTTAAAAGTCACTCAGAAACCCTAGCAACATCTTAAAACACCTAGCAACATGCACACTGACACTCTGACATCCTTAATAACCACATAGCAACATGTAAAATATATATTCAGACACCTTAGCAACCACATGGCCAAGTGCTAAAAACCACTCAGAAATAATAATACATTTGGACTGTTATCTGACAGATTTCTGAATAAAACAAGATATTCTTTCTCTCATATATTTGTATATATACACACACAGACAGACACACACATTCAGAATGAGACAAATGAATGTAGTAAACTTATTTGGTCTTGAGGGAATGAGTGTTTTCTTTTATCTGTCAGATCTACCCAGATGAAGGCCACTTCCTCCACTCGACAGAGTCTCAGCTACATCTGAGTCAGTCCCTGGTCAACTTCTTTGTGGAGTGTTTTAGACCCCCAGAGATACTGACTGAAGAAAAACTGGAGCAGGACAATGAGGATGATGGTTAAAATTCTGCTCAGATCCAGCACAAGCCAGCTTACAGCCCAATATGCAAACTCTTTCCCTCACTTCACCCTCCTCCATCCCCATGGTAGTTCTGATGGCTTCTCCTGAGCCTCTGCATGGACCACGCCCCTCAACTCTGATTGGCTCATTGGCTCCAGGAAAGAATCTGAATGACTTGGTGATACAAGAAGCAGTGGAGGTACATGATGAACCATTTCATACTCCCAGCGCCACACGAGCAGTACGAGAAAACCAACTGGACGTGCGAGATTCGGTCATAACTCTATTGCTTGTGTTTTGTAATTCATGCATTGCTGACAGAAAGCTTTAAGAGATGACAGCACAATATACAGAAGAACGATTGGCCGGAACTAAAAGCTGCAGATTTACTCAATAGAATTACTTTCCCTGCTGCGTAATGTTTTGATGAGTTCAAACCAGTTTAGGTCCTTTATTTGGGTATAAATGTCCTTGTGAACCAATTTGTTTTTCGTCGTCAATGTCATCGTAATTCATGCTGAATGAATTAGCACAAAATATTTATAAAACCATTTCACGTGTCAGTTGAATGTGGTAATTTACATTAAAAAAAAAAATATTTGGAGCTGAACAAATGTGCATAAATCGTATACATAAAATGTTTATACAGGAATTAGTTCTGTGCATTTCACGAGGCTATTTGTTCATCAAATGTGCAAACAGTTGCTTTAAAATCAATCAGTTGTTGTAAGTATCCATATCAGCATGTCGGCACAATGGCATATTGTTCATTTGTGAATCGGCCCATTCTGAAAAAGGACAGTCTTGACCATTTGTTTTATTTTTTTTTTATGTGAGTGCAGCTGCAAATGTCTATGGATATTAATTTAGTCACTGTGCCTTATTGGAGTATACCTGCTAAAGACAGGCAGTCCATGAGGTAGGACGAATAATTTATGGGGGGGAAAAAAAGAAATAAAGTTTTACGTTATCAAAGAGAACCATGCCACAATCCTGCCAAGAAAATTTTCTTTACAGCCCTGTGTACTAGTTGAGTTGTAAAGTAATCCAGTAGATTAACTATGAATACAGAATTCATTGGACTAGGGTCTTTGGGCAGGTCTGTGTTTTGTTTGGGGTTTTAAGTCATGCGTGGTTACAAAAGTCTTTGAAGAACGTTTTGCATAGAATATATTTTCTTGCTCTATTATTTGGCATGGTGGCAAGATGGTTTCTTTAGTTTTGATGTATCTGTGTCGTTACTTTTGACAGCTTGAATGTTCCTATGTGGTTCCACTCAATTTATTGTTGTAAGTGAAATCCTGTCTTGTAAGCAGATGCACTGATGTGTAAATTACAACTGTTTTGGTCCCTACTTGTGTGTACCTTGTACATAAAGCATTTTGAAAGCTATTTTGTTCGTTTCTTTATATAGTTTCCATATGGCTGCATTTACGCCGTTCATTTATTGGAAAAGTAGTTACAGGGTTTTGTTTTAGCCATCACAAACATCATGCAAGTCCCTGTGATAGCAGTCTGCCCTCTTGTGGTGCCAATCTGAAACAAATGAGGAAATAACTCAACAGGACTAAATGTTTATCAGACAAAAAGGGTTTATTTTCCAGTGTTTTACAATGTGCGTCCACCAAGTGAGCAGACCCAGCATGATACAAACAGTTAGGGAAGCATTGTTCACAGATGGGGAGACTGAAGACCCTAGAGATGATTAGCACATTCGCCTTCACTCTCCCAGGTCCCTTAACCTCACCTCTGTTTCGTACAATACTTACAAAAAGAAACTGATGCAATGAAGATGACTGGAGGAAGAGGAGCAGCTAAAACATGTAATAGATATGTACATTTAAGTTACTTACTTTACAGGAATATTTAAAATTCAAGTCTGGTTAAAATACCAAATGCAAAACAATAATGCATTAAAATAGTGTTAAGACCGAGGAGGAATGCTGTAGGAATGGAAGAGTCTCTTTTTCCCGTGAATGAAATCTGGCTGAGGTGAGTAAAAAAAACAAAAAAAAAAGTAATAATAATAATAATCTTTTAAACTTTTCTTTTACACCTTAATGTATCTGAGATGTGGCACCTTCAACAACCCAAGACCAGTATTCAATATGAGGCACTTTCATGATCCAAAGACACCTGATTTATACTTTAACAATCCATTCTTTTGCCATCTTTTTTCCAGCTTTATGCCAGAGACTGTAATCATGTCTCAGTAGTCGTAGTACAACAAACAGCAACAAGTACACTGCAAATTGCATCAGTGAAACTGAATTCCTTTTTGTCTTCCAATATTTTAAAAAAAATTGTTTACTGTGCCGAGTGTCTGCCATGCACTGCACTTAAAAAAAAAGAAAAACGAAACAGTCACTGTTCCAAAGCACAGCACGCGAAGCAGTCCAAACACAGGCAGAATAAACAAACAAAAAAGCACAGAAAGGGGAAATATATACACTTCATAAATGAAAATGGCAGTTTGTTTAGTATTACAACAAGCAGATACATTCTTGTTTTGGTTACTGAAGGATCTATCGCAACACCGGGGGCCTCTTTACACTTCCAGTAAAATAAATCTTTTATCAAGGCTCAAGATGCTCTAGTCTTCTCAACATCCTATTGACCTACCTGCTCAGCCTATTTCTCGGTTACTTTCTTTTAACTTCCAAGCCATTTTGGACTAAAAACTGCTCCATGATGCAGTATCTCAAATCTAAAATCTATACTCGGCAGAATTCGAGCTCTCCCAGTTTTTCCAGCAATATTGTACTTCAGCCAACAGTGAGAAGGCCTCTCGCTGATCGTTACATAATTTCATTCACAGAAGGAAATATCACAGGATGTTTCAAAAACATTTCTCGCAACTCTCAGAGATCGCTCAATAGCAATTTCATATACACTTTCTCCCGATCTCACATCACACACGCACTCTCTCTCATGATATTGACTCGTTGATGCCAACATGGCTTACAAGCATCGCTCAAGTACCTTACAATATGTCAATACTCAGACATTCAAACCGTGTACTCATATATAATATACACGAGCGCAAACTCTTTCACAGGTACTGATAGAAACGGGAACGGACCACTTGAGCACCAGAGAGTTTGTGAGGGTGGGCATCTGCAGCCAGGCTTAGGCTCTTGCTCTGAGCGCCTGCTACATCTCCATTAAGCAGCTGGCCCAAGTGGGAGTGCGAGGACCCACCGGAGAACAGGTCCCGTGATCGGGAAGTGTGCAGGTCCAGTACATCCAGACTAACTTCGGGGTTGCTGGCACGGTGTCGCTCTCGAGCGATCCAGTCTCTGATGGAGAAGTCCTGCGAACTGCATTTGGGCTTTAAGCGATCCATAGCAGAGAGCTCATTGCCCTCAACTCTTTGCCAGTCTCCAATTACAGACAGCTCAGCAAAGTCCCGCTGACCACCCATGGTGTGCCTACGACGGATGTTGCTTTTCCGCTTACTTCGAGTCTCAGGTGACCTGGTGCGCTGGGAACCCACCCCGAACATGTCATCTGCTGACGTCCTCAGTCGACACTTTAGCCGGTCTGTGATTTTGATTCGCCACATGGGTTCGGCTCGCTCTGATTCGCTGCGAGAGGAAGAGCTCAGACTGCCAGTGGACCGGCCTTTTACTGCTTCTAGTACTCGTGAGATTCGACTTGACTCCTTGTCGCTGCGGTTCCCGTCTGCTGAAGACTCGCTGTCCGTTTTCTGCCGACTCCCTCTCTTGCGTGCCAGGGTGTCACACGCAATGATTCGATGGGAGGGGATTAGGTTGGGTACATCTTGCAAAGGTGTGGCGCTGCCCTCCGGTTGGTTGCTATCTTCGGTCGGCCCGCTATCTCTGCCAATGGCGAAGACCGATAAATCGCTCTCACTGTCAGTCTCCATGGGTCGTCCCTCACTGATGAGCTCGCTTCTTTCATCGTCAGCATCATCGCCGCGGCTTTCAGCGACAGACTGCACCTCTGGACTTAGAGCGATGGACTCCACCCCTGTGTGGAAGGTCATGGAGGACGTGGTGGAGTAATCTGACGTGATAGAGCAGACCTCGGCTCCTGGGCCCATCCCTGTGCTCTCCATCCAGTGGCCTGGTGTCCTCCCGTGCCTCATCCTGGGGACTGAGGCCTGGGAGCTGGTGCTGTTAAGCGTGCCCAGATCTGAGACGCATCCGTCGTCGTAGTTGGAGGGAGGATCGGACAGGGAACTTTGGCGAGTCATGCGATAACTAGGTTTGGGTGATGTGATGATCTTAGGTGAAGGACAAATCTCCTGGGGCAGATGTTCGGAAATGAGCTGCTTGTTTTCAGAGGTTAGGTCAAGGCTATCTCCTGGGCTTTGCTCATCATCCTCTGTCCTATCTATTTGGTCGTCAAGTCCAACCTCACTCTCAGCATCCTCAGTTTGGTCATTAGCAGGCCAATTTGGATCATTTTGCACCGGAAGATCCTTCTTAGAGAAACTAGCGTCCTGGTCATCATCAGAGCTGCTTGGCTGAGGCTTGTCCTTAGGCTTTTTGCGTTTGCGGCTAGCAAAGATGGAAGTACGCAACAGCTCTCTACTATATTGGTCCTTACCAGATCCCCAGGAACCCTGCTACAGAACCAAGCACATAAAGACAAGCGTAAGTTTCAATGCAATGTGATCAATCTCAGGGAATTGGCTTCAGAAGCAGGCATTGTCTCCTTTTGTATAAAGCTGTTTTGAAAACACTCACCTTTGATTTGGCAGAGTCACTAGTGGTTGAATCTAGTGGAACAAGGAGAGAAAAAAGTAAGCAGGCTATTTCAAGTGGAATACAGCAGGGACAAAGAGTCAGAGACACGGGGAGACTGAAATATAAATATCCTTCACCACAACAGCAGTGGAACAGCACAAACAGTGGAGTCATGTAGAGATCTGAGAGATGAAGGCGACACACATAAGCCATCGCACAGATAGAAATGGAGGAGAAAGAAATGAGTGATGACAAGAACCCGGCAGTGTGCAGTAAGACAGGAGGCAGCTCATGCGCACATTCACACAAACAGACAGGCTGTCCACAGTTAAACCGCCAATCACTGACAAACACACACACACAGAGCCAGCAGAACATGTCTACAGGCATTCTTTCCCAACTCAGAGACATCACCAAGGCAGGGATGGACATCTTTACAGCTATGTATTAAGGGGTGAGGGTTGATGTGAATTTGGTCAGAAATTGGAAGCTGCTGCTATTTTCAAATGGCTGTGTATGCGTGATTATTTTTGTAAGTCTACACTAATTGGTATTAGTAAGCATAATAAGGTGTGTTTATATAAAACAGCCATAGAAATGTCAAGTTGTTTTAACACTAGAGGTTGCCATGTAGATGCACGGTGCTTTGCTAAATGGATCAGTTCTAACCAAAGCTACTGGTTAAGTCCAAAGTATACTTCGGTCATCCGCTTTCCGCAACAGTCCGCACATTGTCCGTGTGCAGGTTAATTTTGTGTCTGCATAAAACAGGTGTGGTGTCAATGTGTCGAATGCATGTGTCAAACTCGTTCATCCGCAGTTGAAATTACTTTGAAAGCTGCATGGACACGGCTGTGCGCGACACAGAGTGGAGCACGGAAAAAGAAGTATGCCAGGTCTTCAGCCACACTGCACCTGAAATTACCAGCTAAATGACCGAACTATGTTCAAAAATCATTCACTTGAGGAACCATGTTTGTGTTGAACGGTATCAGCTTGTCGGTGCAGAACATGGAGATGCAGAATGAATTAAAGCACTGAGAGACTATGACAAGGAACAACAAGGGTCAGATATGACAGGAGGGCAGAAAGGGGCTAAAGGGGCCAAAGCTACGAGGAGGAAGCGAGTCCTTATGACCGGCTACTTCACCACTCAAAAGCCCCTTTGCTCACTCTCCTTCAAGAGCTACTAATGCTTTTGAATGGTACGATATTCGTCGGGAGCTTTATAATTTGAGCCGGCTCAGCCCCTCACCACACCCCTTCAGACATCATCAATGACAGTTACGGTATGCCACAAGACTGGAGGAAATCCTGAAGACCATACCATGCTAGAACTCCTTGCGGTCAGCTTCAGAGACAACGAGAGACAGCAAAGAGGCTTTTCAGACACATTACACCATCACAGCTCTGTATCCTCTCTGTTAATAATAGTCTTATAAGATATGAAACGTGCAACACGACGATGACAAATATCAACTTCTCTGACACTCTTTTTTTGTTTCTTTTGTTTTCTGGTAGGTTTGTCCCGGATTCGCTTTCAATTTATAAGAATCGGGGATTTCTGCAGACTAGGCAGCTACACTGGGGACAACACTCCTCCTTCTTCCTACAGTCCCAGCTGTCCATCACAGACATTACAGAGTCCATCAGTGACATCACCGAGTGATAGACGCCGCCCACTTGGCCTGTGTCAAGATTGGGTAATGTGTGAGCAGTGCTGGACAGGGACAAGGGAGAAGAAAACACTAGAGACAAGATGGGTCAGACGGGTAAACCTTTGGTGGTTTATCATTGGTTTTTCCATTTCTTTTGGGAAAGAACACGCCGGGTTAGCACAAGAGAAGGTAAGGAGGGAAAAGAACTGAAAGAAAAGGAGGAGTGGAGTCATAACGGAGACTAAAGCATTAGGGGAGGGATGACAATGAGTGAGGTATAAACCAATACAAACCAAAGCAAAAGGAAAATTCTGGAGAAATCATAGCATTAAAATAAAGGCAACAAGTCTAAAACAATGGCGGAAGGTAAAGAAACAATTAAATGGAAAAAGGTCGATTCATAAGCTTCACATACATAGGAACTATTTTATCCAATTTTCAGATAGTTCACCAAATACGTTTGAGCAATGCAAAATTGCTAAAATAGTTCACCTTTACATATGCACCAAGACATTTCTGGCAAGCTTGCTTTTGTTCACTTTAAACATTGACAGATCTAATGGAAAGCATGAGCATCTGCTACTCATCTGAAATATATTAAGAGAGTCTGAACATATACACACACAGTAACATCTGAACACACTGAACGTCTCACATTGGTTTTAAGTAATATCCATTTTGCTAAACTTATATCCCTAGCCTGGAACAGTTGGACTATGAACGTAAGATTACCTGAGACGTCTCCCGGTGATGGAGCAGTGCGGCCAATGTTGGTCAGCAGATGGTCAATGTTGGGCACAGGCTGAGACTGAACTGTGCTCTCTTGCTCCACGGTGGTCTGACATAAACGAACAATGAGAGAGGTGAAATTCATACATCATTTTCACAAGGCAAAGCGAACGTTCAGTGCCGTCTTAAGCAGTGTATGTAACTAACAAATGTTGTCTTTTTCTTTTAAAACACTGTTTGCAAAGATTATGTGTGAGCAGTGGCAGCTTCAACCACCATGCAAACCATGCAAATGCTTGGGGCCATGGTGGGTCTGTCATGTCTATAAAGTGACTGGGAAAAAATCCATGTGTTCTTATTTACCAGCAAATCAGGACTTAAAATCAACTGTCAATTTCTTGCAGGTTTACAGTCTGCTACTGCATGAAAGCGAAGAGCAGAATAGTGAAATTGGTTAGTTTATTAGTTCTTTGTTGGTTTTGTATTCAGCTTTTGGAAAGACAAAGCAAGTCTGCATTTAGCAGCGGTGGATTTAACCCGCGGATCATTATCCACAGCCATTTAAAGACAGAGCATGGTGAGCACTGTATATGCTATGAGTGTAAACCAGCTCTCATTAAATCTGTATAAAGATGCAAAGCTGCATGAAGCTATATTAAAGTAAGCTTCTAACTTGCCTCGCGCCCTAGTTTCAGAGATACTTGTAATGCAGCTTTTGTTCTGTAAAAATGAAATAATGCATCAGGTCTGAACTCTCCTCAGGGTCCCAAAAATGGTAAATCTGCCCTGGTAAGGGAGTAGGAAGTTCCTCGATGTTATCTGCGACTCAATAGTTCTACACAAGCAAGGTGAACCAGGTGGAAATAGGACAAAAGTGAAACTGAGAGAAAGATGAGGATGATGTTTCCGACCAGTGTTACCCTGGAGACTCGAGTCTCCACTTCTTGGAAAGTGACAGCATGGTGATGTTTGTTTATGGTTCAGAAATCCGCTCAGAGAAGAATGGCAGGAAGCTACAAACTCACCGTTGGCTCTTCATCTCCATCTTCTGTGAAGAACCAATCATACTGTGGAAGAGCAAAGCAGAACGTTGAGCAGAATTCAGACATCAATTTACACAGAGATGAAAGGAAAAAAGCTCTTACTTGCTGAATAAGAGTCTCAACAATCTTGTACTGATCAGGCATGTGCGTGACCATGTGCGTCATGTTGTCTTCAGAGGTTCTGACTAGAGTTGGGCCAAACACAATGGCCAAGTTACGTGGCTCCATCTAATTAAATACAAAGAAAGCTTTTATTAATGGTTTTCATCCCTTTCCTTTTCTATCCGTATTCTGTAATGGAAATTACTGACATCACACAACAAGCATTTGTGCTTCTAGGTGCTTCAGACAAGCTATGACAGTTAAAACTGAGCAACATTGCAAATTATTACATTTTTAACTTCTATGAAAGAGATGATTTACAGTAAAGTAGGAGTATCTAGAAAAGCAGTTTAAAGTATTTCCATTCATCATTTCCTATAGTAGGTTGTTAAACTCACACAGACAAGGTAAATGGAAAAAAAAACCTCATACCTTGTTTTTCTCACAGTTTTCAGAGACAATTTTGAGATGTCCCGAGAGGAACTTAAGTGTTTCATAATGATGGTCTGGTAGCTCATGAATCTGTGCAGGAAAAACAAATAGTTTATACCTAATAAATATACAACACATAACATGATAAATATAAAGTATAAAAAATATATCAAGGATTTTATTGCTGATTTAAAGGATTTTTCTTTCTCCAATCTAGTAAATGTCAGTATTTAGTAAATCAAAAGTGGTCTTCAGATAATCCGTACCAATCTCTTCAGTGTTTTTAACCGTTCAACAGGGTCCTCCATTCGATTGGCATCAATAAAGTTGGAATATTTTTCTATGATCAGAGCAAACGAGCATTATAAGAACATTTCAGAAGTGTATTAATCAGGATCCCCACGTCAAATGGTGCTTTAAAATATCACAGCTACACAAATAAAATCTAAGATTCAATACAGAACTTTATGACTTTGCATTTTATTATTTAATTGGCTTGCTTTTCTATGACCATGTGAGTTATGATCTATGTTGTCCTCTAGGAGGAGTCCTTCCTCCACACATGGAGAAAATAGAGTTTGGATACAAGGTTTTCTCAGATACGAGATGCTCTCTATGAGAGACAGGGCACAGTATTTTCCATGTGTTTTGTACAAAGCCAGAGGAATCATCTATTCTATATGATCGTGTCTCACCATTGGTAAACAGAGGCTCAGGAAGTTTCCTAAAAAAGGACTTAAGCAAACTGCTGATCACATTGAGGTCTCGCCACTTCTGCTAAACAAAATGAAAGCATAAAGATCAGGTCTGTCCTTATGGTACAAGCTCTCATGTATAATATCACACAACACAAAGTGTTTACTCACGTCGTCCTGGATATCAATGTCTGTCATGCCTTTAGTGTCTAGTTCCTCCTGCATGCTCGAGATGGCAGCATTGTTTCCGGGAACTCTATAAATGCCTGTGTACTCCAACCCTCTTTCCTCCACCAGCTTACAACACACCTCCACGATCAAAGGCACACACTGTAAAGCATAGTAATTAGTGTTATTTTTAATATCATATAATCTCACAAAACTCAAAAAGTAGGTCATTTTTCAACCAAAAGTCAAATTTGCATTAAGAAAATGGAATCTATTTTCAGAACCACTCATTTTCCTATCATGACATGAATTTTATTAGTTATTTTTATTAATTTACACAAATTTCATTATTTTATGTAATTCTCAGAACTGCAATATATATATATATATATATATATATTAAAAAAAAGTAAAACATTCAGACACATACAGGAGGAAATTTACTAATGACGTCAAAATGCAAAAATTCATAAAGGCTCAAGCTTCTTAATGCAGAATCTGTTTTCTTATTTTCCCATTTGCTCTTGGAGTGAAATGTAACCTTGACATGTTTATGTGAGTTTCACCCATAATGCTCTAATTGGCATTATGCAGTAGTGCATTTGTAATCTCTGGCATTTCTTACTCTGTTGATTTGCGCAGGAGGGCAATTATCCAGTCGTACTCCAAATGTAACACCAGCAGTGGGCCTCTTATCTTGAGGCTTCTTCTTCAGTCCTGGAATTCCTCTCCTCCAAGCGGCTTTATCTCTCGGAGGACTGAAGTCATCTGAGACAGATATCACTGATTTTAACATTTCACTGAGTACATGATGGGTTTTGGTGTTAATTCATAATATTGTGTGCTACCTTTACTCCTCTCCTGTTCATTCCTGGGCGAGTAGAGGCTCTGACTCTTACTGCTGCCGCCCCCCAGCAAAGTGTGTCTAATGCTGAGAGATTGCCGTGAGGTTTTGGGTGATGGCTCCGTCTTACTGCTGGGTGCACTGTAAAGAAAACACATATTACTGGATGCTGAACACAAGGCAATCTTATGCAGCTCATCAATATGTGCAAGAAAAGAAGAAAAAACGGAATGTTCAAAAGACATCAAAAACTAGTGAGCTGTGCACCAAGGCAATATTTTTAGTCATTACAGGCAGGCTTTCATCAACTGGGACTGCACAATTTAGGGGGGGTTGTAGGTGGAATTTAGTGAGATTTTTCTGATAAAAATTGCAATTGCGTAGATTGAAGCAGCTCCAGATTTGCCAAAAATGTTTTAAAACAGACTATAATACTAATACTGTTAATACTATTACTATTGATAAAAATAAACAAATTATTATTATTATTATTACTACTACTACTACTAAATAAAAATAAAACAAATATAACTATTGTAATTTCATTGTAAAATGTTAAAAATAGAGTACTTTCAAATAATATAATCATCAAAATTCAATTTCACAGTTTAACTATAAAATTACCACATTCTTTTGACATCAGATGATTTTTAAGTGGTTTTCATTACAGCTTTGAAAGGATGGTTGACACATGTTGCACTCCAATAGGAAACTGCCAGTTCATTGTTGGTACAGCAGATGAAGAGAAATCCAACTTTTCTCTTTTTAAACAGTGGTTTATTGAATAAACTATGCCTGTTTTTAAATAAAAAAGTCTGTCATTACTGCTGCAACACACATACTGCTGTTTACGGTGCTGCTGTAAATGGGAAAAGAGAACTGAAGTGCTTCTTATTTGAGATGTATAATATTTTTGCAAAAGAATTACAGAATTATTGCACATCTCATGTTTGAGGAAACTTGGATTTTGCAGATTTCCCGCATCAGCTCTCTCTGTTAATATTCAAATATATCTGGTAAATCAGTATCGAATATTATTTTTCTATAATTAATTTGAAAAAAGATACTAGTTTCCCAATGCAAGTTATAATCAACCCAAACTCAGAGTAAAAGTCAAAGGGCTTTTCATGAAGACAAACTTGCTGGTCACTATGACATGTTCTTTACCTCATGGATATATACTCCTTTAGCTTTCTGTTGATCAAATCAGTGCTGGTTACGGCAGCATTCTGAAAGCACAAGACAAAGAATCATTGACATTGTGGTAACATGCAAACCTGAGAGTAACTGATTTTGAGTGTTAAAGGAAACCAGTTCCTCTGGCAAACACAGGAGACTAATATTAACAAATGGTCTACCCATAATCCTCACACCTTCAGTAAACAACGTCACCTCGACACTGATTTCAGCAGATGACAAAGCGTTGTTGTGCTAGCAGTATAAGCTGGTTTTCACATGGCTTCCTTTCAGGACAAAGTTATGAAATACTGCGATGCTTCAACGAGGCAGACGTGGGCCACGGACTTCACATGATGACATTAATCTACCCCGATTTCCTGCTCATATTAGTTAATATTTTAAATGTGCAACTAGACACGGTTTAGAAAGGAGTCAAGAATTGAGTGGTTATCCTGTCATCCTCTGTTGGTAGATGCTGGAACTACACCATTGTGTTGCAAAAAGCAACTTTATTTATGGCGATTCCAAATTAGCTGTGTATTCAAATAGTAAAAACTGCAAGCAAAATATAGATCACAAATATTTTACTGTACACAGCAGGTGCTTTACCAGAGCTGGATTTTTGGAACACCCATAAAAGCATAAAATAGATTTTTCCTAGTCTGCTGCCTTTGACGTAACAGCAGGATAGCCGACAGTTAAGGCCATTGGCTACCAGCCAATCCAGCTTTGTCCGGTTGTCATTTCCCTGCAGTTACTGTAATTAGTCACATGGCCGTTGTCTCTCAAGTGATTGGCTCAAATTTTTACACCTATTAGCAAGACAGCAATACTGTTTAACTGTTTATGCATCCAATTCATCCAAGGAAATGAACATGCAGCCTTGGCCAGTTTTGATTCCCATCTTTCGACCTCTTTACACTTAGGCTATGTTTACATGACAATGATGTAGTCAAAAACTAAGAAGATTTTCCCTTGTGTTTTTAAGAAATTCCACATATACATGTAAACATTTTCAAAATGATTCATGCTAACATATCCACGAAAACACCTAAAAACACTGTATTGTTATGACTGACAAAATGTCTTTGTACTTTTGACTGTAAAACATCAGACCGTGTTCGCACCTTATGAAAGAATCGATTCATACAAAAAAAGTACAGACTGAGCATACAGAGTACAGTTAGATCTGGCTTTAAAAGCATACTCTGCTAAATTTACATCACATAACTGTATAAATACCTTGGTGGTATTAGCGTTAAAATGCTATCATGTTCAACAAACCTCCTCATCCAGGTTGCTGTTTTCTTGAATGACTCTTATCCAGGACAGCATGTCTTCTCGGCTCTCTGCCTGAAACAGATACTCGCAGTCTGAAGTTGTTAGCCGCAGGACATTCTTGCGCTTTGTGTCGCTGTATGAGATGTCAATCAAGCAGGCCTTGATGCTGATCGCAAGAGGCTCGTCCTCCAGTTGTGAGTTGACATGAGCAATCCCCTCTTTTTTGTCCTTATAGAGGTAGAGGGAGTGTCCCCGTAGCACTGCATACATCTGTTTCCATGCCCGCATGCCGCCTCCAACTCGCTATAAAAAGAAGAACGTATGTAAAGTGCAGGTCATGATCAGTAATCAACCACGATTACAGTAAAACTATCAACATTCAATTCAATATGCTCTTGAATGAAATGGGAAATAAGCAGTTGAAAGATTATTTTCCCACCTTGCCCTTCTCAGTGTTGAGCTGGCGAAAATGCAGCCAACCCTCCTTGGTGGAGTCACTGAAGATCTCAGTGGAGGAGTCTCTTCTGGAGCTGGAGTCATCAGACTTATGGCCATCAAGAGCCTATAGGAGCAGAACAAACATGACATTTTGTGCCTAGCCTTGGATAATTGTCTATCATTTATGCTCCCGTTCCAAAACCTTTTGAAACCTCACAAATGCCCGATGTAGAAATCTGGATTGCACGTGGTTACAGACTGCCTACAATCTGCACCATTATTATAACTTTTATTATAGTGAGAAATTTGGGTGCATTTTTGTCCAAACACTTCAATAGGATTGCCTTTGAATTTGACTAAAAGAAAATCTTGAAACGCTCCAAACACAGGCATCTCACAAGGTTTTGGAACAGTTGCCATTATTAGTGAGTAAGCGTTCTGGTTTAAAGAAAGCTGCTCTTTACGAGGGAGATTTTTATGTGCATCTCTCACCTTCTTGAAAACCCTTAGACTCGGTTTGCTGGGTCGTCTGTGGAAATGAGTGATTATGTTAGGTCAAAAAACCCCTCACACTGACAGTATTAGAAATCTCCATCACTTTAAAAGACACTTACCCACGGCCTTCCTCCCGATAGTTATCCAGGCCCTCATCGTATGATTTAGAGCGCTCCGTTTTGGTTCCAGATTCTAGAATGGCATTTCTGAGAGACTCTGCATGCACGCAGACAAAAATACACCATCAGCAGCCAGCTCAACAAAATGCTCACTGATCCATTCACATGGTGCTCTCAAATGGCAATAATTGTACAAAAAAAAACAAACCAAAAAAAACAACAGAAATATGTACAGACACGCTTACCTTGGTCATGAGACAGTTGCCGGCGCATGAGGGGGCTGGGGGTGGTAGGGCTGGGGCTGTCAGAGATTACACCCTGAGCTCCAGAGATCACAGCCGATGCAGGAATATGGCTGCCATCATGGTCTACACTAGGGCTGGCTGGCTCATCTATAAGCATGGTAGCAGAGCGGTAAACGTGAATAATGCAACTGCCTTTGGCATGTGCATTCATACAACAAGCTGAAGAAAAGAAAAGTTGAATGCGTTCTTCCTGCTATGATGTACATATTCATATCCCCAACATATATGTCTTGATATTAGGGCTGGGATGATACTTTTTTTCCTGAATTGATACTGTCACGATAATTGGTGTATATTTGTGACCCTGGATGACAAGGGTACTTTTCGAAAACTGATTTAAGCTAAATAAATAAACTTTCCATTTATGCATGGTTTGTTAGGATAGGACAATATTTGGTCGAGATACAACTATTTAAAAGTCTGAAATCTGAGGGTGCAAAAAAATTTAAATAATGAGAAAATCACCTTTAAAGTTGTCAAACGAGGTTCTTATCAATGAATATTACTAATAAAATATTAAGTAGGAAATTTACAATATATCTTAATGGAACATGATCTTCACTTAATGTCCTAATGATTTTTGCAGAAAAGAGGAAGAGATGATAGAATTTGATTTAATAAAAACCTGAATGTGTATATAATAGAGTGACAGTTACTCGATTTTTCCCACCCCTAACTTAATTTTAAAATACATAAAACATTAGTTTCACTACAAAATCACAACTTTATGGATCACTGGATGTCAGCATTTTTGAGCAAATTATTTAGAAATGTTTCAGGTGTTTTTCTTTAATTAAAATAAAAAAGAAGCTTTTTCTTTATGAATTTTCCTAAAAGTTATTGGTATTTGGCATAATGTCAACATTCCAAATGATTGTTTAAAAAAATCATCTCAATTCATCCATGAGCAATGGCTAACAAGAGCTCTTTAATTTCATCCTATTAATTTTATTGCAATTGGATGAATAAATTAAGTTTTAAGTGCCTAAGATTGACAAATTTTTTGTCTTGTACACAAAGTGTAAAATGACTCAAATGTGTTGAGGACATTCACTTCCCAAGCCGAATCTCCCATTTGAACTTGCTGTTGACACCAACATAAAGAATTACACACTTTCTTTATAAACAATAGCATATCATAGACACACTTTTATTTTTTATTTTGCCTTAATCTCAAGCCAGCCTACAAGTTCTTATCTTGATTTCATTACAAGCAAGAAGTCTGCTTAAACTTTTTCTAGGAATGAGGACAGTTTTATTTATCTTACAATTTGACATGTCCTGTTTTCAAGAGTGCTGAAAACTTTTGAGCTCCTCTGCAGGTCTCAGCCAAAAAAGGTTGGAGTACAAAGCTGTTCTGTGCTGCCAGAGGGCTGGAGCAGCTAAAATTAAAGCAACTGCCCTAGTTCCTGCATCCTCCAGTGTCTCAAAGAGGGCCAAGGGGAAGGTGTGCAAAACCCTCTTCGGGCCTAGCTAAAGAGCTCTAGCATAGCCTACAGATCGCCTCGCTTCAAGACACAAGAATCTTAATGCCATCAGCGCTAATCTAGCTTAATTTTGCAGGATAATAGACAGAGTTTTGCTGCAAGGCATAGGTGGCAACCATCCTCTACTCAATTTATTCTCCAGATACTTTTATCCAAAGCAACTTACAATGGCCAATCTGAGGTTTGGGAAAAGTTGGACTGCTAAAACAAACTGAGCAATGTTAGTCATTGGTTTGGACCGCAAATGATGCAATCAAAACGGAAATACAAATAACCATATTGATTCCCAATATTAACTGGATGTCACTCAAGGTCATGTGACAAAAATATAGCATACTACTGCATTTAGGGCATCATATACAAATCCTATGATATCTTAAACATTCCAAATGTCTTTTACAGCTAAAAACACTCACCTGTTGTTGAAATTTAAAATAATTTCTACAGTTCATGTTTACTAAATACATGTATCCAACCATGCATTTCTTTCAAAAGCTAAATAACCAAACATATTTTTATACAAAACGCTTTCGACAATTTGCCTCCTTTGGCAGGATATCTTAAGCAGTGCAAATCTGACTAATAACAGTGAAAGTATTTACAGTGCCAGAAGCAGGAATGCTAGGATTGTGGCTATCTGCATAAAACACATCATAGAACCAGGAAAAGCACAATCAAAAAAATGTGATGTGTTACACATAACAAAATTTAAAGCATTTACTTACAGTATTAAACATTAAGTATAGAGCCTAGACAACCCAAGAACTATTCAAAGTCTTAACTCTTATTGATTTACAATCAACAAAAACCACTGGAGTCGTGACCCTAGAGTAAAATAAATAACATTCTAAAATATAATGTTTCTAAAATGACTAATGTTTAGACTGTAACACAACTTCACAATATGAAATCATCTAAATCTGGACGCAAAATCAAACATTTTCATTCTCAAGTGGATTATAAGGTTGATATATATATATTTTTTAAACCGTAAGTTTGACCAAAGAGACATATATATTTGCAAGACTAATTAAAAATATTTGTCATTATAATCGTATAAATACTTATTTGATTATTTTCTACTATAATTATTTTTAATTCCATACATGTAATTATATTACACAATAAATATAAACATTATCTGAAATGATGCACTCTTTAGAAAATGTAATGGAGAAATAAAAAGCACATTACAATAATTGCAATATTCACAATGTTGCTTAATTTTACTCTTTCTGCAAAATTACAAGTAAACAGATTATGCATCTTCAATATAATCCCCAGCACTAACGGGTATATCATGTAGTAAACATTTATATATTACCCCAACACTCCTACTGCTACTTCTTTACCTTCTTTCTTGTATTCTTTCAAATAGTACCAGTACTTTTCAAAACTCTCATCCAAATGTGTAAACAATTTAGAAGGCAAGCAACAAACCTGTTAACAGAGCATGCCTAATATCTAAAGGCTAGTGCAAAAACAAAGGCATCAAAAACTAAATGTGACAGAGCACAGCTAGGCTATCACTCAATATTCCAGACCAATCCTCAGGCATTAGAGTATGAGAGAAGGCCACCTCCTCCCTAAACAACACCATGACTCACACACAGTCACTCTCACTCTCCTTCAGTCACTCCCAAACAGCCACACTCACAGGCCTAGATTTGCACCTTCCACATACATCAACTCTACTCTTCAAGCTTTGAGTCTGATAGAACAGACGATACAAAGTAAAATTTGGCCACGATAATCCTCTGTCTGGACACATGGGGTCGGGATTTGAAATTGTGATCAGTTTGAAATTACAAGGTACTAGAGCATTACTAATACACGAAATCACTGGCTGGCCCAAATTGCACATGAAAATTAATTACACAATACATCACCATCATTGTCTAAACATAAGCAATTACTGTTCAAAAATATCTGCGGCAACTCTAAAACAATCCCTACTGCTGGCTCAAGCTTGTTGCCGGGTTAGCGTTGCTATGGTTACAAAGAGTGCACTTACCGATGAAGGGAATGGAGTCAAGTGATTC
This sequence comes from Enteromius argenteus, assembly GCA_032357425.1. Taxonomy (NCBI): domain Eukaryota; kingdom Metazoa; phylum Chordata; class Actinopteri; order Cypriniformes; family Cyprinidae; genus Enteromius; species Enteromius argenteus. The sequence goes on along the minus strand of JAUCMR010003047.1, from coordinate 18,105 downwards.
GTCCAGATTACTGGAGCAGAAGGAGGAGTCAAGCCGCTCCCCCAGTCTCCGCATATGCATCTCCCGGCGGGTATCATTAGGCAACCAGCAGACACCGCCCCCTGCAGGCTCAGGACCATCCGTGTCGTTCACCGCAAGGATGTATGAGGGATGGCGGAGAGGTTGTGGGGTCCCCTTCCCTGTTGGGGGCTTCTCCCGGAGGACTACACCCTCCACAGGACTGGACCCATTTACGGGTAGGCCCTTGACATCCCGTGGGTGTGGCCTCTGAGCAGATGCCCCACACTGTGGCCTCTGCGGAGGCGGAGCGGAGTAAGATGCCGACCTATATCCGACTGGATTTTCCTTCCCAGTTTCTGGGCTCTGCATGGTTTCGGCCCTACTTCTCTGGTTCAACGACGAATTAGAAATGCGATTTCCGACAACAGCTCTGCTTTGGTCTTTGGAAGGAGGCTCTTTGGCCTGGTTTAGTCCATTTCGAGGTCGCTCTGGAAAATCAGCGGTGGGTGGGATGTCCGTTCTGGAGCTGTGTGTATGGGAGCCAGCAACACCCCTGACGCTCATACCATACCCTGTTGGGGGCCGGTAAAGGACTGCCCGAGGTGGGAGTGACTGTCTACTAGGACGACTCCTCTGGTCTACTCTGCCATACAGCTGCCTGTCCACAGCGACCCATGGTGCAGGAGAAACTAGTTCACTATGTTCCACATAGTCTGACGAATGAACGCGGGGCTTCCGCATGAGCCCGTCAGAGGATACGCTACGAGGAGGCCAGTCCCTGGCGTGGGCCACTCTCTCCGCCCCACTCATCCTATCCTGCGAAGCGCTGCGTGGAGGAAGCATAGAAGGGCCCTGGTAAGCCCGGTCATGAGACGTGCTTCTGCGGCGTAACTTATTGCCCCAGCCAGATTGGGGTCCGCAGTGGGGGCCAGCGTGGACACTTTGGGATGCAGCTCGCAGGCTATCTAAACGCTCTTGAATAGTCCGACTGTAAGTGTGAAGACCTTTATTATCGATATATTCCCGGTATGTCTGGTAAGTCCGCCAGTCAATGTTCTGGTGGGTAGCAGGGGAGGTAATGGAGGAAGCAGGCGCATAGTGTGTAGGTGGAATGGCATAAGGATCACCATGGTAACCTGAAGGGAACATGTCAGCTTTGCGAGGGTGGAGGTATGGCGGACGACCACCAGACACCGTACCAGGCCTGGCTCTGATCAGCATTAGATCTGGGCCTACTAGACCATAGTCGCCCCGATGACCTGGACCCATACGGCCCATGTGAACATGAGGGGGTACCACCACGGTCCGAACACTTTCATTGCACACACACACTGCAGTCTGTGTCTTTGGAATGGGTGGTGGAGGGGAGGGAGGAACTGGTATCTCCACACGATATCCTAGATCAGATGGTACAACCCCCGGGGCTGATGTCTCAGTGGCCTGGGCCATCCCCGGGGGCTTACAGTCTACTCGAGGGTAACATATAGGGGGTGGCTCCGGGATATGGTGGGCATTTCCACTGTATGCATCATGACCCTTAAGGTAGGCATCTTGGGAATAGGCCTGTGGAAGAAAGAATCAGGTAAAGTGAAACAGCACTCACAATATCAGAGAAAACTTGAAATTCATGATGATTTTCTACAAATAGTTCTCCCTGTGTGGGAGGATGGCACTACATTTGCGTGTGGGAGTGTGACAGGTCAGAAGTGTGAGCTGTACTCTGGTGCGCCAAGTGCTGGAGAACTCTATAATATTCATAACAATGTCCACAGCTGACAGTTCAGAACAGAAATACACCTACAGTAATTAACTTGACTTCCAAACTACAGGGCTACAAACTTCTAAGTACCGTGACTGTGATCTGATCTCAGCTGGAAGCAAACAGGTAATTCCTTCCCTTTAAATTTTATTATAGTGCTGGAAAACAAGACCAACCTCCATTTTACACACTGAGACGTATCTCCAAAGAAAGCACTAGGTAGCCCAAAATAAACACAGCGATTCAGAGTAACAAGAAATTGATGTCACCCACCGTTCGGGTCACCACACGTGACCGAAGCGACACTGAAGCCAGAGGTGAACAATGGCCCTGATTAGAAACGGCACTGAATCTGACCTCCGTAATCATGTCTAAATCCACAGTTTAAGGTAAACAACTATCGCAGGACTTCAGCTGAAGAATGTCAGATTTAAAACAAACACCAGTCTCCATATTGTTTGTCTTCCTCCGATTTGGTGTCTTTCAAAACATGACAGCAAGTCAAGTGGACTTTCAACCCATCATACAGAGCTGCATTCCTTTTGCATAACTATACAAACCGAATCTCATATCAGTAGTAGGGAACTTCGCCCCTCCTTTCGTAAAATGCCACAGACGGCTTATTACACAGGCCAAAGTTCATCATAAGAAACGAGAGAAATGAGGAAAAAGGGCTGCTAGATATAGCAGAGAACTACAAACACAGCTAAATCAAACAGGTCACACAAAATCTCTGCTACTGCGATCGAGAGATCCAACATGCTACGTGATACTATGCTACACATAAGCAGAAACGTCATGACAGTCATCTGCAAATGAAAAGGGACAGGAAATCAACCACCAAATGGCATACAATGGCATGCATGACATTTATCAATAAAAAAAAAACACTTCACAATCGACATGTATGCATCTGCTTACCAGGCTAGTGATTTCCTGTGAAAAATGCAGCCATTACATCACAAACCCACGGAGTAAAAAACAGAGAAAGGGAGGGAAAGTAAAAGAGCAGCATACGTTAAAGCCAGTAAAAATCAAACGAATCAAGTCCCCATACTGACAATCACTATCACAGTAAATCTCTGCACAGAGCGCAAAAAATGCACAGTAGCTGCAGTGCTGCAAGTGAGGAGGGACCGTGGGAAGGTGGAGAGGAGCGGTGGGAAGACTGTCACGTTAGCGATGCCACCTGCTTGTCCTCGTCGCTCCCAGACAAGGAGGGGGCTGAGGTGCCTGCTGCCTGCTTCGCGTAGTAGCGATCGGCTCACCATCTCTCCCCTCTCCATCCATCCGCAGGCAGATTACTCCGTGATCACACGCACACACGCTCCCACCCTCCCTCCCAGCTAACGCATCCACTCGCTTGCTCCCTCCCTCACTCTCACTGGAAAGCTGTAACCATTCACATGTCGGGGGCAGATGCTTGATTATACATTCAGCTCAGATGGTACTGCTTCCCCCTCCCATTCCTGCTCTCTCTCTCTCTCCTCTGCTAGAGAGACGGTCCACAACAGCTGATCTAATCTCGTCTTTCCTGCCTCTTCCTGTCTCTCCTTCTCTCACTGAAATCCTTAAACCACTGCCCACGGTAGCATCCTTTCACGCCTCTTCAGATCAACTCTGCTACTGTGACTAATGTCACCAGAGACCTTGGATGGATTCATTCTCCAACCAGCTGAAAACCCTGTTTAGACAGGCCACAGCGCTGCCGTGCTACACTGCTGCATGCAAGAGTAAAACACCACCACGGCAACAGCTGTGCAGCAGACAAGCAGTGCATGGAAGTAGGGGTGGGGATGGGGAGAGAAGAGGAAAATCATTGGAAAGGGCAAATACATGTTCAGGTCATGCAAAATCAAAAGAAACATTATATTTTGATAAAAAAAAAAAGAAGACAATTTTGTTTACAATTAAGATTTGCTTTTTGTTTTGTTTTTTTTCACATTTTCAAAAATCACCCCATATCTCCTGCTTTGGAAATGAGGGAGTAAATTATCTGGTTGAATTACAGCAATAAAATTCAGGGAGAATGTTTTGGGGGGATAAAATAAATTTTCCCTTTCAAAAAAAAATCATATTTGGCCTACTAAATAGGCTAAAGTTGCCCAAAATACTAATAAACAGCGCTACTAAATGTATGTGGTAATGGTAATTTTGTGCCTTTTTATTTCCTTTTGTTTAAAAAAAACAATCATGCTCATTGTTGTAGCCATAGATGTGTATAGGTAGATTCCCATTTGATTGTTTCAAGCACATGCATATGCCGTCGAAATAATAGGCAGTCTACCAAACAGTACACTAACAGCACATGGTGCATTTCCCAGAAAAAAATAATCCAGCCATATTTTAGTAAATTACCAAGTTAAATATATAATAGCAGCGAGTTGCTTTAAACTAACTCCCCACATACGGCATTTTAACTGGAAACCTAAAAACACTATTCAATATTCTTTAATTTCATACTCAATAAGCAATTAACAAACATTGAATGTTATTACGAGAAAGTCTTATGTCAGAAATGGGTGTTCTTTTCTTTCAGTAATCTAGATAAACACTTTATTTCACCACAGTCTGCACATGAAACAGCAAAGGTGCTTTGAGAAATGCCTTTGCCTGCTGCCAGAGAGTTCAAACGATGCTTACAACAGTAAATGGCACGCATTAAAAGTTAATCTAAAGGGCAAGCAAATGAGTGCAGGATTCCATGTGCGCACTGAGCTGAGCGAAACTGTGGACAGAATTAGAAAGCACTGAACAGACTTAAAATAAAACACAAACACAATGTGATTATTGTGGGTGATTATTCACACAAAGTAGTTAGAACAAGAGTCAGTTATCCACAGGATCCTGGATGAATCCTATGTTTCCATTCTATTCCACTGAACAGCCGGAGCGAAATGCATCTAGAATTTTTATTTATTTATATGAATTCTATCATCATTTAGAAAAACAGAAAAACCTTTGAGAAACTATATTATTCAACATATTAAAATGTTTATCAGAGTTCTATTCTTACATTTTTAGAATCCTTTGTGCTCCTAAATTGAGAATTACTTTATTCAAGTAATATTGACAATTTTAAACGTAAAGATCAAAAACTGCCAATAGGTTGCGGCAAGCCATTGTCTTTGTCATAAAGGCTCATTCATTCAGAAATAAAGCAAGTAATTCTTAATAAATGCGTCATTGAATTATTCACGTATCAGATTTACTAGAAAACGTATAATTGTTAATCAACAAAACACTGTCGTTTTGCTTATTTTTTTGGTCAAACAAAGTAAAAACTAAACATAATGTAAAATTTAAGTCACTTAATCTTGTTTATCTATATCAGGTATTATAAAAAATCTTTTGCCTCTCTGTCTCGGATATTGGGTGCAACATAAGCCCTGTTTAATTTTGACCCTGTTTCTGATAATAATTAATAAAAATTATTTTGACAAGCTGAAAAAACAATACCACCTGTAAATGCATTTTGAAGTGTATTCCATCACATTTAGAGTTCACACTTTTTCACAACTTTTGACTGAAGGCATGAAAAGCAGCCAATCGCAGAGTACAGATGACATCTACATATAAATACTTATGAGCTTTGATCGGACCACTCACACTGCTTCCCAAATATTTTTCAGTCGCACACAGTCATTTTCAGATTCATATAAAGGTGACACTGTAGAGCCCTGTATAGATTTGTATATACTGCACAGCGGTTCTGTATCGGAGCTCTGTGAGAGAGCGAGCCCATGTGCCAGGCCCCAGCTGGCATCTCTCCCCCAGCTGAGCGGCTGCTTCAACACAAACAGCCTTTCATGAAGAGAGAGCTTCCATCCTGTCTCAGAGAACATCCTGCTCTTCACCTCTACAAACTCTAAAGCTTCATTATATTAGAGTGTCAACTAAATGCACAGCACACAAGTTTATCACTTTCTATCAAAGTACAGCATGTTCAAAAGTTTACAGCAACTTAATAGGGAGAGTAAAATATATCAAAACAAGTCCCTGATTAACACTAGACTCCATCACAATGGCACCATTAATGAGTAAGAAGACCCAGGAACGCAACACACCATGGAAATCAGTCTGTAACGGAAAGTGTCATAGAAAACGCAGGGCAGATTAAGTGATGATGGCTCTACAGTTATGTGTAATTGAGGGCAGCTGTGATGGTGCGGCAGTTTGAGGCACGCTGGAGAAGGACAGGCTGCAGTGTCCTGGTTAGCAGTCCCAGATAAAGCAGCACTAAGAGGAGCATGAGGAACCCGCCTCCTTCCTCTGAAATGGGTCAGAACCTTCATTTCCATGAGTGCAAATAGAACAAGTGCTGCCGAATGCAAACTCAAAACATAGTGCATACCGAGACCTCATTAGAATGATATATTCAGAAGTTTCTGACAAGTTTTATTTGAAGAAGCACTTAGTAACACTGCCCTAACAAACGCAACTACCTGGCAACAATGTGCAATTTGTCTGTCCACACTCAATGTGAACATGATGCTTTAAGCATGACACTTAAAGCCAATCAGAAAATATTGTATATGTACTGTATTTTCCAGAATAATTCATGTTTTTATTAATCATCTGAACACTCTGGTGCTTCCAATGCAACTTATGCATCAGAGAAACAAGTGTGCAGCCATCTTTAGAATTTTGTTCTTTGAACTTCTGTTTTCGCCATCTCTGTATAGCTGTAGAAAAGCAATTCTCTCTTGAAGTAAATTTACCTATTGAAGAATTATGCGCATTGTCTTAAATGTCACCAGACTGGGAGGATTTTAAATCAAGCGGTTCATTCATAAATCCAAGCAACCTTACCTTCACACTGTGGAAATACAAAAGATGCTGAAAAAGGGGCGGAGCAACATCTATGTAAAGCAACTAAAGTAAAAACACACACTGAAAACATGCACGCATTTTCCTTTGTGCCACATGAGAGAGGTACTCGAGCCCAAGTTTATTTGTATAAATGTTTACCAAATGCAGAATGTTTCACTTCAGATAAACCTGATTAAGCCACTGTGACTATAATTAATTTGTTTTATTCTTATATTTCTCATTCATAAATACTTTAAAAGATTTGTCGAGGGGTGAGGGATCTATTGCATTTATAATGTTTGGAAATGTTTTGTTCACTGGTATTTTAAATGATTACTCCATTTAATAATTAAATGTAAATTATACAACAATACAAAGTTTTTTTTAACAAAAATATTTTGCTTCAAAGCGCAAAACATTAAAAACAAACAATCAACAAAATGTTTTGGCCACCTGTTGACTTGATCATCAGTTGCTTTACTGTGTGGCACATGGTTAGGACACACATTTTACCACAGTCAAATTTATCTGCAGGATTTCTCAGTGTTTCTTTGCCTTAAAACAAAACGCAAAAATAGCTACATCTTACCAGTTGTAGTATGTCTTCATCTTTTGGCATAACACACAACTCCAGAAACGTATGACTGGAAGTAGAAAGAAATATTTAGGGCTAAAATCAGACAGGTATCAGATTCAGGACACATCTAAAAAAAACTATAACACACTCTCACCTGTTCTGAATGAGCCCTATGACCTGCGAGTATGTCTTTCCAATGATGCTCTCTCCGTTCACTTTCACTATCCTGTCCCCTGTTGACGAAGTTCCATTATCAGGGTTTAGATTATCAGATGTCGATAGGCAAAAGGAAACAATGTGCTGTACATTGTAATGATGGTGTAATTACCAGTGCAGAGTCCGGCGCTGTGAGCAGGCCCTCCCTCTTTGACCTGCTTCACAAAGATCGTGTCCATGGGCTCCAGTCTGTTCCGTGGTCTCCCTGGCAACAACAAAAGCAGCAGAGTCACGAGTGGCCCAGATCACAACAAACCAGCTCCGGGAAGAAGCGAGCGGTCACAAGATTGAGCCACAATGAACATTTTAACCGCACTAGTTTTTCAGATGAAACATTTAACCCATTAGTAGAGCGGAAATGCTGGAAGTGACCCAGCATTCAATGTGAAATCCCTCAGCCCCTGAGGGAGTGCTATATTTGGCTTCATCCTGACATAATATGTCAGAACACAGATCACAGATCTAACAGTGAACAACTAACACTACAGATTCCCTGAGGATGACAGCGATGAGACGCTTAGGCACTGGCCCATGTCTACTCGCACTAAAAGGAACGAGGATCTCTCCACAACGGCCCATTATTTTGTTCAATCTCTTTCTCTTAGCCAACCAAAAGGGAAATAAACCTGTAGATTCTACATAATTCATAGACCATCCTATGTCGGACATCGATTGTCTTGAAATCCACAGTCAGCATGCTAAATCCCTATTCGAGGCTGTTAAAAATACCTCATTAAAACTGGTTTTGATCTTTTTCCATTCCTAATTACAATGTTTTTCACATCCAATCCATTCACTCAGACAGGTAAAATCAGTTAAAATAGACAGCTACATACAAAACAACGCATATGTCACTTTCGGCTGATGCTGAAAATGCAACGTTGCATCACAAGAACTCATTTTTATTATACTTAAATAGAAGTCAATTATTTTAAATGTTATATTTCATCAAATTAAAGCAGCCTTGGTGAGCAAAGGAGAAAACATTTAAAAAATAATTTAGCGACACCACACTGTAGACTACCAAATAATCAAATAAACACAGATTTCGCTACCTGTTTGAGCAAAGTCTTAGAACCACTCAGATGTGCCCAGAATTCAGCATGGCACCAACACAAACACACTTACTTGGCATATAGCTGCTTTAACCGCTTTCATTCAGAATGGAACACTGAGACCTGAGATCAAATAAGAGTGTAGTTGAGCTACAGGTGCATGTGTGAATCAGACAAGAAAATCTTTATTCTAAGCACTGCTCCAACATTTGGAAAAGGGCAACACTGAGGAGATCATCGAGTACTTTCACTGCATAATGTCCCATACCAAGTGATGACATCTTCCTCATAAAACTGTAATGGCTCCAGCAGTTACCAGACAGGACTGGGTGTACTACAGGTCATGATTGTATTTCTCTCTTTTTGCTTAAGGTCCTGCTTGTGCAGGCTCCTGCAGTGCAACGAACCCTGAGGCGTGATATTCAAACATCGCAAGCGAGAAGCACAAACATCAACACTGAGTTTGAATAAAACAGACAGCAGCAAATATTATGTAGTTTAATGGTAGTTTGTGAACAAGTTATGAAGTCATCTGGGAATTCTATTTACATAGACAATTTGCATACTATGCACAGTACACATTGTAAGTACATACTACATTAATAACTAGTAGTATGGTACAATGCTGACAGCCCTGCTTTTCCAGCATTTGTGAAGCTTTTGTAAAGATTTAATGCGCCCTCTTGTGTTTACTGTCATACACTGCAGTAGTCAAATATAAAATTGCATTTACTTCAGGAATATGAAAAAATGTACCCAGTACCTACGGCCACATTTTTTTGCATTTGGCACATAATTCCTATTCATGCTCATAATAACATCACACTAACCAAAAGAAAGTATACAGGTATTAGAAGTTACAACAGCAATGCACTGAATGAAAGCAAAAGAAAAACACCCATAAACTAATCCTAACGATTGCTTTGCACAACCACATGAGAAGTGAAATTTGACATAGATGCATGTCAGTTATGCAATATGTGCACTGCAGTTCAAGTTTCTTTCTTTTGCTGAGAACATAAAACAATGACTCATTCTTATACTGTCCAAAGCAGATGGATGGCAACATGGGAAAATACAGATAAACAATTCTATGTATGTGCAAATAAAACCCAACTAAAACCAGCATAGAAATTCAGAACTGCAAACCTGAAGCCACATTTTCAGACAGGTAAAACAGGCCTGAAATTTGAACATTTCTAGCTCTCGCACAGCATGTAAATGAAACATTTTACTATTACATACCCTGATGTAAGTTTTTTGTCTTACTATGTTTTGCATAGAAACCAGAGGCGCTTTCAGTGATGTTATGTAAGACCCGTCAGCTATTTAAGCTCTTCTAGGTAATGTAAATCAATTTTCATAGTACTATGCGCTTACACTAGATATGATGCGTTAAAAAAAGGTGTAATATTGCCTTTTTATATTTCAGTTGTGCTGCACAGAACATAATGAACAACAGTAGCAGTTCCTGTTTCGATTACAGGCTTTTTAATAACAGAAGCAAACGCAAGCAGTGGGCTCAAATCCTTAACGCTGGCAGCTAAAAAACACATTGGTGTATTGGATACAGTTTATTCTACAGGCGTGAGAAGAGGTGTGATATTACGGGTACTTCTCTTTTGCATAGCTCTTCACTTTAGCACTATGCCGGATTAGCCTACGTTAAAGAAACCCTGAAATATGTAGGTCAGATACTTGTATGACGCACTGGCTGGAAAATGCAGAAGAGCATTTAACAAGGTTTGCGCACCACAACAGGCCAAAGATAATGACAAAGCATTTACGGACCTAAAGCTCAGTCTGTATCTCCTCTGAGGAAAGTGGGGCATGATTTGAGGGGCCAGCAATGGCATCTTTTGAGAGAGATGCTGGATTTAGACAATCATTCCTCAACTATTATATCCTGCACCTGGCCCATCTCTACATTCTTCCACTATCAATAAAAGAAAAATGTCCAAGCAGATGTTCTTTCCTCCTCATATTCTTCATTCTTTATAAAGAATGCGTTGAAAGTTTGTAGGTCACAGTTTGTTATCTGCACTGTAATGAAGTCAAACAGACAATGTGGCACATGATGGGGATCAGTATTGCTGTGGAAGTCGGTATTGCTGTAGCGAGGATGCTTTAAAGGAGATGAATGCGGAGACGCATGAGCAGGTTTTAGTCATCCAAAAATGCCAGAGGCATTTAATTAAAAGTAAAAAAAAAAAAAAAAATACTTTCTTAAAAACATCACCCAACTCCTTGGTATTTTGCATATTGTTGCCCAGCTTTTGTCCTACATTGCATGTCCTATATTATAACTAGTCATTCAGACAACTCACTGTCTAGCTTATTTTGAAATGAACTGCATTTCCCTAATTAATGGCAGGTGACCAAAGGAGAAAAAAAAACTGGTCAAAAGCCATTTTTACATGCAAGCTCGATGCAATTTTTAAAAACACATCTGAGGTCAAAAGTTCACAGGGGGGAGAGGTTGAGCAAGGGAAAGAATCTGGTGGAGTTATTTCTGGCAGCTATGGGTGGTTGTGCTAAACCATGTCATGAGAGCTATCATGTAATGCAAGGTGAATAAAAGGCAATGTTTGAGGGAACAACTGCACTCATTCAAGCTTTTAGGGTCCCGAGATGGGCTGGCTGAACAGTCATCAACTAGAACTAGATTGTTTTATTTCAGCCAATTACTGTTCTGATTTACACACAAAATACATTGCAAGCATTTCCCAAAATGTCATTTGTGTGAAAATACTGTAAATTCTGTAAACTGGACATTAACAGAGGCAAGAGATCAGACAAGCTGAGAGAAAATACTGTACACGGCAAATCAAACTACTAGCAATGTACAAAATATTGGATGAAAATACTGAATTGGGCGTTTATATTAATGCATCTCTGAAGAATGTATCTGTCTTCAGAAGTTATGATGGCATTTTCTTTTCATCCTCCATTTCACGCCTATTAGTGTTGACAGGGGAAACCCAGGAAATGCTATATTTATGCAGCTCCATAAATGCCACCCAGTGACAAAAAGTGAATTTTAATGCAACACATCAACTGTATTTCATGCACTTTTGACACTTCAAGCGCTTAATTGTCACAGCTCTACTTATGCAGCAGATGGATGAGGGGATATATCAGACTCCAATACCAGATTACAAAATAACCTTGTAAAATATATACACTAGATAGAGTGCATAGTGTGTAGTATATGTGGATATAGTGCATAGTATGCAATTTGGAACACAACTACAGTTTGAGTTAGTTTTATATTACTAAAAGTTTTAACTTACCCCTGTGACCATGGTCTTCATCCTTTAAAAAAAAACAAACAAACAAACATGAATTTGTAAGTAAAAAAAATATATATTAGTGATTGAGAGCAGACGCTGTCAAACAGTGATGAATGACACACACTACCTTGAAACCGGAGTTTACCGCAGACTCCGGTGGGTACACAATGAAGTGACGCAGAGTGAAGCCGAAGCCTTGTGAAGTGCGGCGCAGACGAAGAGTCTTAGGTCCTGGCCAGGAAAATGCCTCATCCTCCAGCTGGAAGAGCACTCCAGAAGAATCATCCTGATCCACCACATCCTACAGACAGATGAAATCATGAGTACAACAGATCGAAATCCAGATTTAAGCAATGAAATAAGAAATTATTAATTTTATCTTATGTTTTTTATTAGATGTCAGAGACAGTTAAAAAGACATTCATTATGGCCACCATGTTTTCTGCCATGTATGATGTAAATCTCCTCTTTTCATGGAAACCTGTTTTTCAGAAAATTAAAATGTATTTATTTTATCAACTTTAACAAGGCTCAAGTTGTGTTAATATTTTTATTAACATTTCACAGAAGATACATGCCAAAATAATAATTGGAGTCATTTCAAAAGACATTTCAGTGCAAAAAAACCTGGGACCACCTGGGTCTATGCATTACTAGCAGTTTTAGCCTGCTCAGACCAGTCCAGATCATGCTGTATTGCCACTGACATTCACACCAGTGAATCACTTCTTTGAGCAAAAAAGCCCTGAACGAGAGATCTGGTGGCTTTTACAAGCAGAAGCAGTGGACAAACCACACCCCCGGAGAAAAAGCATAATGTTCTGCGCATGAGGTAGAAGTGCAAATTTGAGAAATTAAATTTGACAGTCAAATCAATTCTGTATAAATGGTATAGAAGTATAGGTAAATATTTTAAACAGCCTAGTCAAGAAACTAAAGCAGGATCACCAAAAAGATGAATCAGATGTGCTAATGACATCACCATCATCCTTGACATTTTCCTCTTCATACTGAGGAACGCCCACTGAAGGTTGAGTCAGGACTGGCCTGATGTCATGTCTGCAGGGTGTGGGTGATGGTTTATGCCTCATCTGAAGTTAATTTCCTGGTGGAGAATATTTAAGGATAACGGATACCACAACAGTCCCCACACAGTTTTGCTGGCATTAATGGTGTAAATCTCTGATGTAAAACTTTTTGTGGAAACCTGTTTTTCTGAAAATTAAAATGTATCTATTATTTTTTATTTACATTAACAAGGCTCAAGTTGTGCAATTAGCTCCTGATGACGTCCGAGGCCTTACTGCCTTACTGTTCCAGTGTGGGCATCCTGTGTCCGGCATGCACTGCTCTGTTTATGGAGTATTTATAGCCTCACACCTACCTGATATTCACACCCTACTCTTTACTGCCAAACCTCCTCCAGCAGAGGTGTGAGACAACAAATATTCCTTCTCCATAAACACAATCTGGCATCTGAATCGACACAACTGGTGATGTGAACTGGTTCACGATCGTGTGACCCCGTTGCTTGAAGTAGGGACCCACTTATTTATTTTTAACTATGTCTTACAACCAAAATGCAGAGACATTTTTTACATTTTGCCACAATAAAAACAAAAAAAGTAATAACATTACCTAATATTAATATGTAGTTGTGGATTAAAAGTCTGACAAATTGTTTATCATCAGTCTCTTTCTATGAGGGGTGTAATGTGTGCGTACCAAAATTTTCATTACAGCCCTTTCAAATGCAGTACTGTTTTAATTATGTGCAATATACATATATATTTGATGTGGTAAACGCATCTGAAAAATAACAGAGCATGGGCTTAGCTGCTGCAAAAAAAAAAAATGCATGATCTAAGTTGTCCTAAACTTGAGGCATGCTTTATATTAAGCACTTCAAACAAAATCACAAACATAAGCGGCTTTCCCTCATGTCAGAGGCATATGCTGTTGAATTTATTTGAGATATGCATTCGTCAGCATACAACTTAGATTTTACGTTTCTAACCTTATCTATAAATTTCTGAAAGTATTTCCATTTCACAAAAACTGTCATCTTTACAGTGAGTGAGTCAATGTTAAACTTCAGCTAATTCACTGAAGGAGTGCAGCACATTTTTCTTTATTTTGCATACAGAAGTGCAATTCATTTACAACACCAAATCATAAAGTGGAGAATGAAGAGTGCTTTGCAGCTGGTTGCTGAAGTATTAACAGATTTATTTTAAAGCCAGAACCATAGATTTTATTTTTAAAAAGCGCTGTTTAATTAAAGAGATACAGAAAAGATCCCTCTTTTGCACTGAAAACATACTGAACTGCGGCTTCAAACAAAGGTACAAATCAAACCACAATGTGTGTATCATTGTCCCTCTACTTTCCACTGAAAAGTGAACTTTAGCTAGTTTGAAGAAACAAGCAACATTGCCCAAAAGTTCATCTGCAGTCCCATGTGCAACACTGAGCAAAAACATCTGCCGATGTTTGCAAGATGTTTGCAATTGGAAGGAGGGCTTTGAATTTATTATCCCCCTGGTTGATGAGCTCACTGCTGGAAAGAAATGGAAGAAACATCCTAAGCTTTTATCAGGTGTGTGCTGGAGAACATTGACTCAATGGTGATGTGCAGCAGGATACAGAGCTTTGGTCTATTTTGGTCTACTACACAAGTAGGCTTAAGGTTCCTTGAGAGGCTGGAATATGTTCACAGGGTGCCAAATTCTGATACGAGGAGCCGAGTCTTTGAGGAATGAGTTAATAAGTGCGAAACACTGCAAGTGCACATGAAATCTGAGAGCCTGCGTGAACTTGTGGAGCCGGTTTCTGTCAAGAGCTGTGACAATTTCCAGAAAACTGCTCTCATATTTGTACTGTGGAGCTGTAGTAAAGATAAACGCAGGATGTTTTAGACAGCAGTGTGCAGTAAAGCAAGGAGTGCTGTATACTAGACTGATTTCTGGCATAAATGTAATGAGACCTCACAGATGCCAAACCTAAGCTGATGTGATAAGCTAACAGCAAAACATGAGCTGTAACTCTTCGAATACCACTTCAAGTCAAGACGTCAGCAGTTATGGAGTACTGGAGCAGCTCACAGTTTTCCCGACAGATCTTTGTTTCTGTTGCATCCTTTATCTAAAAATGGTTTAAAACATCCACAAGAACATACACTAATCCATAATGCCATATACATAAATAATACTATTCAGAAGGCTGTGATCAAGAAACTAATCCTTTTAAACTGCATGGACATATTCAATTGAAAGTACTTGCAAAGACTTTTATAATGTTACAAATACTTTTATAAACAGTTTTTTAACTAAAAAAAAAGTGTTTTATGGTTTTAACAACAACAACAAAAAAACATTTATCAGCAAATCAGCGTATTAGAATGATTTCTGAGGGAAAATGACACTGAAGACTGGAGTTATAATTATGAAAATGTAGCTTTGCGTCACAGGAATTACAGAAATTACATTTTAAAATATAATCAAAGAGAAAGCAAAGTTATTTTAAATTGTAATGGTATTTCACACTACTTTTTATAAGTGTATTTTGATCAAGCCTTATTGTAAGAGACATAAAAAACAAAACAAAAAAAAAAAAACACACGCCCAAACTTTCAAATTAGTATTATTTCTAACTTAAGTGTAATCTTTTTCATATTATATATAGCCTGAATAAAAACTAAGCCAAAATGCCTGATGAATGGTAAACACATTATTTTGACAACACAGCAGTCATGCTGAGCTGCACAGCTGGATGTGATCCATTCACAGGGTGTCAAGCAAGAAAAACTACAGAACGGCAACACAATATAGCATTAATTATTGAACATTTCACACCCACATATCGTCTATTTTGGATCATGCCCTCAGAGCAAACTGGAACTTTTTCCTGGTCATGGAAATTAATGTTCAGAGCCAGTGTATGCAGATTCAGGCAAAATTGCTAGTGTGCCTTTCATGTGAGATCACAATCCCAACCGGATGCAAATCAGGAATAGTGCTCAGTCATGCAGAACGGATGTGGCGCTATTGCTTTAGGACGTAGGGGCAAGGCTTAGCTACTCCAAACAGATGGACAGGGAGCAGCTTCAGCACAGATAGTCCTGCACTTTACGGTATGTGACAGACCAAACTAATAAATACTCCACTAACACCTCTATGTGCCAAAACCCCCATAATTCAATGGCCACATCTCAGCCTGCCAAAAAGGGAAGTGGAAGAAATTGTGAATGTGAGGAAAAATTTCAAATGGGCATTTCTTGTCATGTGGTGTTGCAGATTTATTATGTTGTTAAAATTGAAAAAAGACGTCATTTGTCAAAATATGTAGCAAGTAAAACTTTCTCTGTCTGTAACTTGAAAACTAAATTTTCCACGTGTAATATTTACACCTACTGTCAACTACAGGACACTGCAGCTCATGACAGTGTAGCATCCACAGTATGAGAAAATGGTGTTTATAATGACAAGTAGATGAGGAACTCTAAATAAGAGGCTCAGAAGGTGGGCAGCATGTTTCTAGCACTGGTAGCACCTGTAACACTTAGAGAGGACAAAGTTGGCTGTCCTTAATTCGATGTGATTCACCTAAATTTAAAATGTGGTTAGAACTCCAGAAGACCACCCAACCTCCATCCAGCTCACAGGCACTGCTGACAGATAAACACGAGGTAACTAAAAGTGGCACTGCTGCCCGCAAACCACAATGCTTGGCAGTGTTTTCCTCTCCATTGGTAAGAGTGTTCACATCCTGTTAGGGAAATCCCAGAGTACACTTATTTGTGACAGTATCAAGTGAGTTGATAGTATAAAAATACACGTTACTCTAACCTTTTCATAAAAAGTTCACTGATGGCTACCACAACATGAAGAGAGCAGAAGCACTAAAATTCATAAACCATTCATCTGGCTTTTTCCAAATCTCTTGAAAACAGATGAAAGCTTGAATTGAAAGTGAAGTTATAATTTGCTTATAATCTTTTCTGGCAGCTGTAGAATATTTCAGATAGATTCCATGTGTTCAAACAGGTCCATCACGATGGCTCATGTGAAAATTTCTCTTTATTTTAGTTCAGAGCTTGATAAATGAATATTGGGAAAAGTATGATTACAAATTATGAGTTGTTGAAACTAAAATCTTTCTGCTGTTCCTTTTACATAATTTAATGCTAAATACCCTCAAGACACCGAAGACTGTATGCGTTTGTTTGTTTGCCTGGTCCACCTCCTTTTTCCATTATATTGGACTGAGTTTAAATAGTCATGCCACATGCTCCTCCTAACCACCTGATGGATGAGGGTTTTACTCAACCACATATATTAGACAATATCCATAGAGAGTAAGATTATAAAAATAAAGGAAATAAACAATGGCAATGATTTAAACTAATATGATTGGGAGAATATTAGGGGTGTAACGATATATCGCAGTACGATATTTCGCGATGCAAAAATGTTACAATATGTATCGTAGAGTGTTGGCGATACATTTACGATATGACGGCAGTTTAATCCTATTGGTTGAGCTGCCGACGTGACCTACTCTGCAACAGTGTCGCGTGTGATTTCATCGCAGTAGCAGAAATCGCTTGAACAATAGTAGGGCAACATGAGTTCAGCTGAAAGTGAAATTGAAGATGCCCCGTCTTCTTATAAGTCTATCGTCTGGCAGCATTTTGGTTTTCCAGTCACGCGACAGGACGACGGTAAAAAAATTACAGACAAAACACAAACGGTTTGTAAACACTGTAAAACAAGGCTGCCATACACAGCGTCAAACACTTCGAATATGATGTGCCATTTAAAACGCCATCACAACAACAAACTCGTGCAAACTCCTGCGACAAAAAGGGTGAACGAAGGCCAAACATCTATACAAAAGAGTTTTGCTGCAACATGGTCTCAGTCAAGTGCGAAAGCTCAAGAAATAACCAGGTGCATTGGCGTTTTTATTGCAAAAGACATGAGACCATTTTCTGTGGTCGACAATGTTGGATTTCGTGAATTGGTTAGGGTACTGGAGCCCAGGTACCATATTCCGTCACGCCCGCACTTCAGTCAAGAGGTAGTTCCAGCCCTGTACTGTGAAGCTAAGGCAAAGGTGGTCAATGGTCTGAAAAAAGCAGAGTATGTGGCAATTACAACTGACGGGTGGACTTCGCGGGCTTGTCAGAGCTATATTACAATCACGGCGCATGTTATTAACACGGAGTGGGAAATGAAAAGTTTCGTGCTTCAGACTCGCCCGCTTTTTGAATCGCACACTGGGTCTAACATAGCCGAGGTTTTAAAAGCGGCTGTACAAGAGTGGGAGCTTGATAGGGCTCCTCATAGTACTGCAGTTGTTACTGACAACGCACGCAACATGGAGGTGGCA
>JAUCMR010002813.1:0-16226 GCA_032357425.1 Enteromius argenteus | reverse complement strand
ATATATGAGTGTCACAGCAAAGGGTCTGAATACTTAGGACCATGTGATATTTAAGTTTTTCTTTTTTAATAAATCTGTAAAAATGTCAACAATTATGTGTTTTTCTGTCAATATGGGGTGCTGTGTGTACGTTAATGGGGGGGGGGGGATAACTTAAATGATTTTAGCAAGCGGCTGCAATATACCTGTAACAAAGAGTGAAAAATTTAAGGGGGACTGAATACTTTCCGTACCCACTGTATATAACACTGTGCAAGTGGTTTTTGAATATTTTTGAATATAAATCTTACTTATTGTGCCTTTAAGTTTAATTTCATTTTGCAATGAATTTGTAAGTCACAATTAAAGCAATTAAAAGTTAAGCAACTAGTACAGTTTGAAGATTTTTCCAAAGGCAAAATGATCATTTCCAGTTGCATAATGCATCATTGTGGCCACACAGTTAGATGTTTGAGTGCCGTTGTTTTTCCAGTAAGGTACTTAGACCTGAAGAAACGTCATTATGAAACCCCCTTTTGCTTCTATTTTATATTGTCCTTGTGTGGTGGGATTTTTTGCTGTTATATCTTTTGATATTTTGATTCATTGATTTCCGTGTGGTCACTCACTGCTGAGTGAAAAGATAGTTTGTGTGTAAGAGCATCTATAAATGTGAATCAAAGGTCTCTGAATAGGAATGCTAGAAAATCAATGATCTGAGTGGAATAGGGCCAGAAAAATATAAAAATATATTGAAAGGTGGTGTGTTATTTTTTTCTCTTAAGTGCAGAACCATAAGAAATCTGTAAGTACTCTGTTTGTAGGTTTTTTGTTTGGCAGTCATTACTTTTACAATTATGTTTGCACACTTTACATAGGTATAATTAATTATCACTCAACAAATATGGAGAAAAGTTAAAAAAAGAAAGAACAG
Organism: Enteromius argenteus; assembly: GCA_032357425.1. NCBI lineage: Eukaryota > Metazoa > Chordata > Actinopteri > Cypriniformes > Cyprinidae > Enteromius > Enteromius argenteus. Next base: position 15,313 of record JAUCMR010002813.1, on the reverse strand, counting down.
CATGAAAGGGTATAGACTAAACACAATGAAAAGGCCATACTTTTATACATACTTAATCTAGTAGGGATTTATTACACCAATATGTAAGAATTCTAATATAATTAGTCATCATTTGTGATAGTTTAATAACTTAAGTATTCATTTTACTTAAACTTTAATGGATAGTGGATTTTGAAGTCAAAAGACAGCCTTATTATATATATATATATATATATATATATATATATTATATGTACCCCAGCAACTTAAGACTGGTTTAGTGGTCTAGGGTCACATAAATATTACATCAGTAAAATTTCACATTTTTTTAAAAGTTTTTTTTACAGTTTACTTTTATAATACATCATTCTCTTATTACAAAATATAAGACAATGTCAGAAATGTTTTTAAATGACATATTCCGCAATCTAAAGGATGTACCAAATCCTCAAACTGAACTTGAATCATCCACATGCATATTCATAGACAGAATATCATAGATTTCAGCTATGGAGGCACAGCATCTGTCTATAAACCCCAAGGGCCATTTAATCTTTAATGCAACTGCGAGTACTTGGTCCATAGAAAAATTATCAAAAGTATTTTGAAAAGAAAGCAAGAGAAGCAGTAAGAAAAGGAGAGAGAGAATTTACAGATATGCAAAAGCATATACTTGTACTTATATAAGCAAACAAGTGAATCCACGAGAGTAGACTAAAGACTGAAATTAAGCTCTTTATCAGAATTGCAAAGAGCAATCAATGAGAATTCAAACATAAAGAGAAAAATCCACTTCTAACTAGTTAATCAAATTAAATTAATTCAAAAATAATGCTCACACAGGATCAAAGCTGCATTTAAATGAAAGAATCCTTATATTTCTTCAATCAGAAATGTGTTCAAATGATGTAGTTTATTAATAATTTTGTATATTATATAAATAATTATACATTTATTTTAAATGTATGTTGCAAAAATAAATTGCTACTTTTTTTTTTTTTGTATCTTTGAGCATTTTTCTTTGTCAAAAAAGTTAATAAAACTTTATTTGTTCCTTACCAGTAGGCTTTCAGTTAAGGTACAGTATAGAGAGAATGCCATGAATACATTAAAATAAAATAAAAGTTTAACTTAATGCTTAAATTGTTAAATTTTTATTTTTCCCTAGATGACGGAGCTTGTGTTTATGCAACATATCAATTTGTGGTCTCAAATCTTGTCAGATTGTTGATAAAGTAAACATTGATAATGCAGTGTGGGGTCTGAGCTGACTATCAGTCAGATGTAGTCTTGAGAAGAGTTTTGGCTGAGTGACTGACTGTTGTACTTTTAGCAGGAACAGCTTCCACCCATCTAGAGAAGCTGTCAACAATCATCGTGACTGTCATGTACCCCTGGCACCTTGGAAGTGAAATGTAATTCACCAGTAGTTGTTGAAAAAGAGGTGCAAGTGTCTGAGGAAGTGGCAGTCATTCTAGATTTTCCACATTCATCCTTCAAAAGACCAGATGTTTTCAGCTTGTGAGGCAGCACTGTATTTGGTTATAATGAAAAACTCTGGTTATTAAATGACTTCCAAAAAGTTTGCATGTGTGTTTTATGTTGAGTATTATATCTAAAGCAACAGGCTTTTATGGATCCTACAGTATAATATAGGAGAATATGTAGTTCGTATTCAAGAAGGAGAAAGGCCCAATTGAGCAAACATATGCAAATACAGTACAGTTGCTGATATGGCCAAAAAGGAAGATGAAATTCTGGTAGCTTGTAATGTAAATCAATTTTTAACAGTGTAGAAGACTACTTACATAAAATGCATGTAAATATTAGTTGTCACTTTATATCTCCTAATAATACGTCTTAGTAAGACGATATTCAAATGCTTAGTTTTATGATGAACACTATATTTTTATTACAGGGTCAACCATAGAAAGCAGCGCAATGCAATGATGATTGAGAGAATCATTTAAAAGCTTAATATGTCATAATTGATATCCACATTTAAACATGAAAGATTGGTAAACTTCAATTAAACATAAGTAAAATTACTAACAATACAGAAGTTTTTTTTTTACGTTTGCTTTATTAAAATTTGAACATAATAATAATATAAAAATAACAATTAATAAAAAGTAAGTTCATACTTTAATATTGAATTCAGCCCAGAACTCTATGTTTAGTTAATCAGAATTTAATTATCATCTAATTAAGTCAACAAATTAAATACAACTAAAAAGTAAACACAGGTAAATAATTGTTATTCTCTCTATTTTGTCTTTTAGTTTCATAATTAATTAGGGTTTATGGAGTGTCCTGAATATCTGTAAAACATCTGACCCTATTTGGTAAGGAAATTGACTTTGTGTCATGATATTACGACTATTTCCAAGTTTGCTTGAAATATCATCATGTAATGTCACACCATTTTCAATCCAGGGCGCCTATTCCTCAGGTGCACACTTGATGTACGTCTCTTTGATGTCTGTGCCAATGAACGTCTGTCTGTGTCAACACAGTTATGTCAATTACAGCTTGACTGGTTTTCATCCTTGATGCTTTTTGCGTTGATTTGTCAGCCAGTGTGTTTCCGCAGCTTTTAGTAGTGTTGAATTAAAAAAAAAAAAATACTGTGTTTTGGATGTCAACATTAGAGCTGTCAGTTTAATGCGTTAATTCGGTTAATTAAGTATATTAAAAATAATGTGTTTAAAAAAGCACTATTAATCATACCCCCTGACCAGTAAACAGGAAGTTTTCCAGCCAGCATTTTAAGCTTGAAATATCAGCTTATTGAAAGCATGTTTACAAGTATACTTGCGGATACTTGTTGCATATGTACTTTTGATTTTGCCTTCACAGGTATATTCAGTTTATTTTCCAGACACTGTGGCTTCATTTAAAATGCCAGTGTTTTTTGCTTGTGATGTTCTTTTTTTAAAAGTGACTTTGGATAAAAGTGTCTGTTAAATGTAATATGTGACCGGTAATGGCAAAATAAGTCACAATGTGCACGGTCTAATTTTGAGCTACAGGCAAATGTCAGTTTTGGTCGAATTTTAGGTTTATACAAAATAAGTTAATTACGCCCTGTTCTAGCAATCTCAATTCTCCAAGTATTAATTACACATCTAAAATGATCATTATTTGTATTTATTTATTTTTTTTATTTTTTTCTGAGAGGAGATGCTTTTTTCAAGCTCATGCTGATGAAAACAAAACGCTCAATGCTTGGGGAAAAATTTAATGTTTAACATTATATTTGATCCATGCATTGCAATAGGTCTTTAAATGGATTTGTTGCAATGTTAAGCAAACATTAAAAGAAAAGATAGAATTAAACTACTGTTTATTTTCATCTTTGGTCTTATTTTTAATAACAAAAATGAAATAAAAATAGCTATATTCTGATTAATAATATTTATTAATATTAATATTATAATAATATTATAATTATTATTAAGAAAACCTTCAGAAAACTTTAACTCAAATGAAATGTTGCTCCTTTAGACTCATTTTGACAGCACATGTCATAATATGAATGTGTCATAATACAAACAGATGTGACTCTTCAATCATCCTGTTCATAACAGCTTATTGGACCGGCTTTAATTCTGGATCACACTTTATTTAAGGTTCAATTCTTACTATTAACAAACAATTAACTACAACTTTTGCCTCATTAAAAACCTAATTTCCGGCTCATTAATATTAAGTAGTTGATAAGCTTAGGTATTGTGTTAGATTATGGATGTAGAACACCGTCATGAAGAATATGTGCTTTATAATAACAAACACCCAATATGATAATAATACACATGCTAATAAATACATAGTAGAGAGATTTGCTTTTTTAAGTACAGTGTTACCAAATTCTGTAGGCTATTTTTATGAATTGATATCATTCTTGTGACAGTAAAGAATAACTGTATAGTGACAATAACCAGAAGGTTTTATGACAGCTGACACAATTTAGTAAAAGAGTTATTCATTTGAGGTGCAAACTGATCTGTCAAGACTTAAATAAATGATTGTGGCTTTGAAATAAATGAAAAGAAAAGTGTATCTAGAGTCAGTGAAGATATTTGTTGCTTATTTCAATGAGACCTTTCAGATCAGTTTGTTGTGCTATTTTATTTTCTGTGGAGGTGTAAAGGGCAGTTTCCAATGACGGAAAAGGTTTCAGTTGGTCATCATTTAGGTGGACTGTCTATTTTGAGTTCTTAACCTTTTTCCAAGGCATTGAGTGATTAAGATGTATATCTGTGTGCTGAACTCTAACTCTGTGTGTTTTTAAAATGATCTTTTCTTTAATGCAAATATATTCTGAAACTGCTATTCATCTGTTTGGTTTTAAAGGGGTCATGTAGTGAATATAAATACATAAATTCACTTATTTGATCTTGTGAAATCAATAAATGAATAAATAGATACATACATGTATAATTTAACAGATAGACGGGTGATATAAAAGTTATTATCTGTCTGTATAAGTCCAGTGGGTCCACTTGTCTCAGGGTCACTGCAAATGAATGCAAAGCTGTTCTGAGTAATCATCCTTATCCAATGATGATACATTTTTGTCCTGATGGGAGTGAACAAAGACCTCATCCATAGGGCAAGAGGGGACACTGAGCAGTTTGATTAGTATGAAAATGAAGTGAATCGTTGGACCAACATGTTAAATTGCACCCTCAACCAACCATCAAGTTTAGATCAAACACACCTGAAAAATCTAACCAACGTTTTCAGGAATACATGCAAATTACAGGCAGGTGTGTTTAATTAAGGACAGAGATAAGCTCTGTAGGACAGTGTCTTCTTAGTATTGAATTTGCCAATCGCTTCAAGACAACCAATGATTTCTTGGAACAGGGGTGTCCATTCAGTTCTGGGTGAACTACCTTTCTGCAGAGTTCAGTTCCAACCTCCAACACACCTGCCTGTCAGGTTTGAGAACCATTGATCTAGTGTTTCTGAAAATCTAGTGTAGGTTTATTCAATTAGGGTTGGAAGTGAACTTACTAGGAACCATCGGGAACAGGATTGGGTATCTCCATCTTTACCCCTATTCAGACAGGACTAAGACTTCTGTGTTTATTACAGAAGTAGGAGTATGAGTTTTTTTACAGGTCATAGGATGTGGTTTCATACATCATATATGACGTATATGTCTTTCACGTTCTTTCACAAAAGTACATTCCCCTTAGAAACATTGTGTTCAAATGTAAAACATTTTTGTTTCTCATGGGAATGCTAAAGTTTTAAAACATATATTTTCTTTCCAGCTTATTTAATTTATCATCTCCATTCAGAGCCTCTGTAATATTGAATGGATGTGGAAGATTAGTGGTAGATCAAAACTAGGGGTGGGCATAGATTAATTTTTTAATCTAGATTAATCTAGATTAAAATGGCTCATTTGAATTCTGCCAAAGGCATTCAAAATATGTGTGCTACCTAAATAAAGGCTAAAATTTAAGCCCTATTATATTTAGAATATCTGTGTTTCAGTACTGCCATCTTAAAAGTAGGGTTGTGAATCTTGGTTTCACAATTCAATGCAATACAATTATTATTATCAACACAATGGCCCAGTTTCACAAACATGGCTTAGCTTAAGCTAGGACTAGGCCTTTGTTAAATTCAGATATTTATGCATCTTTTTTACAAAATGTTAAGATATGTCAGAGGCAAGATATTTTCAGTTGAAGCAGTTCAAAACATGCATTCTAGCCTGTGACTATCTTAAGCCTTGTCTGTGAAACCAGGAGAATATCACATTCTCCTTCAATATTACAAAAATTTATTTTGTGCAAAATTTACATTTTTTTAATCATTATAAACAGGCTACTCTTTTAAAACTATTATTTTTTTTTAAGAAGTGTTCTTTGAGTATACGAAAGTTTACAGAAATAGTTTTTAATTTTAAAAGTTGGATTTTTCTTTTTTTCCTCTGCATTATTGCTGCTTGATTATTACTGATGAGATCATAGACAGTGGCAGCTTTAACAAGCTGCATTCAGACTAATGCACAGATCTCTTTCGATATATCAGATGTTTTGCTCTGCTCTGAAAGCATAACTGACGGTGTGTTCATCAGTTTTGTATAAAAGCATTTGAAAATGCATTTAGCCGCAGCGGCGATCAGACGCTTCAGGACAAACAAACACAACGCGCACGTGACACGCAAGTCTGTCAGCGCGCAGGTTTCGTGCATCTAATACTAATGCATTCCAAACGGTATGTGAAGATCACGGACGACAGGTGATAAGAATTGAAGCTCACACGTACAGTAGTTTAGAAAACTTGTCCCGTCTGAGTAGGGCTACAGTGTAATTCGGCTATACATCCGCGCTAAACAAGGTGAAAGTCACCATAGCTTGTGTAGTATAGACTCAGCTCCCAACCCAACTTTGTGAATAGATTAATGGCGATATTTTTCTGAAAAAAAGGTAATTTGGTCTGCTTTTCTAACATAATATCTGTAAAATTCCATAGATTTGCGAAACTAAGATGCAATTAAAATACCAAATGCTATCCCCACCCTCTCATGACAGGAGTGACTAGTTTTCTGCTGTTCAAATCCCTAAGCCATTTTCTTCCCTTTTTAATCATCCCAAGATGGTTTGTTTTGCCCAGAACCCGAAAAAGCAAAGTCCCTCCATAATTAAAAACGTCTTCGACTTCAAAGCTGAATTCCACAAAATCAAACAGGTCTTAAAAAGTTCACAACAAATCACCTCAGAAATAGTCAAATGGAATGTCGTACACACTCCTACATCCTTCTGTTGAAGTTTTTAAAGATATCCCATTAATGTTTAATCAAGTACATTTCATATGCTACTATTTAAAGCTCCCAACATAGTAACATGCCCATGAGATCCTCTTGTAAAGCACTAGATCTGTCTGTCTGGATTTCTCTACTCCTCTCTCTCTTGCACACAATTCTCACTGCTTGCCTGTCCATCAAGCATTCAGCCAGCCATCCATCTATTCATCTTTCCATCCATCAAATTTGGTAACTGCCTATATTTATTTCTATATGGACGCTTTTCTGTTTATTTCTGTGTAGGCAGCTGTCTAGACACCTGTCTGCCATTTTTGGATCAGTTTCCTCTATTCTTTAAGCATCTGAAAGCTGGGAGTAACATTCCTTTGTGGGATTTTTTTCTGCCTGAATAGGGATGCATACACATTTGAGAATGTTTTTTTTTTTTTATGTGAGAAAAAGAGCTCAGTGTAGTTCTCAGTCTCCAGTTTTGAAGCTATATTCTAAAGGTTCAGGACAACAAAGGTCATATTTTGCAAGTATTAAAAGTCCTGTCTTTAATTAAGACCTCATAAATGTCAGCTCACTTTTTTCCTCAAGTGCCTCTCTGCACAAACACAGATCCATGATTTGGGTGGCTTTAATTTCTAGAGGTTACTTCCCCTCTCTCCGAACGAGGTGGTCTATAAACGATTCCGTGCCATGCGAAGAATGAAGCATTTAAGTTGTCATTTGTGGGGTTATCCTCATTACTGAGCATCGCATCTGTGAGTTTAGTCAGATGGCTTGGTGCGTTGAAGCTTAGTCACTTTGCTAAAGTTCTAATTGGCAAACAGCAGAATGAGGAGATTTCAGCAGGTGTATAATGACTCTTTAATTAAGATATTCAATAAGTCCTTCCTCTTTTGGCACCATTTTTAACACAAATGGGCAATTTAGAATCATTTGTAGCAATTGTAAATCCACAGCATCGATTGACGTGATATAATAGAGATATAATTAGCCCTGAGTTTTCTTTGTGTAAACACTAAGCATTTGCTATCTAAATTCATTTCAGTCTGTGTAAGTGGCATTTCCAATAGTACATGGTGGTTCGTGACATGCATTACTTTTTGCAACTCTAGTTTTCATGTGATGGGAAAAAACAACAACACAAGAACAAGGTGTCAAACTGTCAACTTTTATTTTCCTTTGTTTCTCAGTTGCGCGTTTGTGTTTCAGATAAAAAAAAAGACTTGCTTACTGCATGAATTAACTTAATTGATCTTGAAGATCAGTTGTTCTAATAAATAAATAAATTAATAAAATTGGTAATTGCTTTATATATAAATATAGAAATAAAATACACTACAGAAGATTGGGGTCTTTTGATTTTTTTTTTTTTTTAAATGGTAAATACTTTTTTAAGATGTCCTTGTTACACGTTACATGTGAGACTGTCCTCCAACAAAAAGCGATCCTATAGGTCATTTGAGAAAGTACCTTATTATGATCTATATTTACATTTTAAAGGTAAGCGCCCTCTAGCGGGCATAAAAATAATGAAAGTGTCGTGTTGCGTCTGTCGTCATGAAATGACGTATGACTGTCATTACCAATCAAAATGTGTGTTTTGTTTAAATGCAGTATGTGGATTTTTCACACTGATCTCACAGTGATTAAAACATATTTTTGTAGGTGTAATTCATATGAATGACCTCACCTAACTGCACCCCTAAACCTACCCATTACAAAAGAATGCAAAATCTTGTTTTATAGTGTTTCACACAATGTACAAAATACCTATACGGGCGTATTGGTTGGAGGACATGTTGCAGTTGTACTTACTACTTTGTAATTAAATCGATCACCTGGAAAAGCAATAAAACAATGTCAGTATTCTAAAATGTCTCTGTTTGATTCTGCAGTAACTGGATATTTACATTTTCAGAAGAAATTATTTCCCAAGATGTTTCTAGAGCAATGCCAGATGTGATGATGAGTCAACTCGAAAATCTCTGAATATTCTGATATTTTATTCCCTCCTTCAGTGTATGTAGGATTTATATGTCTTGTCCATGAAATAAAAATTGCAAGTCTGACTGCTTTCACACATTCCTCAGCACACAGAGTGGTTTGAGGAGTCTCTTGTATGTAGCACATGTGTGGGATGATTTATGGCACTATGCGGTTTTTATCCAATTTTGAGCTGATTTCTGAACTCTTATTTTCAGTTGGGCCAAATTTTTATGTCTTTGTGCGCCATTTGTTGTGTTGTTGTAACGAGAAACAATTATGACAATAACTCATGAGGGTATTACACAGCTGAAGCAGAGAAACAAACTGATTACTCTAAACTTTATCAAGGGGCTAAACAATTGCTCTCTTTTTTTCCCCTCATTGCGCCTACGCAAAAGGCAGAAATTAAACCATGGTGACACAATGTGTGATATGGATGGGAGCGATGGAGGCTCCACAGTTCCGGGTTTCCATGTTTATTTCACACATATAATTTGAGCTGTCAAGTTGCAGCTTGATGATCGGACCATATAGTGTGAGCAAATTAATGGCTTGCTTGGCTTTACATCAGTTGCGATTTACACTAAGAGTTATTTCTCCTGGAATCAGTGCAATTTAATATGTACAATAGGTCTAGGGCAGGGGTCATCAAACTTTATCTTGGAGGGCTGGTGTCCTGCAGAGTTTAGCTCCAACTTGCCTCAACACACCTGCCTGGAAGTTAAGTATACCTAGTAACACCTTGATTAGCTTCTTCAGGTGTGTTTGATAAGGCTTGGAGCTGAACTCTTCAGGCACACAAGCCCTCCAGGACTGAACTTGGTGACCCGTTGTCTAGGTGTTTGTTCAAATCCTTAACCCTAAACATGAACAATAGTGATCCATGCAACTTCAGTATATCTAAGTACCTGGCATCAGGAGTCTAAATTGTGAGATGTAACAGACCTCTCTGTCTTATTTTCAGATTTTGCTAGAGCCGTTGCCGGGAGACCTGTGTCATACGCTGCAGTGCTGCGGATGAAAGCAGACAGTTCCTCATCCTCCTCGCTCAACTCCAGGATGAGGTTAAGGAACAACCATGGAGTGGGATCTTCTAGCCAGGACTGGGCTCCGTTCTCCAGACATAGATACTCGGCCCTTAGCTCACAGGAGGACTACAGGAGCGAAGGTGAGAATGAGGCTGAATCACACAATCCCATGCCAGTTCACAGAAGCATGCTGAGCACTTACAAACTCACTCTCACAGATCTGTGTTCTCATCATACTGGAGCAAAGAAGTTTTACTTGTTTTACTTCTAACTAACTTTAGAAGTTTGACCTCACAGTGAGTGGCTCAAATAACGAATTGACTTATTATTATTATTTTTATTTTTTTGTGCTTTGGACCACGGTTCAATCATTAGGCAATACTTCACACTTGATTAGCTCTATTTGACTAGCTCTGTTTGATTTTAATAGTCATCTTCCATATCTTGTTGCAAACATCATTACTAGTCAACAGAATGAAGTGTGTTTTGGACTTTGCAAGGTCAACACTTTCAAGACTACCTGGATCCAATGGCTTTCCCATTTGGGTTTTAATGGTCCACTAGCTAGACCTGCCCCAGATCTGCACTAACCAGTATTTAGGGCCTTTTGGGGGCCTAACAAATAAGGACTGTGTATTGGAGTCTTGTATAACATTGAAAGCGACCTAGACATCTCACCAATGAATCACGTCTCTATTCAGTTAGAGTTGACGTGGACCCCAGCCAAACGGAAATTGAACAGGGATCATTAAAACATCACAGCACTTCCCAAATTCCCAGCCTTCCGTCAGCCTGACAACTGATGGATGCTGTTGTCACTGGAAGAAATATATATTTCACAAGAGAATGAGATAGATGCATTATAAAAGAGACCTTTACAAATAAAACACGTTCTGTCCGGGTTCCTGTTTGTTCATTGTGTATCAGTCTATTTGTTGTTACAAATTATTCTGCATCTATACTTTTTAATTTATCTGAAGGAATATCTTCACTTGTTTTTGATACAGGATCTGTTAACCAAACGGTTCAGGTAAAGTCAGATTAAAGTGGTTGTTTGGCTATTTTTACATGGTTTGTATTTGATTAAAGATTATCAATAGCTATTAGGGATGTGCATCTCCATAACTGAGGCCGATGCGATACGTATCTCGATGCATAGCCAACGATACGATACATGAAAGATACATGAAGTAGCTTGTGATGCGATGCGATACGATACACCACTGTTACGATGTAGTGCGATCCGATTTCGATTCGATTCAACACGATTCGATGCAGTATGATGCAATGAAACAAATTTGCAGGTATACAGGTATTGGGAGCCCTCGTTCTCTGGAACGCTGTAAGGCTGAATGTCTTTACAGATAAAAAAAAAAGGCGATTGCGTAGGTTATTGTCTTGGAACGAGCAGTTCACACTCACCATATGAAAAAATAAACTGCACAAAATCACATAATTAACAACAATTTTTTGCCCAAACTTCAAAGGCCTGTAAAATGAATAAAACTAGAGGCATTTGTTAGCTTTATGATTAGATTTTCAATTCAATTATTCAATCCAAATACACTTTATTGTTTGAATTCTTTCCGAAATTTGTCTTGAATCTCAAAGTGTAACCTATTCAATCTAGCATCTGCATGCAAGCCTTCTGTTGCATGGCAAAATGTAGTATTTCTTATACAAAATGTGAGAAGGTTCAGACATATTTTTTTCCTAACAGGCTCTGCTATTTTTTCATATACACATATGGAAAACTATGTGTTTATTGTGTGAACTATAATATAGAGAGTCGCAGAACAAAGTATGCTGGAAATGACATAAATCAAAGCACACAGTGTTCGGAGAAGATCGCTGGAAAATACGACAGGAATAAGATGCTTGTCTATAGCTTACTGCAGTACAAGCCGCGGTTCAGCTGCCGCGCGACAAACGCTCTGCTCCTGCTCATGCTCTGCATATGCGCTGCTGACGCGTGCAGGCTGAAACCGGCGGCGTAAGGCAGCTGCGATTGAAAAAAAGTTTTGATCGTTTGCTCACACGGCGTCCCGCTAGCCGTAGCAGGTTCAGATGAATCCGAGTGAGAGCAGGAGTCTCCACACCGTGACGGCGCTTCAAGTGTGTTGTCAGATTCGTCGTGCTGCCTGTATATTTTATAGTGGCGCGACATATTTTACAAATTTCACTTTCTAAATAATGAAAGTATAGTATGTCTACTAATAATTAGAAGAAATAAATCGGGTTTTACCGATGCAGATATGATTGAAACGATGCATCGCGATACAAATGTCAATTTGTATCCGATGCACACATTTTAAACCGATGCATCGCATCGTTAACTTTTTAAGCCGATGCACCGAGCGAATCGGGGAATCCTCCCATCCCTGATAGCTATGTCTCACAAAGCCAGTGTTCTGACTTGCAAGTCCATATTGCCCATTTTTCTCCCCCTATTAGAGAAGAAGAGACATCTGACAGACATGCGTATAAAACAACCATGTCTGTGTTTTTATGTTGTTTGGAAGCGGGTAAATGTAAAATGGGCAATAGATTGGAAGAGAAAATGATGCATTCAAAATACAGCGCAGCAATATCTGTAAATGGTTGTATAGAAAACATCAAAAATGAATGAAAATGTGGGTAGACTAAACAAGCCTGGTGAAAAAGCATGTGAAAGTCAAACTAGTTGAAGCTGGTAGATCACTTTAGCTGGTGGAGATCACATTTAAGCTGAGTAACCTTGAATTTATGCAAATATGTATTTATTTATTGATTTTTTTATTATTTTTTATTGCTTTTAGCCAATAGATTCGCCAATTCAAGAGGTTATCAAGATTATATAGTACTTGGTAATCAGGAAGTGTTTAACAATGCGTTCGTGGTTCAGTGGGAACAGATGAATAAGTCTGATTGGGTCAGAGCGGGGTCACAGGAACTGTCTCATTGAGATGATGCAGTCAGTACCGCCAACTTCTCCGGATCACCACACTCCATCGGTTTAGGGGTCATCCAGGAGATGACAGGGGAGCCAGAACAGAGCCGTCACGTAAATGAGGTGTGTGCCACTTCCTTTGCCACACCGAGAGAATAGAGTAATTTTCAGTGAGATGTGTCCTCTCTGTGTAACCAACGCTCTTCAGGTTGTCGTGGAATTGTAATGCAGAAGAGCTCATGGGGGGTACGCAGGGCTGCTGTTCTCCCGGTGAGGCTGACGGATCACAGAGCGCCTCTGAGATGACTGATTTCTGTGACATTATCAAGCTGCTAAATCATAAAACACTCAACATCACCCCATACTGAGACTACAAGCTGCCTCCGACAAGCTGCACAGCACCGCAGACAGATAGATACAACATCCTCTTCACATACACTACAGTGATTCTCAGCTTGTACTGTTTAAAACTCACAGTTTTTGTTCACTGCGTAAATTTGCAGATGCTAATGAACAGCTTAGCGTGATCTCACAGCTGATACAAAGGCGGCCTCACAAAAGTTTTAGAGATGAATATTAAAGAAGCATATAAAAGTCATAAAAGTGTGTGGGCAGCAGTAATTATTCCCTTTCTACATCTAGCGCACTGCTCTTTCTCGCATATGGAGTGCATAATAAATAACAGCCTACTGTAGAGTACTGTATATACCTGCATTTTTTTTTTCTTGTGTAGTAAGTAGATGTGCAGTAGGGCAAAAAATATTTAGTCAGCCACCAATTGTGCAAGTTCTCCCACTTTAAAAAGATGAGAGAGGATATACCCTTCAAACTGTCTGTATCAGGTTTTAAATACTTAGGGATGAATATTACACAGGGATTCACTAACCTTTACAAAGAGAACTTTGCTCCTTTAATTAAAAAATTAAAACTAGACCTCAAAAAAATGGAACTTGTTGTTTCTTTCCCTTGCAGGAATTAACTGTAAAAATGAACATTTAACCGAGATTTCTGTACTTGTTCCAATGTATCCCAATCTTTTTATTTAAATCTTTCTTTCAGAATTTAGACAAACTGATCTCATCATTTCTATGGGGTGGAAAAACACCTAGAATTCGGAAAGAATTTCTCCAAAGACCAAAAACTCAAGGTGGATTAGCACTTCCTAACTTCAGGTACTATTATTAGGCTGCACATATCTCAAAAGTACTTTATTGGCTTCAGAACCGCAAAGATGTCTGGTGTATTTCAGAGTCGAACTCTTGTACTTCTTCATCTTTACATGCTTTAGCCTTATCCAAATTGCCCCTTTGTATTTCACAGTTTACTAAATGCCCTGTCGTAGTAAATACCCTTAAGATTTGGTTTTGATACTTTCAAATTCGACATCTAATCCAAAACTATTATCCCGCATATCCCTCTATTTCTCCTAGTACAGGATTGGATGTGGTTTTAAATATTCCCTTAGATTTGAAGGGAATAATTTCTAATGTATATAACACTTTAATGTCAATAACAAATATTAATCTAGATAAAATCCATGCAGAATTGTCAAAGGATTTGGGTATGGATATATCAGAGGACACCTGGAACGATGCATTATTGAGAGTAAATGGAACAACCTCCTGTACTCATTTAGGTTTAATTCAATTCAAGGTTCTCCACAGAATTTCAATTCAATACTTTGTTATATACCCTTTGTTGGCAATGACAGAGGTCAAACATTTTCTGTAAGTCTTCACAAGGTTTTCACACACTGTTGCTGGCATTTTGGCCCATTCCTCCATCCAGACCTCCTCTAGAGCAGTAATGTTTTGGGGCTGTTGCTGGGCAACACGGACTTTCAACTCCCTCCAAAGAGTTTCTGTGGGGTTGAGATCTGGAGACTGGCTAGGTCACTCCAGGACCTTGAAATGCCACTCCTTCGTTGCCCGGGCGGTGTGTTTTGGATCATTGTCACGCTGAAAGACCCAGCCACGTTTCATTTTCAATGCCCTTGCTGATGGAAGGAGGTTTTCACTCAAAATCTCACTATACATGGCCCCATTCATTCTTTCATTTACACGGATCAGTCGTCCTGGTCCCTTTGCAGAAAAACAGCCCCAAAGCATGATGTTTCCACCCCCATGCTTCACAGTAGGTATAGTGTTCTTTGGATTCAAATCAGCATTCTTTCTCCTCCAAACACGACAAGTTGAATTTTTACCAAAAAAGTTATATTTTGGTTTCATCTGACATTCTCCCAGTCCTCTTTTGGATCATCCAAATGCTCTCTAGCAAACTTCAGACGGGCCTGCTTAAGCAGGGGGACACGTCTGGCACTGCTGGATTTGAGTCCCTGGCGGTGCAGTGTGTTACTGATGGTAGCATTCGTTACTTTGGTCCCAGCTCTCTGCAGATCATTCACTAGATTCTGGAATTTTTGGGGTGAGAACCCCAAATCGAGGGAGATTATCAGTGGTCTTGTATATCTTCCATTTTCTAATAATTGCTCCCATAGTTGATTTCTTCACACCAAGCTGCTTACCTTTTGCAAATTCAGTCTTCCCAGCCTGGTGCAGGTCTACAATTTTGTTTCTGGTGTCCTTTGACAGCTCTTTGGTCTTGGCCATA
>JAUCMR010002658.1:0-16243 GCA_032357425.1 Enteromius argenteus | reverse complement strand
TTGCTGTATATTTATATATATAATGTGAATGCATTACGTTTTTTATATCTCAAACAGTGTTTATTTGAGAAGGTTAACCTGTTCAAATATTTGCTTTACTCACTGTCTTTTAACAAACTTAAATGTACAAACATAAAACGTTCCAATCATGTTTCTAAATAAACTTAATAAGGAAACAAAACGAAATACAAAAACTTTTCCATAAAAAATTGAATGAATAGCCTTCATTCTAAATGCACAGAGATTATTTCTAACATAAGAGAATATTTGTTGTAAAGTTTCTTAGCGAAGATAGTCCAGCTTTTTTCTTTGTCACTTTGACATGTCTTTGATGTTATGTTATAAAGACATTCGTGTTCTTGCCAAAGTCTGGTCTGAATACTTAGGACCATGTGATATTTCAGTTTTTCTTTAATAAATCTGCAAAAATGTTTTTCTATCAATATGGGGTGCTGTGTGTACATTGAGGAAAAAAAAGAACTTAAATGATTTTAGCAAATGGCTGCAATATAACAAAGAGTGAAACATTTTAAGGGGGTCTGAATACTTTCCGGACCCGCTGTATTTGTTGGCATCTGGACACGTGTTGAGCACTAGATGGCGCTGCTGACCTTCTTATGACCTCAGGCTACAGTCAGGCCGCAGTTCTTTGTTTGCGGCAGCTCTTAATTTATTACAATCTAATAGACAAATTGTTTCCATGCTACTGAAAGAATGAAAGGAGGAATAATTCTGAACATGCTTGTGTTTGGGGCAGAAAAATCCCACAGATCCCAAACATCACACAGAGAGACGATAGAGCAGTTTTTGGAATATTTTAATAAAGTCCACACCAAATCAAAATGAACTATATTTGTTTTGTTAGCTCACATTGCTATTTTTTGTGGCAAACAATTAATCTTAATATATTTCAAAATATACACATTAAAAAATGCCCCCAAAAATAGCTAAAATATATTTATTTAAATATATTCTCTAAAAGTATCTATAATTAATTAAAATAAAATTTTTGCATATTTTTGGAAATGTATTAGAACATTAAAATTTTATTTCAGTCCAAGCAATACATTTACGTCACAAAGGTAAAAATACTGTCTATAAAATGTAAACATGTTACACATTTGGAATAAAATTAAAATATTGCAATATTTAGTGTTTATATTAAATATTATTTAACGTTTAATATATACAATTACAATATTTGAGGTATTCATGTAAATTGGGAAACATTTTGCTATTGAGATAACGATGTTAGCGTTAGGCCTTGTGTGACATTTTGATTGGCTGACCGTTCTTCTAGATGTTAATGGGAAATGGCTGTTTTAGAAGCCTACTAGGTATGTTTTATGTTCAAGTGCGAAAACGTTCAACTTTTATGTTTAATAGCAATAAAGTGGGCAAACAATTTAAGTGGAGACGCTTAATTTAAGCACACTCTCCATCCTGTAAAGCAAAATCAAAAAACTGCTATCCAAATTCTCCAGTACTAGTTCCTTTATAACGACTCAGTCAAGTCATTCGCCAAATGTTTGTAAATCATTAGACTGGAGAACTTTGTTTTGAAAGTAAAACTGTCAGGAACTGGGAAAGAGTAGGCAATAGAATCTTTTGCCAATACAAATAGTATACAACTTTGTCTGAATATGTAAAACTAACATGTTGCATTTACTGTATGAAACTTCTTCAGTGCAATTATGTAGCTGAAACATACACTTAACACTTAACACACACCTTATGATAATGTACTTTATGACTGCTTTCATGTAATTCTTTACTCCTGTATATGAGATCTGGCCTAAAGCAAGCCTTAATGCATGGATTAAAATGATATACACTCCAAAAAGACTCCATGCCTCTCTCGCGGCTGGCAGTTTTATAGGAGAATGGTGGAAGGGTTTCTCGTCTTAAGCTGGAAAGTTTTCGACCTTACTGGAAAGTGCTGTGTAAGTGATAATGTACATGGAAAACAGACTCGTTCTTACCTCACAAACATCCAGGCGTTCATCACAAGAAGGCAAACATACAGCAGTTTTAGGGTTTGGGGCTTTTATTTAATCGGTTTGGATATACATCATTTTTTTTTTCTTAAATTATTTTCTCATCTGTTGTCCAAAAGAAGTCCATTAAGTTGGGAATTATACAAAAATATAAAGAGAATTACGAGTGCTGTATGCCACATATACAACAGGAAAGTATTTTACAGAAACACAAATCACTGTGTTAGGAAATCAAACAAAATCTGTTCGCGGAAAGCATTTTGTACACCAAACAAATGTAATCATAAAATTTCATACATGTGGAAAAAATAAAACATCTCCCATCAGATCTGCTTTGAACACATTGTTAAAATTCCTCTAACAACTTATCCAATTTCCATCTTGAGTGAACAGGAAGTTATTTATCGGCCATGCCTTCCTGTAATTTCATCTCTTATCAAGCCCTAATGATTTTTTCGTCGTGTCATGGAAGTTAAACTTAGCTCTTGCCTAGCTTTTCCTCTCGAAAACACATCCACATACCAGACGGAAACATACTCTGTCGTTGTTTTTCTATTTTCAGTCACCAGAAGATCTCTATTATATAAAATCAGAAATTAAAAAAAGAAAACGAATGAGGTAAGAGATCTAAATTTACAAAACCCACTTCAGCTTTTACAGAATTGAAAGCGTATAGTCCAGACGTAAGACCTCCGTAATGCTTTACTGCTCAGTCAATATCTCTCTCTCTCTCTCTCAGCGCACTGAATCGCCTGCCTAAACAACAGCTAAATAAAGTCAGAAATAACTCATTACCTTTGACATTATCTAACCGTGCAATCGTCAAGAGGTCAGAGTTAAAACCTGTCTCACAAATCCAGCATTTGAGATCAATATGCCGAATTCTCTCATCTAATCATCACATGCTCAGTCCAGTCGAATACAACCTTCTGTTTCCTGTCGTTCTCTGAGTGCAGCTCTTATTTTGGCCACTGAATTATTAGCAAGTCGGGCGGCTTCTCAAACTCTTGTGCAAGAAATGATTCCACGTTCTCTGAGGTACAAACAGAAAGGGAGGAAATGGTTGCATTTCCCTTTCTGTGAATTCTACAGAATCTTTGGTCCAACCTTTCAAGTGCTCCTACACCGTTGATTTGCCCTTAGTCAAACCAACACGTTTACAGCCAAAAAGAAAAAAACTACTTAAATACAGTTTATATTTCCTCAGCCAGTTCTGATAGTCTACAGATTAATGCCTGTAGACTTTAGTCATGGTTAGCACGTTTAATCTTTGACATCTGTGTTCAATTCAATACAGCATCGAACCTGACTAAAGTCTAATGACTTTGTGCTCTCGTCCACATATAATGTGCTTATGCTTATTGTTTTAATCATGAACTCTTTCCTCTTAAGTATTTGTAAGAATCTGCAAAACTAAGACGATAAAGTAGGCACACATGGCATGTTTTTACATTTTTGGGGGGAATACTGGCAGAATTTTTATGGTATAATTAAAATGGAAATGGAGTCTTACGGTTTTATTTTTGGATAACAATCTTATCAAATTAGCCAAAGTATGCAAATAAAATTGAAACCAAGCTAAATTGTAGTACCAGACACATAATGACTAATAAAAAAGATTGTGATCTAATTTTTATCTGACGTTCTTTGGAGTTCAGTGTAAATCGGCAGATCTTTTGTGGAATTCTGCGGGCCTGTGAATCAGCAAACGGCAGAAACTCTTTTGCCCCAAATGCTTTTCCCTCCACCTGACTGGTACGACTGGATATTAAAATGAAAAGTAAAAGATGTACATAAATGCATCACTGACACGTAAAACACATGTAAAGGCCGCAAACACACACTGAACTCCAGCTCATCCCCACCATCAAGTACCGATGTCAAGGGAAGCAAAAGAACAAAGTGACAATTCGTTTCCTTTCTCTTAAAAGTCATCCGTTGTCGAATCAGGGTTTTAGTCCATGTAGCTCTCTAAAGGGAGTTTTTGAATTATGGGAACTATAACACGTCTCTCAGAGGTCTTCTGTGTAAATGATGCATGGACTGGCGTCCTCGGTGGACTCCAGCCTGACTGTGGACACAAACCGCCGGCGGCCGGCTGTGTTTCTGTTGTAGTTGAGCGTGGTGCGGTATGTATTCCGGGTGTGTTTGGGGAACACGATGGTGGTGCTTTGGAAGTGTAGCGGCCTGTGCCGTGGCTCAAAGTGAATCTCTGACTTGTAGCTGCGCCACGTGCAGTTGTGAACGGCCACCACCGTCTCGCTGAAGGATGTGGCGGTCGGGACCTGGGCGCAGAACACCTGGTCACGGAAGTGTCTGTCTGAAGCGTACTTCACCGCAGAGTTGAACCTGACGGCGGTCAAAAGACAAGAATACATCAAACGTGACTCAACTAAGATTGCTCATTCTAAGACCAATTTGGAAATCAGGTTTTGTAAAAGTTTAAAGAAATGTTATGATATGAATAATGAAGAAATGTTTCTAGATCACAAGTCAAATAAGTAAATTTGTGACACTGAACAAATGACCCTGTACAAATTGTCAGATGTTCTTTTAATGGTCTTTCTCAGATGTGACCCTGGACCACAAAACCAGTCATAAGGGTCAATTTTTCCAAACTGAGATGTATATATCATCTGAAATCTGAATAAATAAGTTGTCCAATGATGTATGGTTTGTTAGGATTGGACAATATTTGAGTTGTTATGATTGGACAATATTTGGCCAATATACAGCTATTTGAAAATCTGCAATTTAAGGGTGCAAAGAAATCTAAATACTGAGAAAATGAAGTTCTTAGCAATGCATATTTCTAATATATTTGATATATTTGCAGTAGGAAATGTACAAAACATCTTCATGGAAGGTGATCTTTACTTAATGCCCTAATGATTTTTGCTAGAAAAATCAACAATTTTGACCCATACAATGTATTTGTAGCCATTGCTATAAATATATCCCAGCGACTTAAGACTTAAGTTTTGTCATCCAGGGTCACAAATAATGACGTTTGCACAAGCGCATCCGGAAAAGACGCAATCGTTGAAAAAAGTAGTTTTTTTGTTTGGTTTTCATTCGAAGGTCTTACAATCTAAATAGAAAACTTTGTGCCATTGTAATGTTATTGATGTTTAATTTGAACTTTTTAGCCAAAATGCTTAAGCAACCGTATAAATTGTAATAAAAAAGTGCAAAACAGAAACTGGTCTGATCTCAGACTTTTGTGTCCAGCTTTAGTTTGGATGGCTCTGCAACCTCAAAAATATTTAAGACTCACTTGATCTCTTTTTCTGGTTTGGGGTTAACCTCGATGCTCTCTCCATAGACCACAGGGTACATGCGTGACTTCGCATCTGGACCTTGAGAGTTCAGGAGCAAGTATGGCAGCTACACAAGAAGACATAAAAAACAGGAATTGGCCATCAAGCTAGCTATTACAACCCATAATAAAAGATGTTCAGGCAAAATATTCATACTTCTCATTTCTTGCATGCATGATGACAGCTAAACTGTATAAGTGCTAGTTTTGTGTGTCTATTGTCATTTTATGGTCACACAATTTAATCTCCACTTTTCATTTGATACCTTTCGTTATCATAAAAAAACGCTCTTCTAACGTATGTCCTCTTATTCCGAACACTGTTTAGCATTTAGCAAAGCAATAATGTCTATTCTTGTTTTGCTGTCTGTTTATATATGAACTGAATGAACAGTCAACACTAATGTACTTTTCAGACAGATTAGATTGAAAATTGTATTATTTTATAAGCAGGCTTTCATGGGGTCTGATAAACTTTCAAGCAGTGTTATTTTAGTATTATTAATATGCTATATTAGTATTTATTCAAGAGTTTTCTTCTGTTTTTATTTTAGTTAAGTGTGGTTTTGTCATTTTAATTTTGTAAATATTTTTTATTTCAGTTTTAGTAACTTTAGTACTAATTTCATTAAGTTTTCAAAGCAACAGTTTTATTTTTGATATTTTTTTTCACATTGCATTTTATTTTTGATTTCTTTTTAATTAGTGAAAATGTTTTTTAACACTTGTAGTTTTTGTTGATTTGGAGTAGTACTGTCTGTGTACATGTGCTTGTCTGCGTGCTGATATATATATAGGTGCTCAGACAAACGGCGACAATGCAGCAGTGTGTGTGGAGCTGTGCCTCCACCTGCTCCAGTCATCAAACACACACACCACGTGAGCGCTCAGCACCTTCCTCGGCGTCCGGCACGTACACACTCTGCTTCTCACTCTCTGTCTCTGACACCTCATAAAACCCAATTCCTCCGCAATGTATCATCAGCCCGCAGTCATCTGACCTGACACGGGAAACGTGGGCTCTTCCTCAGCTCCAGCAGAACATTTTTGAACTCGCACATCCAGTAAATCAAGAAAAAGTTTTATAAACTTTTATAGTCTCGCATTCTAATCTGCATTTTTTCGCTTCGGTTCCTTTAAAGAAATTTAGTTCTGACTGAACCAGTCTTGGGTTCAAGTTTATGGTTCACATGAGAAGGTCAGAAAGGTTCAGAAAATTCATTTCTCAGTGTTGGATAAAAGTAAACCACTTGCTTCGTCTCATTCAGTCACAATCTGTTTGTGATATTGTATTTTAAAATGGGTTTTTCAAGGTTGGTCTGGCTCAGTTTAAGGCAAGAAAGTGAGTACATAATTAGCAGCGAAATTAAAAACGCTCCCATTACTGACATATATGCTGTTTATGAGAGGTTTCTGGCATCATGCTGTTGTCTCATGGATGCGAGCCAGGGAGAAAGGGATCGCGCCCTCCAGCATGTGCTTCTGTGTCCATATGAGTACAAGAGAGAGTGTGCGTTAAATCCCGGACGGATACTGTGTCCACTGTGCTGTTATACAATGTGCCGCCTGCCACACCACACACAAACCCTGTAGATCTCAGCAGGGACAGAGCTCTTCAACAAGCTCAGACAAATAGTCTCTTAAAGTCTAACTAGGTTAGGAGGTCTAACTTTTTTCTAAGGAGGTCTATAATAGCAAAAAACAAAAAATACTGTAGAGAGCTCTTCAAATATAGACACTGCATGGCAAAATATCTACTCTCGTAAAAATGTGTAAATAATAGTTTACTTGCAAAACTAGTCAATAGCCGGGTTTCAATCCAAAGCTGTAAATTTAAATTGTGCGCAAAACTGGAAAATCGCATATAATATTTGTGAACCAGCACCGTTTCCATCCAACGAGTCAATTAGAACAATATCGTCACTTCCTGATAAACTGGCACTATACATTGCTAAGAAAAGCAGGAGAATTTACTGAATATAATAATTTTATTTTCCTATATAATAAATTAATTGCACCTCAGAACAAGCAGATGAAACTCCATGAATGAATCACATGACTTTTTTCATGCACTTGGAGGAATTTATTCGCAAAATGCATCTCCATCTCCCATTATTCACATTAAGCCTTTTTCGCACAGGAAAAAAAACACCTCAAGTGAGCGTAATAAGATTTTTGCAGACTTAAAAATGCGCATAAAACCAGGGTTAATGCTAACTAGTCAAACCTTTACTTGTAAAGTAAATATATATTGCTGTGCACAAGGTTTTAATGGTACTCTTATTGATCTGGTACGTTTTCATTATGCATAAAATAACTAAAATAAGACTGCACTGTTTTCACTGTATAAATTGATAGGTTAACGCTGATTAAAGCTACTGAAGTTATTCAGTCAAGAGCAGTGAGTGATTCTTCAGTACCAAAAGTCGTCTGAGCTTATCGTTACTACAACAGTCTTTCGGAATTCATCCCTGGAGCCCATTTAATACCAGGTTTTGTTACCTATCCTGATGCAGTTTGAGGGGTTCAAGCTAGATACAGACACAGAGACTCTGTACTGACATCTAGTGGCCTGAACTGCCTGACTCTGCTGCGTCTTCACATTGGAGGTGAATGATTGATATTTGCCCTGTTTGATTTCATAGTCTGTAGTTTAGGTTGTAATGTTTGCCTTTGTTATTGATGGATGTGCTTGTCATATGGTTTTTTGTTTGTTTGTTTTGTTAAAACATACTGTTATTTTTTACAGTACT
This sequence comes from Enteromius argenteus, assembly GCA_032357425.1. Classification (NCBI taxonomy): domain Eukaryota; kingdom Metazoa; phylum Chordata; class Actinopteri; order Cypriniformes; family Cyprinidae; genus Enteromius; species Enteromius argenteus. The sequence goes on along the minus strand of JAUCMR010002658.1, from coordinate 8,174 downwards.
GGCTGAAAGCTCTACATAAATGTTTATGGTAACACTTCATTTTACAGTTACACTTATTAGTTGCTTATTTTCATGCATATTACTAGAATATTAGCTATTTATTAATGCTAAGTAAGTCCATATTAATGTATAATTCCACATCCCTAATCCTACCCAATACCTAAACTTAACAACTTCCTGCTGACTACTAATAAGCAGCAAATTACGAATTTGTTGAGGGACAAGTCAAAATTAATAGTTAACAAGTGTTACCTATTCTAAAGTATTACCATGTTTATTATTGTTATTAGTTAGTAGTTGTAGTAGTAGTAGTATTTTGTAGTAGCGCTATACAAATAAAGCATAAACATGAAAAAGTGATGTTAAAAATGTATATATTTTTTTCTAAAACAAAGTAGTAAAAACTAAAATAAGTTTTAAAAGTAAAGGCATTGTAATATTAAAGTAGGCTAATACATATATATGTATGTATATGTGACCCTGGACTACTATATATTTTTTTAATATACATCATATGAAAGCTGAATAAATAAACCGTTAATGTATGGTTTCTTAGGATAGGACAATATTTGGATACAACTATTTCAAAATCCAGAATCTGAGCGTCCTTTAAAGTTGTCCAGATGAAGTCCTTAGCAATACATATTACTAATAAAAAAATCAAGTTTTAATATATTTAAGGTAAGAAATGTATAAAATATCTTCATGGAACATGATCATTACTTAAAATCCTAATGATTTTTGGCATAAAAAGAAAAATGTCTAATTTTGGCTATTGTTCCAAATATACCCCAGTGACTGGTTTTGTGGTCCAGGCTCACACACATATATATAAAGGGTAAATATAATTTTATATAATGTGCATATATACAATTGCTAACAATTAATGCAATTAGTGTTATTGAATAACTTTCAAGTGAATGTACAAATAGAACTTGTTGATAAGTTGCTTATTATCATGCATCCCTAAGGCATTCTCATAAAGCAGCGTTAGTTTGTTTCAGAGGTGCCACTGCACCCTTCTTTTTAATATCAGCAAACAGAGGTCATCAGTTTCTTATGCAACTGACTGCAACAGCTCTGCTGTTAGGCCTGCCGCACTAAAATAGATTGGAGAGATTTTTTTTTATGTTATGCAAACACAACTCTCGAAATAGACCTGCAGCCACAAAATGAGAGGAAAAAGGCAGACATATCCTTTGCAAACATGCATACTGCATATAGTATACTGTACATACATGCTGGGATGGACAAACCTCTGCAAAGCAAGGTTGCCATGGACGGAAAATACAAAGTGCAGTAAACAATGATGGCTTTGTATGCCTACATTTTCTTTTCTGCTCTGAGAGAGCATTTGGTCCTCATATAATGCATGTTGCCTGCAGGCTCCACCACATTTGTATGCATTTAAGTAATAGGATTTTGGAAACAGCATATTCTGAAGAACTTCCACAGAGGGATGTTTTGTTGATGTTGGCTCGAGAGCTTTCCAAAATGTTAAAGACATGCTGCTTAAAACCATAAAAAATTCATGTTGCACAAATATAGTCATGTTGTTCTTTTCAATTTTATCGAGTGAGACGCTTTATTGCAGCGGTGTCCCGACAAGTGCATGCATGTTCCTTGAAGAGGAGTGTCTGAGTGATCATTTATACACTCCAAAATGCCTTTAGATACTTGCTCTTAGCGGCGTGCTCAGGCAAAGCATTTATGCTGCACGACAGAGACAAATGCAGCTCAATCACGTTAACAGTCGAGCAGCGGAAACCGGAATCGGTTTAATAAAAGAAGCTGTTGTTTTGTTAGTGCCGAGCTTAGCTTAATCTTTTTTGCTCTAGAAGGTGCATCTAGAAGTGGCGCAAAAGGTTTATTTCTATGCTAATCTGAATCTTGTAGCATTGTGGTTACTTTGAAGTATTGACACACTGTCAGGATTTCATAACAGGTATGATTGTGTGGTCGGGGTCAGATGTGGACACTGTTAGTTTAGCGTGCTATGGAACCTTTCAGAGGCAGAAATAGGACTCTGGGTTATGATGAGGCACTTGTGCGGTGCTATACTGTAACATGAACACACTGTCTAGTAATGCTGTACCAGTATGATATATATATATGTGTGTGTGTCTCAGCACTGCTTGTTTGTTTGCACATGTGTGTGCTGTAGGGCTGCTATGAGGAAGCTATGAGGGACAGAGAGATCGGTTAGAGTTACCACATTCACCAAACACAAGGTCAACTTGTTTACAGAAACTCTCTCTCTCTTTGGTCGCTCCTTGTCATCCCTGCTTCATTAGAGTAAGTCTCCAGAGGCACGAGCACCTGAACCCCTTTCTATTTCAGGATTCTGCCCTTTTACTTCTTATTATTTGTCCCTGGCCTCCATAGTCAACAGTGTCTGTGTGGTTAACGAAGAACTGCATATTTACTTCTATAATAGTATCTTTTTTTGAACTGAACTACTTCATTTAACCACTGGTTGCTCACATGTGACTTTCGAATAGTACTGTTTGTACAGAAGCAGTTTGAAAGCTGCCAGTATGAATGAGTAACTGAAGTCGATACATAGTGACTATGACTGAGGCAAGTTTTAAAAATCTCAACTTCCATAATAATTTGAAATCAGTAGAAAAAAATGCCTATTTTCTAATTGTGCAACAATATTGATCTTCTAATTGTGCTGTAGTCCACTTAAACCCATTGTTTTTTTGCGATCAACCTCAAAATCTGCCTCTATCTAATCAACAACCAAACAAGATAATATGAAAACATATCTGCCACTACTTTGGTTACATAGTGACTTAAATGACCGCATGTAAGGTGTAAGTTCATCTGTCAAAAAATAAAACTGATTGAAGACAACAACTGGATCTAAAACTTTTGGATGACACACAGCTCCTATCTCCAAAGCCACATAAACACAGTTCAAATGTCACAAGTGTGTGCAAAATAACCTTACTTAATGCAAACATTCGATTTCATTGTTTTATCCCTCTTTAAAACTGGTTTTCACTCATAGTCTTCATGCATGGGTCTAAATACTGCACATGATTTACCCAAGAAGAGCATGTTCCTGCATCAACATCCTTTTCCTGGACATCAAGATGCACCCTAAACCTACCCCTAAAATCAGTGCACCGATTGGTTGATCTGAAAACTGTTTCACTGCCAGCACAGGATGTTGATTGAGGAACATGGCCTTCTTGGGTCTCATTTGAGCTGTGCGGCTTCATTAGATGAATGCATACCAGTTTGCCTTCCCGGCTCTCCTTTCTGCAGTATCCTTGCAGCTCATTTGGGGTTGAGCAGCTGCCGGAGCGCGACTCGAGGATCCCCGGTGACAGAGAGTAGAAGGGCGGACTGGGGCTTGGAGGGAGTCCTGAATCCGGACTATCAAGCAGTCCCTCCCGGTTCTTTCCTTTCAAACTCTCATCCATAGCTTGCAAATGTAAATGCCCCACCATTTCTGGAAGAGCGTAAACGTTTTAAACCAGCCGAATTCACTCCAGGAAAGATGATACGAGAGGTATAAACCTAAAGTCCCATATCAGAGATGCAGATGGAGTCCTGGTGTCCCAATAGATACCTAAAACAAAAGTAATACAGTACATATTATATGGGAAAATGGGGCTAGTTGTCAATTTTGACAACTCATATTCACAATAAATTCACTATCAATTTTGATCACAGTGAATATTTTTAAGTCTAGTCTGTATAATGGGAGACATGCTGTCAAGTTGTCACTGCAGATTCTGTGATTAAACAGTCTATTATAGGGTTTTCAGCTAAATTAAACAGTAAGTAAATAGAAAAGATACATAAAAATAAAAAGTGTAAACGCTAAATTTATTTTAAACTATTGTTTTTGCCACCAAAATTCAACTACTATATAAATAATATTTGCATACATTTACAATATGGTGGGTGACAACTACATTTATATGAGGAACACACACAAAACCTTATTTTTACTGAGATACAGTAATTTTACAGGCAAAAAATATGTAATTCATTATGATAAAATTAACAAATATTTACAATTGCCTAAATAACAGCTGTTTTAAAACCTGACTGAAGTTTAGGCATTATGACCGCGTTCGAAAAGTATCTCAACTAGAACGTTCAAACGCGCGCGTGATGCCCAAAATACCGCCTAGGTAGGCAGCTTATTAGGTTTCGAAACACCGCCGAATATGTTCCCAAACGTGCGCGTTACCGGGTAATACATACACGAATTGTACTTATTTAATCAAAAAGCACATTTAATGCACTCTATTATACATTTAGACAAAATGAAGGAGGAAAATATGCCTTGAAGAGCTGTCTTTACCTTTAAATGTATAAATCCCGCTGGTTAAAACTCCGTGAATGAAGAGTTCAGCGCATAAGACATCAGTTCAGGATCTCAGACAAAAAGTAAAATCCACAACAGAAGGGATGACTTCCTCGCAAAGAGTTTAAAAAGTGCGAGAAGGATAGCAAAAACTTGTAAAATCTCACAATAGTCCCCAGCTCATCAGCGCCGGTGTCTTCTGTGCGTCTCTTGCCCTTCTGGAAGCGCAGAAGTGTCTCTGGCAGCAGCGCGGCGCACACTGACCGCCAGCCTTTATTATGCGCCTGGAGCCAATCCAGAGCCGCCGAGGCGATGATGTGTTACCCGCGCCGGCCAGCAGGGGGAGAACTACCTTTGACAGTTCTGACCTACATTTGAGCAAAAAGTTTAGTGTTTAGCAAAACAAATGTAGAGCAAACCGCGAGCATTAGCCCCCCAAAAATTGTGCAAGTCAGTTTACACATTTCAGCATTATTTAATGTGATTTCTGTTGCTGAAATAAAGAGTGGAATGAGCCTTAGTGATTTCTGAAGAACATTTGTGGGCTTAATTGGCCTCAGCTCTTGAGATGGTGTATTAGGTTACTGTGGGATTAGTGTGTCACACTTTTGAAAATTAGGGTGACCAGGTTTTTGGCAGAGACACAGCTTTCATTCTCTGTAATGTAATGCAATTCTGTTGAGAACCATGAGCTGCTGAGAAAGACATTGAGGACACTTCATTTTAAGTCTGTCAGCTAACAGCTGAAATAGGGACACACCTCATGAAATAGGGAGTGTCCCAAATAAACCGCCACTTCAGCAGAGGACACTTTCTGTTTCTTTATACCGCATACGCCATTTGATGATTGATAATTAGATGCTTTGGATTTAATTGGATTTCTAAGTGATTTTTATAAACATCAGTAAATGCAGTGAAAAATGTGCAACAATGACATACACATGACTGAATATGCTTGGATTGTCTTTGTCTTGCTCCATTTTGTGGGACAGTTGGCCTACTCGAATGTCTAGCATCCTAATGAAAATACTTGTTCTGAAACTGTGCAGAAGTCTTGTCTGAGACGTCTTGCGTGTAAGCTGTGCGAGTGTGAAGGAGCATGTCTCAAAGCTCTGGCGGCTGTGTAGTTGTATTTCAGGCCTGGGTGGAGTAAGGGTGGGTACTTCCACTCTTCAAGGCATCACTACCAAACTTCCAAAAACACTTACACATACATATATGTCTGAGAGAAAAACAAAGCAAGAAGATAACAGTGCTGGCAGTAAATAAAAGCATGGGGAGAATTTGGCAGTCGTTTACAGACATGCTGTTTGTTTGGACCTGGAGAAGAGTTATTCAGTAATTCTGAGAAAAGCTGCACGACTGGTTCAAACACAGAAACACGTGCGTACACGCACACAATCACCCAGAGAACTGATTGAGGCATTGATGGTTCAGCAGTTTTCTGACTTTGCCTCGGCAAATTGCCAGAAATCACAGCAAAGCATTTATTGTTTGAATGGGATTTTGCCAAACAAAGGTGCCTTCGTGGCACATAAGTGTTGAGTGTTAGTATACATTCCCCAGAAACCCAGAGCTCTTCCTGTCATTCACACACATGTAGAAATGTGAATTTCAAATGTTGCCGGAAATGGCAATTATCAAGGCCCAAGCACATTGGAAAGGGACAGAAATTGACCTCAAGACACAACAGTAAATAAGCTGTGTGTCTTCAAAATGTCAAAAACATTCATGAAGACTTTCAGTTTTATGAACCAAACTTCTTTGAAAAAGTTTTTCCTCAGAAGGGAGTCTAGATTTTACAAACATAACTGTCTAGGTCAGTGGTCACCAAGTTCGGTCCTGGAGGGCTGGTGTCCAGCAAAGTTTATCTCCGATTTTCCTACACCTGTCTGTGAGTTTCAAGTATACCTATGAAGACCTTGATTAGCTGCTTCAGGTGTGTTCGATTATGGTTGGAACTAAACTCTGCAAGGACACCGGCCCTCCAGGACCAAACTTGGTGACCACTGGTCTAGGTCTTCTGAACAGGGTGTTTTTCTGAATAATCAAAATGGTGGAAAATGTGTTGAAACAGACAAAAAATACAGTTACAGTTCTGGAGATATTAATAATGTAATTAATGTGCTTATTATAGTGTTACAGAGCTTTACTGTTTATGAAGTCCAGACAAATGTAAAGATGAAGAATCACTATCATAAATATGAATAAACCTTTCTTTATGTTTTTCTTTATAATATTTTTTAAAAAAAGGGGTATTACAATAGGATATTGATATATGATAATTATTTAACTGTGAATTATGAAAGCTACAGATGGTGTGGACAATTTGATGCGCTATACTGTGTGTTTGCACAGAGGATCTCCCCTCACTTTGTTTTCCTCCAGTATACAAAGAGTCCACTGTATGAGAAGGATCCTTCACTCTCTCTCCCACTTCCTTCACACACACAAACTCATGTATTTGTCGTATGTTGTACTGACTCACTGTAGTGATTCATATTCTCTGTCTGAAATGGTGTGTTTGTAAATAGTTTTAAGTGATGACCCTTTCAGACATTTTGTGGTTTTACTCCCTCCCTCCCTCTCACAACCAGACAGACACTCCAAGTGTAGTGTGTGTGTGTGCCGGAAAGAAAAAAAAAAGTTTGCTGTATTAGATATGAGTGCGTTGGGAAGTGGAACGGGACTTTTGAGCACACACACACACACACACACACATATGTGTCATTGTAGAAAGCAATAACACACATCCTTCTCCAGTCTTCACACCTGTTGGCACTGATAATACTGCAGTGAAACCTGGCAACCTCATGCGTTCACACACATGTACACTGCCAAACCAGCTGTGAAGAGGACGGTCCAAGTCCAGGTGTGTGCGTGGGTTTCAGTGGGTTTTGAGCAAGAGAGTGTGTGCATGTACAATGCATCTTTCTAAACTTCATGTTTGGTTTACATTTTCAGAAAAAATAATACTCACGTGAGCTTCACCTTCAGTCACTCATACACACAAATAAACCTCAGTTTTCTGGAATAGCTCCCTACATAAACAAGTCTTAATGAGGCCAGGGTTGCTCAAAGAAAAAGCACACACACACATACTTTGTGGCATTGATACTTACACTATGAGGCAACAACGCTTCCATTCTATTGCACTGCAACCAAACAGCATCAGTTATAATGGTCATAAATGTTCTTTTAAGTGACTGTTTTGGTCATAAATTATATTTTTGACAGCTTAATTGATCATACTAGTAGATTATCATTGATTAAGCATAATTAAGATTGCTTTATTTTTTCCTGCCTGCTACACACTGTATATTGTGTTGCTTTGTAAGGAGGGTAAAATGAAGCAAGATGAGCTACTCTTGTTTATAGGAAACTAAAATATGCACGTGACTTCAGTTAAATACAGTATATACAGTATACAGTAAAAAAAGTATTTAGTCAGCCACCAATTGTGCATGTTCCTCCACTTAAAAAGATGAGAGAGGCCTGTAATTTTCATCATAGGTATACCTCAACAATGAGAGAAAAAGTGAGAGGAAAAAAAAAATTCCAGAAAAGCACATTGTAGGATTTTAAAAGAATTTATTTGCAAATTATGGTGGAAAATAAGTATTTGGTAAATAACAAAATTTCATCTCAATAATTTTTTATGTACCCTTTGTTGGCAATGACAGAGGTCAAACATGTTCTGTAAGTCTTCACAAGGTTTTCACACACTGTTGATGGTATTTTGGCCCGTTCCTCCATGCAGATCTCCGCTAGAGCAGTAATGTTTTGGGGCTGTCGCTGGGCAACACAGACTTTCAACTCCCTCCAAAGATTTTCTATGGGGTTG
>JAUCMR010002423.1:0-16277 GCA_032357425.1 Enteromius argenteus | reverse complement strand
ACTGAGTCGGGCCGAGTACCCAAACAAACTTGTAGCCAATCAGCAGTAAGGGGCGTGTCTACTAATGATGTAGAGGAGAGTGCGTTAAGTGAACAGCCGAGCCGACAGAAAGATAAAAGCAAAAAAGGAAGATGTCTGCTTAACCATAAGGCAAGTAATACCCGTGTAAATATTGGGTCAGTTTTCCAGCGCTCTGATAATAGGCATAATTCCAATAAGGAACAACCTGGAGACTGGAAAGTCACTACGATCACAGCCTGCTTTATTAGCATTGTGCCCTTGAGCCTTGCACTTGCTTGCACCAGTGAGACTACAATTAGTGTCACTACAATTAGTGTGTTGTAATGTCCTCTGGCTGAGAAACATCTGCTCAATTTCAACAGTTTTGTTGTAAGCAGTGACTGGAATGGAGCATCCTTCTGTTTGTGTCTCTCTCTGTCTGTATAGCCAGAGAAAGCCTGATTTGATTCCCTTCTCCCCATTTCCTGTAGTCACACAGGTCTCTCTGCTTTAAATAGATTTCATTTCCGTTCATTCCTTTCCTAACATTATGACAGTCTGAAGCTGTGCTGTAATCTTCTTCAAAAATATTGCATTATTCTGTATCCACCTCGACGGCATACCTATATGGTATGTATATTGAATGTAACAGAATATTCTGAAATGTTGTATCTCCATGTATGATGAATAACCCATCACCTGGTATTTCTTTGCTTCCTACATCTGCATTATGTATAATATTTTTGATTGGCTGGTCAGAGAGCTTTTCCTCTTGCTATATGAATAATACCACAGTGTTGGGAATTTAGGCTTTGTTCAGCTGACATGTGTTGTATATGTGTGCTTTGTCAGGAAGGGAGTGCAGCTTCAGGAATCGGAGCGGTATGTAATGAGAGCTCGGGGTACGACGCTCACCGTTCGAAACATTCAACAGGATGACGGGGGCTCCTACACCTGCAAAGCTTCTAACAAGGCGGGAGAAGTTGAGCACGAACTGTTTCTCAAGGTTTTTGGTGAGAACTCTTTTTTTGGGGGGGTTACATAACTCTTCATCCACTAAATAGGATGTTACCTGTCAAACTAAGTACACATGTCCTGTGAAATTATTGTTCAAATTTTGAAAGACCTAAAACCTTAACATAATTTGAAAATTAATTATCTCAAGCAACGGACTAGTATAAAATAAGAGGAATAGGCCAGAATTTGTCAGAATTAGGTTCTATTTCATTCTGTTTTTGTTTTTTTGCTCATCGCTGTGGCACGTCTCCCAGAAGTTGTTGTTGTTCTGATGTAACATGACCAACATTTACAACAGCATGAATAAATCACGTTAAAAAGAACCGCATTGTTTACCATTTCACTGAATATTTTTTACACTGGTGCTATTGTGTTTCTTGTTCCCTTTGAGTTTTGTCTCATGTGGTGATAATTGTAGTTGTGGGTCATTGAGTATGTTTACATGTGCAGCAAAAGTATGAAAAATAAACTCATTAGCTCATGTGTTTACATTCTGAAATTGCTGGGGAGAGTATATTTTTCATGGTAAAACATATACATTCATTAAGAGCTACAAAATAAACATTTACATGAAGGGGCGATAGGCACAGTTTGTTTGGGATATATTAGATCTTTTTTTTTTTTTTTACTTTTTGTTATTATCATTAATGTTGTTATATGTAATTGTTTTTTGTTTGGATGTTTAAAAATGTAATTTATTCCTGTTATGGCCTGAATTAACTACATTTTCAGTGGCCATTAATCCAGTCTCTAATGTCACACGATTCTTTAAAAACATTCTAATATTCAAAAAAACATTCAATTGTATGGTGCTCAAGAATATTTCTTATTGTGATGTTGAAAATCAAACTTTTTAATTAATATAAAGTATATATTTCTAAAATAAATCTAATAAAATACTGACCCCCTGAACTTGAATGGTAGTGTACATTTTAAATAAATTAAATGTATATTATTACAGAATTTACATTTAGAAAATAGATATTTCTATGCATCTAAGCCCCAAGAAGCCGTGGTTTACAGTGAATTTACAATCATTATTTTTTTTAAACTATCTTCCTTATGGCTAGTGCAACAGCAGGAACCCTGTTGTTTTTGAAAGGTGATTGACAGATACATACTTGTGCTTCACTTTTCCAGTCCGGCCATGCGACATTCTTTTCTTCCATAAACAGATGGTCTAAATTGCTTGAGAATGGGTGACATATTCTTTATGGGAAGGAATTTCGATTTCGATTTTCATGAAGCTGCCAACATTTTCGCCGATTATTCAGATAGCACCTTGTCTGCTCATGTAAATTTATGGAGATTTATTCTGTAGTCATCAGAATCCCTTCCATGTGCAAGCAAAGGGTATTCTTCAAAGCAACTCATTTAAATGAGCCTCTGTTATTGGATGAGAGTTTTGTTTTGCAAAGCGTGGTGGGAATCCGAGTTGTAACTTTCCTTTATGACCCCTGACAGCTACCAGAGCGAGGGCTGCTAGGGTTTCCACTCAGCTAGGCACGCTTCTTCTGCGTTTCCTACATGTTCAAAAAACTAGTTTTTGGCTTTAATGAATGGCATCCCAAGGTTCTAGTGCTGGATTGCCTCATCACGCTTTATCTCAGCACTGTTTTGCCGTTTACTGATAAGTTTGTGGGTTTTTCCCAGCGGTGTTTTAGTAATCTTCTTAAATGATGATTATTGTTCAAAGTGTTAAATGAAACTCTTTGACATTGCGTGTCTATTGACAAATACGTTTAAAAAGTTGTTAAAAGGTGGAATTCAGGCATATGTTTGCATGGATATGAATCATGTAGCTCCTGAAGAACATCTAAATGCAAATCAGTCTTTATCATTAGGATTATGCTAGTTTCTTAGATTAATTGTTAGTTGATTTAATCCCTAATGTCAACGTAGCGAGAGAAAGAGATTATGCTGATAAGATTTTTCCTCACTGTTCTGCCGTTCTCTTTTATTTATCTGCTATTATTGTGCGCCCTGCGGGAAAGCATTTTTTGATGTATATTTATCAGGTTAAACGCTGCGATGGTGTCACCTCTTTGCTTGAAGGCTGCCGCTGTTGTACATCAGTTACCCTACTAATGAGCATTGCTACACAAGACAAGCCTTATCATAGATTTATGATGAGAATCTTAAGTATTCCTATGCCACACAACCCCTGCAGTTTACTAATGTTTATTTACCAGTGGGAGCCTGTTAGATTCAGATAGCAACAGATGTGTTGTGCTTGTCAATGTGCTGTGTCTTTTTCTGAACCTCAGACAGTAAAACGCTGACCTTTCTGCAATATTCTGTTGTTTTCTCTTCCAGCTGGGTGCCCATGAAGGATTTTTGGTTGTCAGACCAGAATGATGTTGTTGACTCAGAGTTCAGTCTGATATTTACTGAATCGTTACCCAAGTGCAATATGTACTCTGAAAGAGAAATCTTTGAGTAGTAGATTATATTTCAGAGCGTACATGTGAAGGCAGTCAGTGATGGATATCATTTGACTATTGTAATCTAAGCTTGAGTGTTTTTTCCAGTTTCCCGTCTTTCTCTCTTGTCTCTGTCACATTCCTCTATTGTCCCTCTCTTGCAGTTCAGCCCCACATAACTAAGCTAAGGAATGTAACAGCTGTGGAAGGCAGCGCTGCTATGATCTCCTGCAAGGCTGAAGGGGAACCTTTGCCTGAAATCTCCTGGAGGAGAGCAAGTGATGGACACAGCTTTTCAGATGGAGATAAGGTACAATATCATTCTTACAGTAATTATTATTTTATTTTTTGGGGGGGGGGAGTTTCCCCACAAAAGCTACATTTATTTGTTAATGTTGTGCAATATTTAATATTAAATAATATAATAATATATTATATTATTAGAGCTATTTAAAATAAGTATTTTGTAATAATGAAAAAATCCATAAATATTAAAACAAATTATTTAATGTGATGGCAAAGCTGAATTTTCAGCAGCCATTAATTACTCTGGGTCCTCAATCATTCTAATATTCAGATTTCTTAATGTTATAAATCATGAAAACCATGAGTAGAAAATGTAAAAAATGACAGCAGTTTTTTGGGGTTTTTTTTTTTTTTTGCATTTTTTATGTATTTACCAACACTTTTTATCGGTTTGATGCATCCATGCCAAATAAGTGTTTTGGGGTTTTTTTTACTTCTCTTTTTTTTTTGTCTTCATGTGAAGAGAGTTAATGTGATATTGTAGTAACTTTAGGACAGCAACAAGAAATTTCTATGTTACGAACATCTACTGTACTTTTTTATTGTGTGCCATAAACTACTTTCAATAACACTTAAAAAATTCACACTGCATTAAAGGGTTAGTTCACCCAAAAATGAAAATTCTGTTATTAATTACTCGCCTTCGTGTCGTTCCAAACCCATAAGACCTTCATGTTCGGAACACAAATTAAGATATTTTTGATGACATCAGAAAGCCATCTGTCTTGTTTACATCTGGGGGAAAGCACACGCATGTGGGTAATCTGCGGCTGTTTATGCTTAGAGGAAAGCATACGCTTACGCAGTAATATTCTCTAAAATGGCAGAAGACATAAGTCAAAGGAGAAGAATGGTTGAGTAAATTGTTATTTTTGTTTTCTTAGCGCAAAAAAAGTATTTTCATAGTGTCGCAAAACTGAAGTTTAGTCACTGATGTCACATGGACTGTTTTACCAGTGTTTTTGCTACGTTTCTGGATCTGGGATCATTTCAGTTGTATTGCTGTCTGTGGAGGGACAGATGACTCTCTGATATCATCAAAAATATCTTCATTTGTGCTCAGAAGATGAACAACGATCTTATAGGTTCTGAACAACATGAGGGTGAGTAATTAATGACAGAATTTTCTTTTTTGGGTGAACTAACCCTTTAAACATGACATTTAGGAGTAGAAAGACAAAAAAATATTTTCCACAATATTGTATTTGCAGCTTATTTCAACCACCATTTCCTCTCAGTCACTAAACAGTGCAGCATTTTACCAGCACATTAACTGCCAGATATGTGTGACGTTCGGTCTTTGCTCATGCCCACTGTAATAGTCATGGACATTAGAGGATATAATAGACTAGCGCGGAGAGACACAGCCCTGAGGCACGCTCAGTCTGTATATCGGTTGAAGGCTGAAAAAGGCTTTCTGTGCTCCAATAATGCTCTGCATTTCCTACCGGCATGCTCCGTGTCTGTGTTGAATGCGAATGTGGCCTGCAGAATGGCAAATGCGATTGCAGCGGCCAGGCGGGAAAGATGATGGGAACAGAAACTGTCAAAGATCATTAGAATTCTGTGAAAGGTGGGTTGTTGGCGTCAACAATAGAGGCAAACGGAGCCTGACTCCAGGGAGGAACTGTGAAAAGACTCCCCATCACAGTTAATCTAGCAAGAGCTGCTTGGATAGCGATTAGAATAGCCTGCATGGCTGGGAAATGAAAGAGGATTCATACAAAGAGGTGTAGGAGAGCAGCGACGCTTGCCGCCACTCAATATGAACAAAATGAGTTTGATTTAAGCTGCTCTTTCAGAGGTGTGGGGATGTGGAGGTAAGGTAGGGGAGTTAGTCTGCTACAATTACACGGGGGCCAGGACCGAACCTGTGGTCTGAATTTAAAAGTTGCAAACAATTGATCTGGGAGCCTCTTCTCTCCCCTACGTTTTACTCTGAACGGTTAAAGTAAGTGTTCAAAATGGACACCATTCACTGCTAGGAATGAATTGAATGGTAGAGCTGTGCCGAGAGAGATTTGACATTTGCTGTCTGTGGGGGCCAATTAACAGCCTAGAGTAACATGACTCACTTGATGTCTACATGCAGGAGAACCAATTGAAACATTTTGTGCATTAAATATATAGCTTAAACCAGTTTTGTGTGTGAGATTTGTTGCTTGTCCAAGATGGTATAAGCTAGTTTAGGTTGACGTCATGAATGATCTAGAAAAGTAAAGTCGCAATAATGTCTTCCTTTTAAAACTTTGTATATTTACAGATACACTGCTGTATAAAAGTTTGGGGTCTGTAAGGTTTTTAAAGTGTTTCAGAAAATGCCTCACCAAGGCATTTATTTAATCAAAAATACAGTAAACACAGTAATATTCAAATTTAAACTGCTATTATTTAAAATAACTATTTTCTGTTCTAAAGTATATTACTGTGTAATTGATTCCTCTGATAGCGAAGCTGAATTTTCAGCAGCCATTACTACAGTCTTCAGTGTCATGTGATCATTCAGAAATAATTCTAACATGCTGATTTCATTTCTTTTTATGATGTTATTACAATGTTTCTAATGTCTTATTACAATGTTATGAAAACCTAAGGCCATCATATCCTTGATAGACTATGGCCTTACGGACTTACAATGGCCGCCGCGTGTGTGTGTCCATCACGTCCACAACACCGTAAGGTGTCCCGGTCATCATTTTAGCTTTCAGAAGGGTATTCACAAGCAACCCCTTTATAAATCCGCACTTCTGCCGAGCATGCACTGGTGTAAGGTCACAGCAGATTTTTACCCGACAGTCAAAGCATCATTATGTCACAAAAGTTCAGACTCAGAAGGAGACTGCAAGGGATTAGGGTGCCATTTGAGATAGGGTCTATCTTGTTTTGTTGTTTGCGGTAGATCACTTTGAACCAGCATGAAACAACTGCTATAGTATATTCCAAAAGCCAGCCAAAAAAATTAAATAGTTTGGTTTAAAAACTATTTCTTTGTTCCATGGATCATAAAAGTTAGATTTTTGAACTACATCCTGTTTGAATGAGCAGAGAGGTTGTCAGATGACAAAAGTAGTCCAAATGACTGGTCTTCTCATGCAGTTTGATAGACCTTGATTTAATTTATTCATTGAAAATCTTGACATCTAGCCATTTCGCCATAGTGCTTTCATGATGAAATTGTGAGTTTGGCAAGTTTCTGGAAAAAAGTAGTGTCTGGTTCATGAAAGAATAATTCATTTGAAAAGGTTTTTTAAATCAATTGGTCTGAATGATTTGTTCACGAATCAAACTCACCCAGTCTTTACGTTCAACCCAGGACCCGATCTGGTCTCAGTGAATACTGACTTTAATTTCTCAGTTTCTCTGCATGGCGTCAAAAAGCTTTAAATAAGATACACAAATCATATGGGTTGCTTTTATGATACTTTTATGATGCTTTTCTGTCTTTTTGAACGTTGAAAGTCTTTCATTGTAATTGTATAGAAAGTCAGTGTTCCGAATTTCTTCTTTTGTGTTCCACAGAAGATAGAAAGCCATACGTGTTCGGAACGGCAGAATTTTCTTTTTTTGGCGGGTGAATTATCCCTTTAAGCTGGTGTGACCTGTTTCTTTCAGCAGGGAGCGGCAGGGAAATGGCTGTGGCTGCTGTGATGCATGTGTCAGCGTGAGTGTGGAGATTAGTGACTGACTGAGGGCAATTTTGGTCAGCTTGGATGATGAGCGGGGTGTTGAGACAGGAAGACAGGCCTCAAAACTGTCATCATGCACTGCCTCTCGTTAGCCACACTACTGCTCACTCTCACTAATCAAAACTGACACCGCCACACATCCCTCTACTGCTTATTATGCAGTGAACGCTTTAGAGGGCAGTGGGAAAAACTGAAGAGTTGATTTACATCAGAGCAGTGTTGTGGTCTGTGTGATGTCTCCTCCACTTGTGTGCTTTTAAGATTGTTAAACAGTCTGAGATCCACGTTTGTAAGAGCCTCGGACTGTTTGTAGTTCTTTAGGGAGTGACAGTGTACTCGATGGTTATGATCTATTTTGGGATTATGCTGTTCTATGGCTTTCATATCCTCTCATGGATTAGATTTGTTTTGCCAGTTGTTCAAAAAGGTTTGTGTGTGTGTGTGTGTGTTTTACATACTAGTTTTCACGCAAAGGGACATTTCTGTTAATTTTAGAAGAGATTGCATTGCGTTGTAATACTTGAATATAAAAATTATAAAAATACTACTACCTTTTAAGTATTTGTGATCAAAATTATTTTTATTCATTTATTTAAATTTGAAAAAGTCAACTAATTTCACCAAGGCTGCATTTATTTGGTTAAATAGACAGTAAAAACAGTATATAAACAGTGTTTATATATATATATATATATATATATATATATATATATATGTAATGTATAGTCATAGCTGATGTTTTCAACATTCATTACTCCAGTCCTTAATGTCACATGATCTTCAGAAATCATTCTGATAATTGGTGCTCAAGAAACATTATCAGTAGTTGCGCTGCTAAATATCTTTGTGCAAATCACAATGCACTTTTTTCAGCACTAATGAATACAATGCATTTATTTAAACAGAAATCTTTAAATGTCCTCACTGTCACTTTTGATCAATTCATCCTTGCTAAAAAAATTAAAAAAAAAAGTTATTCAAAAAGCAAAAAGGAAAAAAAATAACATTTCAACCCCCACACTTTTTAACAGGAACTATCTTGGATTGAGTTTCTATGCCCTTAGCTTGGGATTGCAATTTCATGCTGCTTTAGAATTTGTGTACTAGAAGGTATCTCTGAAGGCGGCATAATTATGCTTCCTACCTTTTGGAACATCCTTGGAAGCACGCGTGGAGAATTTCAGGCTGCTGCATGAAAAAAGATGCATTTTCAGTGGCCAGATCTGTACTTATCATGTCATGAAATGCTGTGTGGATATACTGCTTGCTTTTGGCACAAACCTTGTACACAATATCACCTACGGTTATGCTAATGAACTATACTACATCTACTACACTTTGGCAGCATTGGTGCCTTGTATCACAATACTGTTGTCACTATTTTATACAAGCATGTAGCCTATGTAACACCTTTTATGTAACACCAGTTTTCTCCTAACATCCTCTAATTGTGTCTTATCGCTTTAGGTTCTTTATTTAGAGGGAGTTATGGGATGTAGTACTGACACAAAAATGCATGTTTGTTAAGAAAATACCACTGTTGAACATTTGTACTCCCAAAGCCACAATTCGGACAACAAAGTGTGAGAAGTTAGAAATGTTTCTGTACTCATTTACCGTAAGAAATGTGAAAGAAAAGCAAATGAAACACTTTAGGTGTGTTAAAAGCTCCTCTTCACCCTTCCTTCCCATGAATCCTGTAAAAACTCTGTCCTCATGAGTCATGCCTTAATCCCCACATCTTGCTATTACACGATTTTATATTTAATCCTACAACCTTGACTGTCTGATTATCGGGTTTATCTGTTTTTCAAATACGTGAAGTGTGTGATGTTTTTTTTTTTTCAGAGTTCAGATGGCCGTGTGGAGGTGCGAGGCCGTTATGGCGAATCTATGCTGACTATTGTTGGAGTCAAGCTATCTGACTGGGGACGCTTTGACTGTGAGGCTCTCAGCAGGATCGGTGGACATCAGAAGAGCATGTTCCTGGATATTGAGTGTGAGTGGTTGGAATTGGTCACACTTTGCAGTAAACTGAATTGGGATTTGAATTTAAGTATCAGGAAAGGGAAAAGGGGAGGCTTTTTTATTCAGCTTTTAGATTAATAATTGATACTTATGACTGGTTTGATCCAGGGTCACATATTTATTCACTGAAATGTTGGTTGGTTATTTATTTAGAATTGGAGCTATTTTTCTTTTAACATTTCAATAACGTCAATATTTGATTACAGTTTTGTTAAGATTTGAACACACTACCATAATATGTCCACCACATTCTTTTCAGATAATTGTATAATTATAAACATGGAGTTCTTCATTTTGTAGAAATTGTACCTTAACATGGAAGTGAATGTAGAGTTGTACAATTCTTTGTTATATTATTATACTGAATACTGTAGGGCCCTATGAAATCAGTTTTTATTTTTTCCAAATTCAGTTTTAACTTTTAAACGTTTTTTTTATTTACATTATTATTACATTATAAAATTATTAATTGTATTCATACATATATATACAAATAAATTTAATTTAAAATAATTTATTCTTTTATTATTGTCTTTATATTTAGCGTTTTTGAATTTTATCAAATAAATATTTTATTTATAGGTGACCTATATTTAAAATATGTACAATTATAATGATAAAAAAAATACAGTTTTGCTTCATTTAAATTCATCTTCCCAAAATTCTAATTCAAATTACAGTTCTGTATCCTGTATCCTTGGAATCAGAAGCAGCAGGAGGGTAGATATATATCTCATTATGGGGTGCAGTGGAACGGACCATCTAGCAGGATTGCTAATATACCCATTCATTCAGTCTCAATCCGTCACCGATGTGACACTGTGGGCTGCATCAATCTCTTTAATGGAAAAAATGGGTGTGATTGTGAGTGTGCCGTTTCTGTGTGTCTGTGTACTGTATGTGTGTGTCTTCCAGTGTGTGTGTGTGGGTGTACGACTGAGAAATCACATATAATGCAGCATTTCCCAATACCACAGTACTCTCTATCCCACACCCTCTGCCTCATTGCATCTCTCAAACATACTGCCAAATGAAATCTTCCACCACCCACTGCATTGTGGGGGAAGAGGGGGTTTGAGTTTTTGCAGGTTTTTTTGAAAAATTAGAGGCAACTGGCGAGAAGTGGCCATGCTTCCAATTCAGTTTGATTATGAGCTCATTTTACCCCGCTGAAAGAGAATTCCATGATAAAGCGCTTGGTTAACGCGAATGTGGAAGCTCCTACCTGCCTGGTACATGCTAGGATTTAATTTAGACTTCGGGCAGCTAATCTTGAGTGAGTTTTTGATGGATGACTGTTAGAAGAGCTCGGCATGCCATTACTGAGCACTCCTTTACCGTTCTTTCACAGATGCACCAAAGTTCCAGATCAACCACACTATATTTTTCTCGTGGGAAGGGAACCCAGTCAACATTAGCTGTGATGTTATGTCTAACCCTCCGGCCACTATGCTGTGGAGACGGGAAAAGTTGACCATCCCTAGTGAGGGTGCTGGAAACATGCGTGTACACAGTGCCCCTGGCAGATCACTCCTCGAGGTACAGTAATCCACCCACTGCTGCTTCCAAGTTACAACATTTTTCTCATTCTTTATGGATTTTTTTTGGTGTTTGCTCATCTAGATAAGAGAACCAGGAGATTTAGACATTAATGATTTCCAGGCCTTAGCTGGTGGCAATTAATGTAGTTAGGAGACGTTAAAATACATTGCTGTTTCTTACATTTTAATTACTAAAATTGGAAAGTTCTTTCTTTCTTTCTTTCTTTCTTTATTTAATCATGTCTTAACAGCAATGAATTTAATTTAAATAAATGTATTACAGTTTTGCTGAGACTAAGACCACCATAAAATGTTCACCACATTGTCTTCAGTAAAAATATTATGTATAGAATTATATTTATATAAATATTAAACAATGCATTATGTATTTTAAATCCAAATAAATAAATTTATTAAAATTGTGATTAATTTAAATAATAATAATAATTTTAATGTAATTATCTGATATTAATTCTGCTTTTGGATTTCTTTCAAAAACCGTTAAAAAAAATATGATTAAATTTTTTGCACTTTTTTTGTAAACTCATCTGAACTAGACAAGACTCAACAACACTTGGTTTCCCTGGAAACAAATGCGTCCTTGGCAGTTATGTTTACCAACCAAAGATTTGTGTGCAGCAAAGAAAAACGTATGCATGATCACGCTAACACAACCTTGGTCCTCAGGTTACCCCAATGTCAGACAGAGATTTTGGCCGATACAACTGTACAGCCAGAAACAACATTGGGATGCGCTTTCAGGAGTTCATCCTAGCACAGGCAGGTGAGTGTTTAACACAGGTCCAACTAATCCATATGATTTATGCATCTGTCAGCAGCTGTGTGACAAAGGTAAATGTTTTAAAAATGTTGTTAACATACTTTCTTTTGTTCCAGTTAAACATGTTGGGACACTAATATACTGTATGTCATTCATACACTCTTAAAATAAAGGTGCTTCACAATGCCATAGAAGAACCTGTTTTGTCTAAATGGTTCCATAGAACCTTTAACATCCGAAGAACCTTTCTGGTCCTTTATGGCGAAAGAAGTTTCTTAAAGGATTATAAAAAGGTAAGAAAAAGGGTTCTTTAAAGAAACATTAACTAAATGGTTATTTGTGGAACCAGAAATGGTTCTTCTGTGGCATCGCTGTGAAGAACCATTTAAGCCAATTTATTTTTAAGCGTGTAGAAAATTCAGAGTGCTGAGAGTACTAGGGGCACAGCAAATGACTTCTTTTGAATGGCCATCAATGAAGAAACAGCCTTTTTGAGCTTAGGTAGAGCTATTTACATGCTGATCATCCAAACTGTGACCCTGGGGTTTAAAATGTCAATTTCTAGATCAACCAAATGCATGAGTATTGGACAGGATCTGTTTGCCTGAGTTTTGACAAATGGAGTGTAAGGAACTTTCAGCAAACTATCATTATTTCAGTTCCGCTTGGTGTTGCAGAAATTACACGCTTCACCTTTAAGGCTCGAATGGACTTTAGGTACATTAACAGTCCTGTCCAGTCTCACTGTTGTCAAAGTCTGTCCACATACATGCAATCTCCTCATAATAATGACTTTCGTATCAGGAACACTGTGTCAGTGCTGGAAGAAAACACGCTTAGATTTCAAACAGCTGGTAATAATGTGTTTTGAGTTACTCAAGCTTTGAAGAGCTTATGGCAATAGACTTCAAATATAATGCAGATCGCTCCCACGGATTGTTGCCCAATATATTGTTTGCATTTTAAAGTGTACAACACAATAAAAACGTGTATATGTGTGTATGTGCTTAGTTGTGTCATCTTTTATATCTCATACGAGAAGACAGGCAAAGGCAGAAGTGGATTCTGTGCACAACTTCTCTTTTCTGTCCATCTTAGCGTCTTCTTCCGTATGTCTCACTCTGTCCTACTGTCCTTCTCAATGGCACTTCCTCTCCATTCCTCTATTACACACACAAATTTGTTTCTCTCTGTCTTCCTGCTGCCTCTCCGTTTCGTTTACGATTTTTCTTTCCACCGGTGGTCTCAGCTCTCCCACTGTCATATGCTTGTTATTCAGAACAGTTTGTGTATTCTGGCTTGGCAAGGCAAAAAAAAAAAAAACATGAAAACCAAGCATGAAAATGGTTAAGAATTATAAAACTATTCAGTGCCATCTGTTATAAAGGGCATGCATAAGAGGTTCAGGCAGGTTACAACATGTTTTTGTATCAGATTGGCAACATGATTTCCATTACCTGATGTCTGTGAGCTAATTTTGGTGCTTATGTTACGATTAAGCCTGCACTGAATTCACTTCTGAAGAAAGATAATTTAAACAGATGTCATTCATAAAACTGTATGTATCCCACGCACGTAGTGCTTTATCAGATTTAGTCTAGTTTGATAAAGTTTCCATCTCACAGTAATAGCATTTTGCTCTGTGTTTTACACATTTTATCCTGTTTAAAACCATTATGTGGATGGGTTTTAGCTTGTTCCCTACAATCAGATGAAAAAATATATGAAAGAAAAAAATTACAAATTGAGTTAACTTTGAGCTCTCAGCATTTTGTGGTGTTTAAAGCTGTTTTCAAGCCTTGTGAGGTGGGCCAATTAAATTTAAGTCAAAATACTGCTGTATTAACAGTTCTGATTTCTGAATTAAACTAAATTTAGCTCTAAGCAATGGATTTTTATTTTTTATTCAGATTTTTAAGTTATTTTAAATTCTGCCTGGAAAATATATATATAATGTGTATACCTGTGTTTACTGTATATTTAATTGGTATTATTATATTTTTAATTATTATTTTACCAATTAGAGCCATTAGAGGCACTGTGTTATGATTTACCATGGACTTTAAGATGTAAGGATACTCTGTAGTTATATTTAAACCACTGTAAGTTGGCTAAAGCCTGTTCTGTGATTTCATTTGATTCTTTTATTCTCTTGAAATGAATTTTTTAACCTTCATTGACATTTATTTTGAATAAGATGTGTGACATAAGAGTACAGTTCAGTCATTTCTAGCTGACTGTGTTTGTGAACTGAAAGGTCTCATGCTGAGAGAGCTTGGGTTGTAAGGCCCTGAAAGCAGCTCTAACTGTGTTTTAGACACACAGCCAGATCCTTTGATACTCTCAGAAACTGTGGCCTCACCACATAAATGGAGTTGTTTGTTAGTCACTCTTCCCCTGACCCATAATTTCTCTGTCACAGATGTTCCCTCAAACCCTTACTCTGTTCGGCTGAGCTCTGTGGCACAGCGCGTGGCCACAGTTACCTTCACGAAGCCAGACTCTCATGGCGGTGTACCCATCAGTCACTACCTGGTCAAATACAAAGACATCAGCTCACAGGACTGGAAGGATGTGAAATCACAGGGGATGCAGAGTAAGTGCAAAGGTTGTCCACTGCTGGGTTTTATCAATGCCTGTTTAACCACCAAACAAATTATAGATGAAGCAGTTGTTTCCACTTACTGCTGATTATCTCTCTCTTTTCTTGAAAGGGAGAAATAAATATTTGCATTCCACAAGGATGCAGTAAACTGATCAAAACTGACAGTGCAAAAGATTTCTATTTAAAATAAATGCTCTCTGAAAATCCTGTAAAAACACTTGAATCCTGAAATCCCATCATGGTTTCTACAAAAATATTAAGCAACACGATTGTTTTTAACATTTATTATAATAAGAAATGTTTCATTAGCATCATGTGACACTGAAGACTGACGTAATGGCTGGCGTACAGCATGTAAGCAGTTTAAAATAAATTAATAATTAAGAATACAGAATAAATTAAAGATAATCTTTACTGTTTACTGTTAAGACTCAAAAACATCAAAGAACCACCGCAAACCTATTTAATGGTAGTCTTGTTTGAGGAGTAAATTAATAAATCACTCAAAATCAATGTTGCTGGCGTGTTCAAAGCTGATTACTTAAATATTTAATATCACTTCAATAACTTAAAATTATATTAGAGTATTGAAAAACATGTATAGTCTTGATTTGTTAATTTTATTAAGATTTAAAGAAATATTTCACCAAAAAATAAAATGTATATCTTGCTTTCTTCCATAATACACAAAGATTCATTTTTGAAGAGCATTGTTTCCACTCTTCTTCCATATAATGAAAGTGAAAAGGCTATCAAACTACAAAATGAAGGAAAACCACATAAACATAAAAAAGTAGTCCATACAACTTGTGCACTGCATCCTAAGTGTTCTCCTCCAGTGTATATCCCACATCAAATATGGTGCCTTTGACAGCAGTGCCACTTGTAGTTCATTTCAGGTCTTAAGCAGGAACATAGCACAAAAAATGACTTTCATTATACGTTTATCAGCTTGGCTTCAGCTTGAATCCTTCATTCTCACTACATTCTCACACACACACAAAACACATTACTTCAAAAAAAACTGGCCAAACGTTCAGTTCATACTGGGGCCAAACTAGAAGAGTGAGAAGAGCTGTGGGAGATACAGCTCCAGTGTAACATAAACTTATAGTCTTTAAATTGATTTTTCTTTACTTACAACTCCAAGATGGATCTGCAAGAACTTCAAGGACTCTGAACTAATATACAATTGGGACTTAGTATGTTCATTACAATCATCTCTCTCTGTCTTTATCATTCTCTTTTTGTTCTACAGCAATCGTGTTGCTTACTAACCTTGAGCCCAACACAACCTACGAGGTGAGAGTAGCCGCGGTGAATGGAAAAGGTCAAGGGGAGTTCAGCCGCACAGAGAGCTTTCAAACTCTGCCCATACGTGAGTCCCCTCTGCTTTGAAGCCGTTACACTATTGTGTCATGTTGCTGCTAACCATTCAGTAAATTAGTAACCTGCTATGAATATGAATGTTTGGACCATTCATACATTATTTTGTCTTTGTTTGATATTCAGGAGAGCCAAGTCCCCCTTCGGTTCAGGGTCAGCGAGGAGTGGGGAAGGCATACAGGCTGGGTCTGGTCAAGCAGGATGATGGGGGAATGCCCATCCTGGAGTATATTGTCAAATACAAAACGGTAAGTGAGCTATAGCTATAACACTGAGTATGAGAAAAAAATAATAAGAAACTAATACTATTATTCAGCAAGGCTTTGTTTTGAATGAATCTTTTTTATTAAATAATACTGAAAAAAATACATCCCACAGCTTCCAGCACAAATGTTTTCAACAGCGATAATCATAAGAAATGATTCTTGAGCAGTGTTGTCATTTTACTTTAAAAAAGTAATTAGTTACAGTTACAAATTACTTCTGCCAAAAAGTAATTGAGTT
>JAUCMR010002270.1:0-16292 GCA_032357425.1 Enteromius argenteus | reverse complement strand
CATTCTGCTGCCTGCAACATCCTCCAGCATGACCGGTTTGGCAGTGGGTCAGTAATGGTGTGGGGTGGCATTTCTTTAAATCTGAATAATTGAATGTAAACTTTTACTTCCTTATACTTCTTTTTCTCTTTTTCAATTTCTCCCCTGTCTCTCTTTCTCAGAGTGAAAAGCAGGCAAAAGGGCAGGTTGGATCTCTTTGTGCTGATAAATCTCTGTGTTATGGTTATGTTGTGATTACATGTCCAATTCATCGCCTAGTGTCACACTCATCTGAGTACATCTTCAGGGACTCCAGTGACCTTTCCTGTGTCTGTTCTGATGTCTAATACAGTACTGATAGCTTGCATTTTTCTCCTTACCTGTCAGTACACCTTGAAAATAAGGACACATGAGCTCATTAAAGAAATATAGCGTGGTGTTTTGCAATCAGATGGAGATGTTTGGTAGATTTGTCTTAGGCTCTCTCTTCTGTTCTCTTTAGATAAAGTATGAGCATTACTTCTGATCTTTAGATCTGATCATAAATGCAATAAGTATTCAGAGGAGTTTGATGTGATTAAACATAAATGTCTGGATTTCCTTCACAATGACATGCACAGATAAACAGATGGAAAGACTTTTTTCTGTCTGTGTGTGAAAACGACATGCAAAACAATTAATTACACATTTGTGTAAGTGTTAAACAGAAGAATTAATGTACTGTAGGTGCTTTTATAAAAATCATAACAATGCAAAAAAAGTATGTATATTGTCTTAATTTGCAACCTGAAATATTTCCTTTTCATGTATGCAGTTAATAACCCCGCAATTAAATATGTTAGATATTGGAAAAAAAAAAGAAAATCAAATTTTTTAGGGTATAGGGGGTGGTGAGATGTGGACAGGGTAAATTAAAATAAAACATTGTCTTGATTTTTGTTGTTGTTTTGGCTTATTTTAAAAAAGTAGTTCACCTCAAAATTAAAATTTGCTAAAAAACGTACCCTCAGGCCATCCAAGATGTAGATGGATGTCCAACATGTTTGTACACTGCATGAAAGGTAATTTTCAAAAAATCCATTATAGGGGCACTTTAAAAAAATATCTTGATGAATTTATTTATTACAATCACTTTTTGCTTCACATGATGTTAATTGATGGAAATGAGTCCTGTGGATGCTTTTATCAGTTGTTTGAAGTAAATTTTTAGCATATTTTCATTTTTAGGTGAACTGTTCCTTCAATGCTTGATTTGTCTAATAAATCATTTCAGACCTATGATGTTTGCTAAGGCTCTTTGGATTAGAACCACTGATCTAATAAACTAGTTGACCTCATGATGACTGACATCAACTGACCCATCTCTCTGAGTGAGAATAGCCACATATATGTCAATGTGTGTGTGTGTGTGTGTCTTTGGATTCCGGATGCGGCGTAATGGGCTGATAAATAAATGAGCGCTGCCGTGCTGTGTTAGGAAGACGGTAATCACACAGATCTGACAGTCTGGAACAGCCTGAGGGTAAACGCCTGGAGACACATACACACACACACACTCATAAACATGCACACCTCATAACATAAACCAAATGACAGATGAACACAAACCAGCTCTGACTTTAAAAAACTCACATATAGCTGCTTTATAATTTTCAGAGCACATAGTGTACTCATAAATCCGCCTCTCTCTGAATGTCTCCAACGCTTCTCAGGGCGTTTTTTTTTTCAGCGCCACAGTTCATATGTCAATCACTCCCCCACCCAGCACTCAAATATGTTTTTCATAATTGTGTTTTTGTCTACAGCCCCCTACTGCTCGCGGAGCCCACAGTCAAATTTTACATTTACACATTCTGTTGAAAAAAGGAAAGAAACTAACTTTATTTTTTGCACTTAAAACTTCTTGAATATAAACTGAAATAAAACATATGCCTTCTGAGAACCTTAAAACAGCAGACAGCTGCTAGCAATTTAAATACAAATTGACAGAAATGAGGTTTGAATTTTTTTAAGGGAGAGGAGAAGAAGAGAGAAAGATGGAGAGAGTGTATGCGTTTTCTCTGTTTTAATAGGAAGGCAGAAGGTGACGGACCCGCTGGGTTCCGCTCAGTGTTCATAACGGTGAAATGATGGCAGCTTTAAGATTCATCCCAAGCAACAGCACAAGATTCTTTAAATAAACTCGGAACATTATGTCTACACTGTCAGTAAGAGGTGTCAGGTCACGTGATATCATATGATTGCAATGTAGCTTTACTTAAAGCTTTGTTGATTAAAATAAATCTAGTTTTGCTAAGGCATTGCATGTTTTATGTTGTTTGCTTGCTGTTGACACCATGGTTTTGAATTGTACAGAAATGAATACCATGACCAGTTCAGTTTCTGAATTTAATTTGAGGTAGCAGTGCAATTTGATTTAAATTGATTTAAATTTAAGAATTTGTCGATTTATTTACTTGATTTTTGATATTTTTGTCTGTTTGTATCTCCGTGTATTATACAACCAATATAAAATGTTTGATAAAAGTTATCTAAAACATTGATGGGAATTTTGATGGATGATGATGATGAGTATTTTTATTGTTCTTATTGTTAAGTTGACTTTTATTACCCGATTCATGCTACTTGTTTTTCCTTTTTTTTTTCAATCTTGTTGCATTTGTATTGCAAAATTTCTTTATGAATAAATGACTAGAGTAATAGGTTCAGTCAGCTTTTTTTTTAACAAGTGTGTTGTATTAAGCAATAAGGGATATTTAATAATTATATATATATATATATATATATATATATATAATTAATATTTAATAAGTAATAATTGGTTTAAAAAAGCTGCTGACAAAAATACCTACTGAAATTCATTTGCTGGTCTTAAAGGCAGGTTAAGCGATTTCTGGAAGCCAATGCTGATATTTGAATGCCACTATTTTTACAGCTCCGTCCCACATATATGTAGCCTTTGCAACCCAGGCAGTGATTGTGTAACGCTCGAGGTCTAAGCAGCCGCGATAGTAGTCGCGATCCCGCCAGACTCGACGTAGATGCAAAACATTTAATAATAAAGAGCAAAATAAAGCTAATCAAAAGTGCAGGGATCTATGCAGACAAATCAAACAGTGCAGACACTCAACGAGACGTAACTTTAACGCAAGATACAACAGACTGAAATGAACCAGGTTAAATACAAGAACTAATTAGACACAAACACAAGGCACCTGGGGAGACACAGCTGGGAAATGATTAAACACTAAGGACCGGGGCGTGGTTACAAAGACAGGGCACATGAGGGAGAACGAATGAAAATAAACACAAAGCACGTGGACCAGACAAGAAAACATAGACAATTAACTATGGAGGCGCCTGACGGCATGACAGATTGGTTCTGTGAAACAAAGGTTCTCTGCTACCCGTCTACACCATAGATAGGCCTATATATACATAGATGCCTCATTAACAACTGTTTCTATGGGCCGCAATACGTAAGCCAGTCTTATAGCAGTCTTCCTTGACATCATTCAACATGGTAATCACTGAAAGACATGTCTATGGTCTACACGGGATGCGTGGGGTGCAACAAAGTACTATAGTCATTTTAATCAGTGATGCTGTCTACACCGGACATGAAGAAAACTGCTGCCGCGTTCTATTTATGATGTGCTGACACTAATTTAAAATGATTTTCAACAGTCACTTTATCGCAT
Source organism: Enteromius argenteus (assembly GCA_032357425.1). Classification (NCBI taxonomy): domain Eukaryota; kingdom Metazoa; phylum Chordata; class Actinopteri; order Cypriniformes; family Cyprinidae; genus Enteromius; species Enteromius argenteus. The sequence goes on along the minus strand of JAUCMR010002270.1, from coordinate 12,612 downwards.
CCAGTGTAGCCAGACTTTATCTGTCGTGATGGTGGTTTACGCGTCTGGTGTAGACACTCACCTATTGAGAAGAACCAAAGCAACTCTGTGTCCGATCGCAGGCCTTCCTGCAGGAAGGCTGATCTGATATTTATACGGGTCCTACTTCTTGCCTTATCGTTCCACGGACATTTTCCTCCTTTGTTTATTTTTCTGTCGCTCTGCTCGGCTGTTCACTGAACGCACTCTCCTCCACATCATTAGTAGACATGCCCCTTACTGCTGATTGTCTACAAGTTTGTTTGGGTACTCGGCCCCGACTGTGTTTCCTAAAGCTTTTTTTAAAAAATGCTTACCCTGCCTTTAACTGGTCTCCAAACATGTTCAGGCTGATCTGATTGGCTGGTTTTAGAGTGGATTTGGGCACTAAAATCAGCATGGCCAGGTTGAGAGAGCATGCAGCTAGACCAACTTAAATTCAGCAAACCATCAGGCTGGTTTAAGATGTGTTTTTTAGCAGTGTACTGTGTCTTAGTTTTAATACTCATGGCTTATATATATATATATATATATATATATATATATATATAAAATGGTATATATATATATGTATATATATATATATATATATATATATATATACCATTTTACTATTGAATAAGTCAATTAAGAAAGGTCAGAGATTCCACGTCTTCTGTAGCACAAGCGGTTGTGGGCAATATTTACAGCACTTCAAAAAGACTCCAGAAAAATAATGCACCATCCATGCACCTTTGTCATACTATTTTCAAAGTACAGTGTTTGTGGAAGCATTAATTCTAATCTCTCAAAATATTTATGACAGATAGTATGCAAATTGGAATGTAGCCGTGGTGTAATTCTGACAGCGCAAGCAAACACCTGTGAACTCCAACCTCAAACTTGATTACAATTTTGGCTTCAGCGAAAACACTTCCCTGGATTGCTCTTTGTTTTTTCTCTATGTCAAAGCCCTGCTCTTGATAAATTAAAACAACAGCAGCTTCTCTAACATGTTGGGCAGGAGATTGTCTTTGCTTTTGTTTATGTTGAGGAACTAACCATGCAGTCATATCCTCAGGCTGACCTACACACAGGTTGAAGCACACTGCAAGCATATTGTGTTTCTATTTACTCTCTCTCTCTCCATCTCTCACGCCATCTCTCTATTTCTCCAGTGAATGTTAAGACGTCGGATGCAAGGATGGATGGATAGATGAGACGGATGGGTGTGTCAGAGTGAGGGATGAATGCAGGAATGGATGCTGATGGAACTGATGAGAAATTTAGATGGAGGTATGAAGGGATGAATATAAGATGAGGGCTGTGTAAAATTTCTTTACATAGAGAAAACAGATAAAACTGGGACATGTAGGTTAACTAGTCAGACTAGTCAACTAGTCGTTTAACTACTGATTAGTTGATTAGAGAGGCTTTACTTGGGAGACACACACACATGTTGGTGTTTTATGGGGACTCCATAAGCGTAATGTTTTTTATACTGTACAAACCGAATTTTCTATTGCCCTTACACCAACCCTACACCCAAACCTACGCCTTAAAGGAAACTTTGTGCATTTTTAGATTTTCAAGCCTTTTGAATTACAGGGACATAGGCAGTGTCCTAAACCACCTTCAGATTTTAATACCTATGTCATACCCATGTCATTAAGCAAATGTTTGTCCCCATAAACCACACACACACACACACACAAATACTATGTGAGTTGCTCATTGAGGCTGTACTTTTTGATACAAGTGCAGTCAAATGATTCCATTTTGAAATAACTGTTTTCTATTAGAATTTATTTTAAAATGTAATTTATGTTAAATCATGATTTTGCTAAATTTTTGTAACGGGTAGGTTTAGGGGTGGGTTAGTGTGGTCATTCGTACAAATTAAACCTAGTAAAATATGTTTTAATCACCATGAGATCAGTGTAAAAACTCTACACACTGCATTTAAACAAAACACGCATTTTGATTGGTAATCACAGTCATACGCCATTTCATGACGACAGACGCAATACGACACTGTCATTATTTTTACGCCCACTAGAGTGCACTTACCTTTAAAACGTAAATATAGGTTGTAACAAGGTACTTGTAGAAACGACCTATACAAGCGTATTAGTTGGAGGACAGGCTGCTTTTCTGTTACTTTACATTAATTTAACTCATCCTTTATGAAAAAAAAAGTATATTAATTTCTTTAAAATACATATAAATTACAATTAAATACTGTATATACCCTGCCAACTAGCCTTACAATAAAACTCTGAGGTGGAATGAGAGAATCCAGGAATTATTCATAGCATGTTGTGCATGTGGGGGATGTTTGATGGTGTTTATATGACAAATATCATGTCCTTTTCATAAGGCATTAAAATTCTCATTACACCATTAGCGATCAGTCGTTGCACGCCATGCATCACGAAAGGGTGAAATTGACAATAAATTCATATTGCATGGAGGACACGTCTGTGCTGTGGTTTTTCAAACCTGTTGAAAGGACACACATTTTCTCCCTTTTTCAAACACTTTCTTTCCCCATTGCTCCTTCACTCTCAAAAATAAAGGCTCCAATTATGGGCAAAAAGGTTTTTACTGCCTAAAGCTTGAGGAAAGTTCCACAAGGAACTGGTTTTAGGAACCAGGTTTAGCATTGGGCATTAAGAAGCAATCCAAGACAGTACCAAAGTTGTTTACTGTTTTGCATACAAAAGACAAGAATTCTCTTGAAATCTGTTAGTTTAATGGTTTTTAAGGATAAGTGTGTGTCATACAAACTTTCAAAGTGCCAAATACAAATACATTTTAATACATTCTTGATTGAATGCATTTAAAAATATTCATCTGAGAATATTCAGAGAATATTTTGGGTCACAAAAATATTAGAGGCCAGGAAAAAGCTATCTGAAAGAGCCTATACAATTTAATATAACTTTGATTGATTTCGTAAAAAGATCACAATCCACAAGTCTCTAAATTATTATTTTTATTATAACTCCAAAATAAAAAGGCCTTCCATTAACATAAGTGATTTTATGTGCTTTTTTGATTTGTGAAAGCACAAATGGTTTGTAATGTCCATCGCATTAAAGTCACCTAATGTCTTTTATTATTCTTATTACAAAACCCACACAAGTTTATTAGAAACTTAATTATGTGCAGCCCAGGTTATTGATTCAGAATTATAATCTGTGAGAGTTTATCTTTGTAATTCTGTCTCTCTGTCTTTTCCCCTGTGTGTATGTGGTTTGTCAAAGTTGTCTTTAGCACCTGACAGCCTTCTGTGCATGAGATAGGAGATGAAGAGAGAATTGCATAGCGTGGAAGAGCAGCTCTACTCTACACATTCAGAGTGGCTGATTTCACAGATATAGGTTTTAAGCAAAAATCACAATCTTGTCACAGTTTTTATCATGGTTTTAGTTGAACATAAGTGTATGTAAACCTCTCCATCTCACTTTTTTTTTCCATGTTTCAAGACCTTTCATAGAGACATTTCTGCCATGCAGATAATTATTATATACACACACATGATTAATTGACATATGATTTAATAATCAGACAAAATAATATAATAATAATAATAATAATTTATTAAGTGATTTATTACACTTTCTCTTCCCACACCAAACCAACATTTTTGTATAACAGGCCCTTGTTGGGATTTAAGGGACAATCATCACTTATTTTATTTCCCATTTACCTTCTGTCTTTCATGTGATGCATGCTTTCCTTTTACCACGCAGTGCCATTTTATTCTGAAACAATGGTTAAATGGAGTTTATATTATTTTGTTGGTTTATTTGGACATGCCTTTTAGTGTCTTAGTATCTTATATAATGCATTTGTTTTCATAAAATGATATTGATTGGTCTCTAATAGCTTCAAATGTCATGCTGTGCCAAAAATTGTCAGAAAACATTTATATTATATTGACTAGTAGACGGCACTAGATTTAAAGCTAGAAAATGTGTTAATTTACTTGACTCCATTGTGTCCATTGTTTGGACACTTAAATTACATTTAAAATGCGTGGATTTATTTTTATTATAAAACAAAATATCAAACCAAATGACATTTGCGAACACAGTTATGAGAAAAATCACTTTCCTTAGTCATTCTTTGTTTGATTTTTAGTGTCCTTTTTGTTTTCTTTTAACCACAGTGATTTGGTTTTATAATTTGCTGACCAATGCAATGACTTTCCTATATTTTGCAGTGTGACTTAAGTTTCCAAATATTTCTCTGGTCCAATTAATGTGAGAAATACCAATATTATTCTATAATATTTAGATTTAGATCATGCATCATCAGTCATTTTTGTTTTTGTGAATGCTTGGTCAATGTACTGCTTCAACAGGATGCAATTTGGCATTTATATAAGTCTCTCACTCCATAAAGTACTCATTCAAAAGCACTAACACCATTCAAGACTGTGGGAAACAGGGATTATATCAAAGTGCCAGTAAACCAAAGCCCCCAAGTATCAGAGAGTGAGAGTTGGAGAGACTGTGTGTATGTGCTCGCATATTTGTGTGTGTAAGAGAGAGGGGTTATTAATTGGTAGGAGTGTAATGGGTGTTCAGTGTCTGGGAGCTCAATACTCATTTACTCCCAATTAATCAGAACAGGACCTGAGAGACAGCTGGGCAAACTGACACATACACACTGGCTGAAAGATAAATGCATAGACATACACAGCTACCTGGCCCTGAAGAGACTCTCCGGCCCCCTTACTGCCAGTCCACACACACTGGCGAGCTTTCGGGCTCCCTTCAGTCAGTGAGAGCATTAGGACCTGATTAAGATGTGTAGAGTTAATGGAAATCAATTCCACCCAAAAGGAGAGAGTGTGTGTGTAAACAGAATTCAGACAGCATGTGCGTTCCAGTCGATAAGATCAAGTAAACTTGGACTCTCTTTCCCGCACTTTTGTGCTCACTCTGTCTTTTACCTCTCTGTTTCTGTTTTATTTCCTTTTCTTTCTCTATTATCTTACTCTTTTCTCTATCTCCCTTTTATCTTTGACTTTTATTCACTTTCTCTTGCTATTTGCAGGTTCAGAATAATACTGAGAAGTGGGAATTGTCACATCTTGGGGCAACCTTTTCAAATGTCTTCATAATAGGGTGGTTCACCTTAAAATGAAAAACCTGTCATAATTTACTCACCCTCGTGTTGTTACAAACTTGTATTGGGGGGGGTAGCTTTAGGTCCTTGAATTTTTACTGAGCCAGAAGAATGAATCTCATACACCATTTTGATGAAGTCATGTTTCACATATGTAAATCGGCCTTGGAGAAGGTGTGTTAAAATTTTCTTCCACTAGCATCATGCAGAGAAAAGATTATAATCATTAACATCTTGGTGACATCTGCTCTCTCTGGCATCAGCTGGCTTTCACGAGTCCCTATTCTGGGCTCCTAGCAAAGTTGCAATCTATTATTTTTGGCTTCTTCTAGAAACCAATTTAATTTGGGGCCTTAGGGCGTATTCTTCTTTTTTCCCAAAGAAAGTGGTGGGGAAGTTATTGGTGTGTCTAACAACATTAACATAGTAACATAGTAACATTGCATCTCATTCACGTAGATGTGTTTTTAAAATATTCTTATTATTTTTGTAGGTTCTGAGGTCACTCTGACCTGAATTCATATATTTTTATTTAATAAAATATTCCAAAAATGATATGCAGTTACTGACCACTTCGTTAAACCATGCTAATACCAGGTTGGACCCCTTATGCCTTCAGAACTGTAGTTTTAACAAGGTGCTGGAAACATTCCTGAGATATTTTGGTCAATATTAACATGATAGCAAACCTGTATGACCTAAGTGAGCACCTTCAGGATGTGGTGGAATGGGGAATTCATGTCATGGATGTTGTGAATATCTCGTTCCGCCAAATCCTAAAGACTCATTAGTGACTCATTTTCATTTCCAAGAAGCCAGTTTGAGATGATTTGAGCTTTGTGTCAAAGTAGCATCACAAGATGGGTACACTGGACATGATCAGTAACAATACTCAGGCTGTGGCATTGAATAATGCTTAATTAATACTAAGGGGCCAGATGTGTGTAAATATGCCCCACGTCATTACACCACCATCACCATCTCATCAGGCAGAATTGATCCAAGTCTTGCAGCAGAATTCGAGACTCATGAGACCAGGTAACCTTTTTTCAGTCTTCTGTTATCCAATTTTAGTGGGCCTGTGTGAATTATAGCCTCAGTTTCCTGTTATTAGCCCATCTGTTTCAAGATTCGACATGTGTGTTCAGAGATGCTTTTTTGCATACCTAGGTTGTAACGATTGGTGATTAGAATTACTGTTGCCTTTCTATCATCTAGAACCAGTCTGGCCATTCTCATCTGACCTCTGGCATCAACAAAGCATTTTCACCCACAGAATCTCAGACTGCCGCTCACTAGATATTTTCTTTAACCCCTAGAGATGGTTGTGCCTGAAAATCCCGCTAGATCAGCAGTTTCTGAAAAGCTCAGTTTAATATAGGCTATTATTAAACTGTCTAAACTATGTTCTAATTAGTCTTTTGCCTGCTATCTATATTGGCAATCAACCAGTAAAGGTTGAATAAGAGACCAGGGCCAATTTTCTTCCAGTAATCATGCAATATAGCTACCAAATAAGCAAACTGTGATGTGGATATATTTCCTCCTTGTTAAAAGCAAGTTACTCTAATGGGTTGATGCAAGTTATTTTAATGGGTTGATAAAAGAAAAAGTTTATTCTGATATTGTCTAAAGCCCTACTTGGGAGCACTATATATCTGATTTTAGATGTACCCAAGTCTAAAAGTTTCATGAAAAAGTGAAAAGTGGGTGCTCTACAGTCTGTTCTTGTCTTAGTGGATAGTTCTTGGCCAGATTGTGGACCACAAGCTGGACAGTATGGATAAAGCATGGGCTCCTCTCTGGTGGTAAATAATCCAGTTCATCAGTTATTCTGATCTCTTGAAGTTCAGCTTCATACCCACCATCATCATCTGTGTCACTCTCATGAGTCTCCACTGGTGGGAAGAGGCAAAATGCCTTCACCATGTTTGCAGCATTTTCGGTTACAATGGCAGAGACTTTGTTAGAAATACCGTATCTCAGTTAAATACCGTTCTCATATTTCTGAAAAATGTTTTCTGCTGTAACCCTAAGCATTACTGTATGAAGCTTGACGTTTAAAATGAAATGACCAGTTATACCCAAAAATGATCGCATGTCCCTGCTAGACCAGATATCAACAGTCACGCATATGTGTTGAACCTTTTTCATTAGTACATTTAGCTGTTTTTTTAATGTCATCTGCACGTTGTGGAATAAGCTTTTGACTCAGGTGCTTGCGACTTGGCATTGTAAAACCGGGTTCAGCCAAACGGAGAATCTTGCAAAAGTCCTTGTCTTCAACAGTTGACAAAGGACGCATCCCATTAACAATGTAGTCTGCAATGCTATCTGTAAGCTCCAACTGATGACGGTTGGTGGCTGGCAATTTTATAGTGAGGTCAAGCAAGTCATTCTGTCCAGACTGAATTGAGATGTTGTTGGTGAGTGTAGCTGTGTCACTAAGAATCTCAGGATGATTCCTCTAGAAAAATAAAACAAATAAACAAAACACCATTAGGTCAACTGTGATTGACTCCAATGTTCATGTGTCTCCAAAAACTACATACAGCACAAGACATATTGAGACCACAATCAGTTATTTGATTTAACTAAATGATGGTAACTGGAAAGGCTCCATTTTTGGAATGAGCATTGATACCTTGAGGTAAAGAAAGTGTAGTACAAATGCCAGACATATTAAGTGATATAAACTATACAAATCAGATTGTCAAAACAGTCCAAGATCACACACAAAAAGCTATCCAAATACGATCAAATTCTTTTCACTCAAACTAACAGGAAAATCTCCAAACTCACACCCTCAAAATGGGTCCTCACTGACTTACATTTACACTCCCAGGTTATGAACCTTCACCTTGCATGGAATTTTGAGAAATGTAGTTTAGGAAACACACAGGGACATGCAGAGTGACACATGCAAAAATGAATCATGTTTAATATTTTACCTCTTAAAATATGATTACAATTTGTGAAATGATCATGCTTAACATACTAAACATACAGTACTTTGTGCTGTTGATAAACAAATTTCGGGAGGAGCACGTATGCATGATTAGCCACAGCTGGAACCGCATTTCCTAATTAATCTAATTCCGTCTCGTCCAATCAAAACCATAAGCCTTCCCCTTAAATAAGCCCGTTTCCTTCCCTTCCACATCTTGTTATGCATCCCTCCTCCACCCCTTCTTCATTCTGCGTCTTCCTACCAGGGGACAAGCGGAGTTCGAGCCGGATGCCGAGCTCAGCCCTCGCTAGGGTTCAAACAACTAGGGCTCGGTGTTCGCTGACCTCCCAGCTCGCCCCCTGGACAGCGCGCCAAACACGCTTAAATTGTTTATCATAAGGAAGTATTTATTTGACATGTTTGTTGTTTATGTGATTTACAATATTTACTGGACTATAAACTATTAAGCAAATCAAGTCAAATTATTTTATTTAGCAACTCATGTGGAATTTAGTGGAATTATTTGATTTCAGTTCTGTTTCCTGAGATTCCAATTCAATTCCAATTCCATTTCCTGTCAGCTGCATGCAATTCCAATTCCAGTCCAGGAAGTGAATTGGAATTTAGCATTCATTCTCAATTCAATTCATGAATGGCCCCAACCCTGGTTTGTTGTTACTGTTTGTTAAAAGTTGAAAGTCTGCTACATCAGTATTTACTCAAACAGCTGCATTAAGTACTTTATGTGGTACTAAGTATATATTTGTGAATCTAAAGCATTGTACATGCAAGCAACAGATAAAACTCTGGAATTGTTGTCAGCAGTTGAGAGTATGAACCTTCTAACACAACAAATGGCATCGCAGAATTACTGTGGTGAGACATGGGTATCGTATAAATCATTATTAACAAAAAGATCATGTGTGCTTCAGTAGAGGATTTTGCATGCTGCAGTTGCTTTTAATGAATTTGTTTCACTCATTAATTTCAATATACACAATGCATGACAAAAAGCATGTCCACAGGTGGTGTTCCTGTGTAAAGGGTTGGTTTAAAGCCAGAACTCTGACTGGTTTCTTCAAAGCCATGATAGTGAGAGCTTATTATGCCAAAGGTGTTATTTTCACAGGAATGGAAAATAGATAGGAAATTTATGATTTCTTCATTTCTTAAGTTAGAGTAGAGCTGTGTCAAGAGCTAAAGTTTAAAGTGGTTTGTTTGAACTGAATCATCACCTTTGTTGGTTATATTGGGTTATGTTTCTGTAATAATAATCAAATAATATATTTACCATGAGCAGCAATACTTTACATACAGTATGAGATGAATTAATAATGGACTGATTCACAAGACTGAATTAGATTTTTGTTAGTTATTCCCACTATACTGGTTATTGCTTTCTGTTATTGTGTGTATTTGCACGAGGAAATGTCATAGATTGTTTTTTTTTTGTTTTTTAATAGCTGCATTCTGCTGTTGGTGAGAAAAGCAGTCTGAAAACTTTGATCCATAAACAGTCTGAGAATCAAAATTCTCTCCTGTAAGATTCGCACTACACCAATCAATCAATCTTAAGAAATCCCAGTAATGAAGCGTTATTGTCACAATAGGCACTGAATTCAATAACGTCCACAGAGATCTGACGCTAGCACGCTCACTACTGTCGATAGCTTAATTACACGCATTAGCTCTTTCTCTCACACCCACCGAAGAGTGCATTAGCCTCTTTTTATTCTTGCCAAGAAAGTGATTCATCAATAAACGCTCGCACAGACTTGGACGCGCTTACGGTAGCTGAAGATAGACCCTAGAGTGAGGACAGGAACAGAATACACTGTTGTTAAATTTCCTGAATAAGTGGGCACTTCCTGTGGATTTGGCCATGGGCTTTTTTTCATCCTGAAAGAAAGAGCAAAAACGACTTCCTAGAAAACTGCTGTTCTAATATTTCTCTAACTTTGCCAGTAGCAGCCCTATTTTAGAGGAAATATACAAAGGAGAGATTTGGTGAAAAAAGTTTTTCCTAGATCAACAATAGCATTTATTCATGTTAGGAACACAGGTTTACATTTAAACCTTAACTCTCCAATGAAATTGTTCCATCAAATCAGATCTGTGCCATTTCCAGATTTGTTATTTTTTAAATTCAATATGCCTTAATCATGTAAGTTATATCTACTTTATGCCACAAAATCAACATTTTGGTGTATTCAGATTTTTGTACTTTTCCAAAGCTACTACTCTGCATTGTAAAAAGCAAAACAAAAAACAAAACACCACTTTGCAATGTAACCTAAACTTGGATTACGACAAAGCCTAAATTAAACTGTCAGTGATGATTTGCCAAGTGCTTGTTGTTGCTGTCACTGTAGACTAGGCTTAAACTGCGTCCTGGGAAACAGCTCTTCACATGAGCAGAAACAAGCAGAAATGTCTTCTGTTACTGCCTTCTCATGCTCCTTATTGATCCAGCTAATTGAATTGAACTGCAGGTTGTCATGGGACAGCAGTTCTCTTTGTTAATTGGTCCTGTGCCTTCCAGGCCATCATCTGTGGCCATTAAACATCAACAAGTAGTACAGAACTGAGAGTTGTTTTTAACAAGACATTGGTGCATTTAAATGGTTTTGCATCAAGACCAAAAAAATTGTGTATAATGTACAAATAGTGTGCATCTATGTTTCCTTGAGGAAACTTTATCCTGCATGTATTTTTTCCAAGTAAACAACACATTATTTGTGATAAAAAAAAAAAAAAAATGTACTGACCCATTGACAAGTTGTATTTCTAAAGGTGCAATTTTTGGATTTGAGTACTTACGTTTATTATACTTAAGTGACTATTTGATTTTACTTAATAAAATTAAGCTTTGAAATGTATCTATATTTACCATAAGCAGCATCAGCCCAATGATATGCAAAATTTTATTGACATAGACTGAATGTAAAATTAGAATTTTAAGTGCACAACAGCAGCAGATCATCCACAGCAGAAGTGTTATTTGTCATCCTAACACGTAAAACAAACACTTGGCTAAATATTGCATTAGTGGTAGCCATATTTGTCATATTTTCAAGTGACATGTAAAATATTGTAGAAATTGATAGCATGCCTTTGTTGACAGTAAAAATGTTTTTTGTTTCTTCTCCCTCTGAAGACTATCAATACTATTTTTGACATTTTTTTTGCGACTGCATTATTAGTTGTATTTTTGTTTTTATTTATTTATTTTTTTTCCCCCTACCATCCGTGACCATTTTTAGAACAGCCCTGCAACTTGGGTTCGGACCAAGCAATTGAACCCAGTGTCAAAACAGCCTAAGGCTTGAAATGTTTTGTTCAGCAGCATTTCTTTTTCTCGCAGCTTTATTCTAATACTCCATCTACACCACAAGTGAGCAATATTGCAACACTAGAAATACTCCCATTAGCAACAAAGCTTTTTGCACTTCAAGTGTGCAAAGCCTGTTGACATTTAATGTTACACCTTGACAATGTCAGTGAGAGGAGCATCTTTAAAGATGTTTGAACGGTTAAGAGCTGTTCGTCAAACATGCGCGTTTACTGAGACTGCAGCTTTTTGCCGCAAAGTATGATTAAAGACACCAAGCAGAGTATTCCTGACTAACGTTCAGACAGCCATGTTAAGACACAGGGATTCTATTAAACAGACTACTGATGCACAACCTCTGCTGACTTCACTTCTTTACACATGGGGATACACACACACACACATACTGAGCTTCATTGGCATGACAAATAGTGGTACATTTGTATTGCCAAAGCATTACCGGATCAGAGTCCCAGCTTTAAAATGTAAGCCATGGGATTGTCAGGCTGGACTGGAGGGATTGCCATTCGATGTGATTAGGTTATTGCACAGTTTAGCACAAAGTTGATGAAATTTTAAGAAATTGGTATATTCTATGAAACTGAATTTCAGATGTAAAATTTTTTTTTTCTTATATATAACGGATAGTCAGTGTAAAAACGTATGTAACATTTACGGTAAAAAACTGGCAGTTGTGGTTGGCGGAATTTAACTGTAAAAAATATGGTAACAACATTTTAACTTTTTATAGTTTTAAGTAAAATTTACAGTTAAACACTGTAATTTCATTAACTGATATAATGATAATATACCAACCTATCACAGAACTGAAATCTGTTTTGTACCTTTGAAATACACTGATAAGCACCAAATGCAGCTGGTGATGAGAAAGTCACATGAACCAAAGCCCATCACAAACAGCTTTTAAATATGAACATATATAGAAGGTGCTCAGTGACATTCACACAAGCACTAAAATACCATCATGGTTCTTTTCAAGTTCTTTTTTTTTTGTTAATGTACACACAGCACCCTGTATTGACAGAAAAACACAGAATTGTAGACATTTTTGCAGATTTACTAAAAAAGAAAAACTTAAATATCACATGGTCCTAAGTATTCAGACCCTTTGCTGTGACGCTCATATATTTAACTCAGGTGCTGTCCATTTCTTCTGATCATCCTTGAGATG
>JAUCMR010002036.1:0-16316 GCA_032357425.1 Enteromius argenteus | reverse complement strand
CCTTGGGTTAAATGGCACCCCAACATTCACTTTCTTTGAAAGTGAAGTCTCTACGAGACCTAGCAAAGCATTTTTGATTATCCGTCGTTGTAAAAAAAGTTGAACTACCAAAAAGGATCTTTTATTCACCGTTGAATTACTAATTAAGTGATTCCCACTTAATTAGCTAGGAACGCCTAACTACTCTTGATCGCTATTTAGTTGGTCACCTTCTTATCACATTTAACCTTCGGTGATATGTGACCCAACCCATTCGGTGATCAACCTTTCTTTTTACGAGAAGGGCCTGTTGATAAAAAGCACTTTGAGTTAGAAAAGATAAACCAAAACAATATCAAACAGGTTTGAAATCTTGGTTGAACGGAGTTCAACAGACACTTTCTTTAAAAGTTCCCGTCAGGGACGGAATTGATTTATTCTAATATTATCGAGAAATTCCGGTGATCAGTCGTTTGGAGTCACCAAAGGTGACCCACAATGGGATCTTCTATTATATTTCAATAGTTTTTTTTAAGAGCTCACCATTTTTGTTTTTTTTAATACTATCAGTAGATATTTTTCTTATTATTAGGAGTACTTTACATCGAGTTTACAACCCTAATAATACTGTTATTAAGGTGAGTAATTTTTACGTCAAAGGAAGGAATCGACCACCTTCAGTGAAGGTTATCAAATCTTTTAATCGATATTGATGCATTCACGATCATCTTCAATTACCAACATATATAAAATTATTTAGAATGGCTGATTACCGTCAATAAAGGTAATCAGCCATTCTAAATACAAAAAGGCCTAAGAGTTTTTGTATTTGAGATTGTGTTTGGGGTCACCTTTGGTGACTCCAAATGAGGTAACCTTCGGTGACCCGTTAGCTCCAATCTAGGGCTCCCTTGCGCCATTCATAGATAAATCCTATAGTTAGCACAAATAGAAAAATCATCATTGACCAAAAACCGAAAATACCTACTTTATTTAAAGTTAGCGCCCAAGGAAATAAAAATGTTACTTCTAAATCAAAAATAATAAACAATATAGCTACTAAATAAAACTGAATATCAAAACGACTTCGAGCGTCATCAAAAGGGTCGAACCCGCATTCATACGCAGACACTTTTTCTGGATCAGCTTTACGACTCGCGAAGATAAAAGATAATCCGGAGATAATAATTGCTAATACAAGAGCAAACACAAAATAAAGAAATATACCAAGATATTCAATCATAAATAAGTTATTTAATTCTACTAGAGTTTGTTTTTATTTTCTCTAGTTAAAATATAATCCAATAAAAAAAATGGAGTTATTTGTCTTAGTCATACTTTTAATAAAGATAAAAAAATATTCATCCATTTTTGAATATAAAATGAAGTAAAAAGAAACTATCACATTTATAAAACTTACTATAAAATAATATTATCCATCTATACCAGATCTTGGTCAAAAATTGGATTTATCTGAATAAAATTAAATTTCGTTTCTATAGTTCTATAGAATCCTTCTCATAATTAAACCTGTTAAGATTTATAGTTTTGTTTATATTCTTCGATTCCATGACCATAATTAAAGAATCTCCGGGAGAAGAAAAGAAAAATACATACCATACTTGGAGGTCACCTTCGGTGACCCCAAAGCGCGAAGCGTTGTTCACTTTCTTTGAAAGTGAAGAATCGCTAAAGGTGACTTTCCTTCGTCACCTTCGGGTCGCCTTCGGCGACCGAAGGTCATCGAAGATGACCCTTCGGTGACTGTTATAAAATGTTGGATCTCCTTAGGTGATCGGAGTCTCTAAAAGAGAGTTAAAAAACTGGAAAGAGATTTATTTTTTAATTATCGGTTATAAGGATAAGGTAGGATCTTTTATAATTAGGTCACCTTCGGGTCGCCATCGGCGACCTCCTTCGGTCGCCGAAGGCGACCCCGTCGGTGACCCAATAATTTTTCTGAATAATGTATAAAATCATCTTAAAGAAAAAGGGCTTATAGTTTAAGTGGTTAGAACACGTTGCTCATAACAACGCAGTTGCAGGTTCAAGTCCTGCTAAGCTCAACCTTTCTATTTTTCAAATCGGTTCAAATACTTTTTTGGAGTCACCGAAGGTCACCTTCGGTGACCCCAAGAGGAGAGAGTTCACTTTCAATATCTGGAGAAAGTGAAGGTTGGTCACATATCACCTTCGTGATAAGAAGGTGATCCTTAATAAAGATTCCTGATTATAAAAAACAGTTAAACAGAATAATTAGTTGAAGGGACTTGAGACCACTCACCTTAGACAATCTTAGAAAAAAAAAATCAGACTGTTGTATCTATTTTTTAATTTCGTGTTCAAGCTGTATAAGAGAAACATTACCAAAATTTAATTCTAATTTGGTTGATCACCATCTTTGATGGTGATTTACCGAAGCGCGAAGCAATTTTCACTTTCTTTGAAAGTGAAACGGGGGGCAAAGCCCCCTCCAACCTTCGGTGATCTCCAAATCTAAATATTTTTTATATTGTATAAATCTATACGAAGAATATTTTTCCCCAAAAAAATCTGCTATTTTAAAGAAAAGATGAAAAGATTATCCATAGTAAAACAGCCATTACTTTCGGTTTTAAACGCTCATATAGTAGATTATCCTACTCCAAGTAATTTAAGTTATTTATGGAGTTTTGGAAGTTTAGCTGGAATTTGCTTAGTCATTCAAATACTAACTGGTATTTTTCTAGCAATGCATTATACTCCTCATGTAGATCTTGCTTTTTTAAGTGTTGAACATATTATGAGAGATGTGGAAGGTGGATGGTTACTTCGCTATATGCATGCAAATGGTGCTAGCATGTTTTTTATTGTAACTTATCTTCATATGTTTAGAGGACTTTATTATGGTAGTTATGCTAGCCCCCGTGAATTTTTGTGGTGTATTGGTGTAATAATCCTCCTTTTAATGATTATAACAGCCTTTATAGGCTATGTACTTCCTTGGGGACAAATGAGTTTCTGGGGTGCTACAGTAATAACTAGTTTAGCAAGTGCTATTCCTGTAGTAGGTGATAATATTGTATCATGGTTATGGGGAGGGTTTTCTGTAGATAATGCTACATTAAACCGTTTTTTCAGTCTTCATTATCTTTTACCTTTTGTAATTGTAGGTGCTTCAGTTGTCCATCTTGCTGCATTACATCAGTATGGTTCTAATAACCCTTTAGGTACTAACTCTTCAGTAGATAAAATCGGCTTTTACCCTTATTTTTATGTTAAAGATCTTGTAGCTTGGGTTGCTTTTGCTATTTTTTTTTCTATATTTGTTTATTTTTATCCAAACCTTTTAGGACATCCTGATAACTATATTCCGGCAAATCCAATGTCAACTCCTGCTCACATTGTCCCAGAATGGTATTTTTTATGGGTATATGCCATTCTTCGAAGTATTCCTAATAAATTAGCTGGTGTTGCAGCAATCGCACTAGTTTTTATCTCCTTATTAGCACTTCCTTTTATAAACACATCGCAAATTCGAAGTTCTAGTTTTCGTCCGATACATAAAAAATTTTATTGGTTATTAGTAGCTGATCTTATACTTTTAAGTTGGATTGGTCAACAACCTGTAGAAGATCCTTATATTTTTATTGGTCAATGTGCTTCCGTTTATTTCTTTTTCTATTTTCTGGTATATATACCACTTAGTGGCAAAATAGAACAATATTTAATTGAATATCAGCCGAGTTCTTTATCAAAGGTTTAGCTAAAAATCTCCGGTCGCCGAAGGCGACTTTGGAGTCGCTTCACTTTCTTTGAAAGTGAACTGACCCAGGTAATTAGAGCTACTTTGATTGTATCATTAGAATTGCCAATCATAGATTGGCAGATTATTGGTCACCGAAGGTGACCTTCGAGAAATCGCCATCAAAGATGGTGATCAACCCGTCTGGGGTCATCTTCGATGACCCGAAGGGTCATCTTTGATGACCCGAAGGTGACTCCAAAAAATTGTTTTTTGTGAAAGTGATCGATGTGTACCTTGCTCGCTAAAAAATCAGATATCAGCTGCCAATTATAGATTGGCAGATTGATCCAGTTTCTAGATTGATAAACTTCACTGATGATGAACGATTGATTTTTTTCTTCAAAAAGAATCGATACTCAGTTTGCTTGCTGGAGGATAGGGTCGATCGCCTTATTCGAAAGTAATCCGTCTTGGCTAGAAAAAATGGTTTTCGTTAGAGGATGTAGCTTAGATGGTTAGAGTATTGGCCTGTCACGCCAAAGGTCGCGGGTTCGAATCCCGTCATCCTCGAAAAAGTTCTCTAACCCTTACCAGGTAAAAGGTTTGGGTTGATCACCATCTTTGATGGCGATCAACCCGAAGGTGACCCAACCCCATACAGAAAAACACCTTTTTATTTTTGAGCTCATTCGTTAACATTACCAATGAGATCACCTTCGGTGATCCACAATGTATTGATTATCCACTGTTTTGTATTAGGAATACTTAAACTAGTCGATCACTTTCAAGATCAACTCGCTAGGTTAATTCTAATTGTTTTAACGAGAATTTTGTTTTAATTCTCTCCAAGTTGGATTTGAACCAACGACCCGATGGTTAACAGCCATCTGCTCTGCCACTGAGCTATTGGAGATAGAGATTAAGAAAAGACTATACTTATAAACTGTTTGGATTCTAAAATATAGCCAAGATCACCGAAGGTGACCCACAACGGGTCTTGGTTTTTGCGAGACTGTTCACTTTCTTTGAAAGTGAACGGGGTTTACCCCCCAAAAGATTAGCCTTCTATATAAAGACTACTTTATAATTCTTTCGGTGGAGTACATCCTTTTCAATTAGTTACAATTCTAAAAAAAATAAACAAAATTATGACACGATCTATCTGGAAAGGTCCTTTTTATGAAATTTCAACTGAACAATCGAAAATTTGGTCGCGCCGATCAATGATTTTACCAAAATGCATAGGAAAAGAATTTGTTGTTTATAATGGAAAAACATTCATTACCGTAAAAGTTATCGAAGAAATGATTGGACATAAATTTGGTGAGTTTGCAAACACCCGTAAAAAAGCAATTCACAAAAAAAAAATTAAAAATAAAAAACGTAAATAAATGGAAAGAAATAGAGAGTATTTTTGAACGAAAAATTACTTTTTTTTCAAAAAAGCTTATTATATATTTTAAAATTAAAACAATAGGTAAAGTGAATCACATTTCACCGAAGGTGAAATGTGATAAGAAGGTGATCGATTAGATGATATTGAGGAAATAGAAACTGAACTGTTGGGGGGAGGGGGGGGGGGGCTTTGCCCCCCCAATCGCGAAGCGTCCTTGGGATAGGTCACCGAAGGTGACCAACACAACCTAAAGAGGATATTGCTTTTTAACTTTCAAAGAAAGTGAAGGTTGGGTCACCAAAGGTGACCTCCTCCAAACCCCCATAAAGAGTTCTAATCTCTTGGTAAGTTATCACCATCGAAGATGGTGATCAACCAACCCAAATAGAAGCAGATCTCATATCAGCTGCCAATCATAGATTGGCAGATTGATCCAGTTTCTAGATTGATAAACTTCAGTGAAGTTTGCATAGAGGGTTGATCATTTTTATAAAAAGTGTTCAATGCGCAGTATACTTGTAAAAGATTGGTAAGTCACCGATGGGGTGGTCGCGTTGGGCGACCCGGTCGGTCGCCTATGGCGACCCGAAGGTGACCAACCCGTTCAGGGAAGATGAACGAAACCCCATAAAAAGAAATCTTTTTATGTTAAAAAAAAAAATTATTACTCAAAAAGGCTTTAAAATTTTAACAGAAACTCCTATCGTTCTTTTTTATCATTTCAATACCTTGTCTTTAAAGAATTGGCAATCTATAAAAAAGGAGATGCAAAAAGTAGGACTGATTGTCAATAATCATTCGCTAATGACTGGTTTTGATGAAGGCTCTTTTCACCCCGGAGAGAATCAGCGATTTATTGATACCTTAGTGATTCAAAACAATATAGGTCCTGAGATTTTGAAAATTCTTTGCACTACTCCTAGTAATATTATAAATAAAAAAAAATCACCATCACTACCTGGTAAAAAGAACCAGAATTTCCAACAAAAGAATTTTTCTGATAAACTTGGAAATACTAAAATTATCGCATTGGAAAATCATGATTCATTATATCCTCTTTTCCAAGGCCCAACTCTTCTTATAGGATGCAGAACAAAGGATCAGCTTTCTAGTTTATACTTTTTATTAAAAAAATTTTCCAATCTTCTTTTTGTTGGTGGTATATATAACAACCAAATTGTTTCGCATTCTAATATTGAAAAAATTATTAAATTAAATGACGAAGTAAAACTAAATTTAATCCAATTTTTATCTTATAAAAGAAAATCCTTTTTTTCTTTTGGAAGCGGTCTTTTTTTACAATGTTTACAGTTAACCCAAATTTTGAAGTTTTTCGTAGAGCGTAAAGAATGAAAAACTTTATATCTAAGTGAGACTTCGATCACCATCAAAGAGTTCTAACCTCTTGGGGGTTTACCCTGTTCACTTTCAAAGAAAGTGAACGGTCACCGAAGGTGATGAAAAGAGAGTTCACTTTCTCCAGATATTGAAAGTGAATGGGTCACCTTCGGTGACTATAGAGAGCACGCCCCCAAAGACGCTTCTCGTTTTGGTAAATCACCATCAAAGATGGTGATTTACCAACACAACGGCAAAGCCCTTTTTAGGTTGTTGGGTTGAACTCCGTTCAACCCAACCAATCACCACAACTAAAAAGCGTAAGCTGTTCACTTTCAAAGAAAGTGAACGGTCGCCGAAGGCGACCCGAAAAGAATGCGATCAATCTAGAAACTGGAGTCCAATTTATCAGTCCTCCTCACTTGGTAAATACTTCTGCTATCATGAGATGCGAAGCATCATTTGGAGTCACTTCACTTTCTTTGATAGTGAACAGTCACCTTCTCCCGGACCTTCGGTGATATGCGACCCACAAAGGCCGCTTCGCGCTTTGGTAATTGTGGGTCAGCTTCACTTTCACTTTCTTTGAAAGTGAAAGTGAATTTATCACCTTCGGTGACCGACACGACGGTGACTCCAAACCAACCCCAAAGGTGACCCACATGATATTTCCAATTATTTTATACTACAAATATTATGCAATTTCTAAGGATAACAATACAAGGATTTGATTTTCGTTATATACGGAAAGCAATTCAAAATATGGAGAATATGTTTTATTTTTTTAAATTAAAAAAAAATAAAATTTATACTCAACCATCTGGAATTAAAAAATTTACTCTTGAAAGATCACCACATATCGATAAAAAGTCTCGTGAGC
The DNA here is from genome assembly GCA_032357425.1 of Enteromius argenteus. Classification (NCBI taxonomy): domain Eukaryota; kingdom Metazoa; phylum Chordata; class Actinopteri; order Cypriniformes; family Cyprinidae; genus Enteromius; species Enteromius argenteus. The sequence continues at coordinate 8,996 of JAUCMR010002036.1, read as the reverse complement.
AGTTTGAAATAAGAAAATATAAAACAATTATTGACATTGAATTAAAAAATAGTGTAATTACACAACTTCTATACTATATTATAAAAAACTCCAACTATCCTGGAGTACAAATCACAATATCTATACAGTTTCAAGCTTTTTTAATCTAAAAACCTCTCTAGCGAGTCTTTACGTATAAACTTCTCCAGATATTGAAAGTGATCTTTTGGTTATCACCATCGAAGAAGGTGATCACCTATCCAGAGAGTGTGCGGTTGAAACTTTTAACGAGTCTCCGATAATTTGGAGTCACCGAAGGGGGGTCGCCTTTGGCGACCCCAGAGGTGACCTCATTGTGGATCGCCGAAGTATATCTTCGATATACCTTCGGTGACCTCATTGGGTTGGTTATGGGTAACCTTCGATGACTCCAAACCCCAACCTAAAAAGGGCTTTGCCTAAACAAGATTCTGGTTTATAGGTGATCTAATAAAATAAATTTTATGATAAAGCAAAAAGGAAAAGGAAAACAGATTGATTTTTTAAAAAAGAAAAAACAACACGGAATAATTTATATCCAAAGTACACGAAACAATACTATTTTAACATTAACAGATTTAAAAGGAAATACAAAAAACTGGGTATCTTCAGGATCTATTGGTTTTAAAAATTCAAGAAAATCAACATCATATGCTGCACAAGCGGCAACTGAAAAAATTATATTAAATGCTCTTCAATTAGGATTTCATTCCGTAATGATAAAAATGAAAGGTCTTGGACGTGGAAAACGGAGCTCTGTTCGAGCTATTTGTAAATCTCAATTAAAAATACGAAAAATTGAAGATCGGACACCGTTACCGCATAATGGATGTAGACCGCCTAAAAAGCGAAGGTTATAAAAACGATATTATTATTCAATCCGCAAAAAAGAAACATTTGAGAGTCTATGGAGGGGGGGGGGCTGGGTCACAAATTGCCAAAGGTGATAAGAAGGTGACCAACCGTTCACTTTCAAAGAAAGTGAAGTCTCGTAGAGACCCACAAAGAGGTCACCGAAGGTGACCCAGTGGTAAGTTGAACTCCGTTCAACCAACCCCAAGATGTGAAACATCTATGGCTCTCTTGTAAAGTCCCTTTCGTCTAGTGGTCAAGGACATCGCTTTTTCAAGGCGAAAACACGGGTTCAAGTCCCGTAAGGGATATCTCCTATGCACTCTAATTTAAAGTTGGAAATGTGAACTATAAAAATTGAACCTTAAAAAAAAGTTGACAGGGTGTAGCGCAGTCTGGTAGCGTGCCTGTTTTGGGAACAGGAGGTCATAGGTTCAAATCCTGTCACCCTGATTAAAGGAACCGATCACAGAAAGGTTGGTGCTGGGTTAATCACTTGGAGTCACCTTCGGTGACCCACCAACACCTTTAATTTTCTTTTGAGAAAACTGAAAAAAAATATATAATTTTTCCCGATCATCTTCTATTTTCAACCGATAGCCTTCGTTGAAGGTTGTCAACCCTTTAGAATTATGTGCTTGTAGCTCAATTGGATAGAGTATCAGACTACGGATCTGAGGGTTGAGAGTTCGAATCTTTCCAAGCATATACTCCAGCCTGCTTAACTCAACTGGTAGAGTATCGGTTTTGTAAACCGAAAGTTATCGGTTCGATCCCGATAGTAGGCTTTTAATAGTTAATATTTTATATATTTTTTCGTGAATATCTGAGGGGGGGGGGTTGGTCACATTTCACCGAAGGTAAAATGTGACCCCAACATACGAGATGCTTCGCATATCTGGAGCAAAGTCCTTTTTAGGTTGTGTGACCGAAGGTGACAAACCCCGTCATATATTTCAAATAAAAAACAATCTTTTATTTTTATAGTAATATGTTTTAGGGTTGATCACTTCCGGTGATCGATGGCGGAATAGTTCAGAGGTTAGAACTTTGGGATCATAATCCAAATGTCGTGGGTTCAAATCCCACTTCCGTCTTTGTCTTTTAGTTTTGTATAATTTTTAAATATCTTTCGAATATACTCTGTCTCTTTGTGGGGTCTGCTCCAGGATGTGAGACTTTTTTTACCAAATTTTATTTTTTCTAAGAATTCTGTATCATTAGTCATAAAATCCTACAAAAAATTATAAACTATAATTACATTAAGGTAAAAACTTAGCAATTATTTTAAAGTGAGACAACCGAGAGTCTTCACTGAAGGTTATCAACCCTGTTTTTGTAAAAGACCTTTGGGATTAGTTTGGAGTCACCGTCGGGGGTCGCCTTTGGTGATAAATTCACTTTCACTTTCTTTGAAAGTGAAAGTGAAGCTGACCCACAATTACCAAAGCGCGAAGCGGCCTTTGGAGAGGCTTATAATGAATTGAAAACCTTCACTGAAGGTAATCGAGTGATAACTACTTCCCAGAAGAATGATAAACTGGAGTTGGACTTTGATCACCTCTTCACTTTCTTTGAAAGTGAACAGTCACCGTCGGGGTCACCTTCACTTTCGAAGAAAGTGAAGGTGACCCACATGAAGGTGATCGTGAATGGAGAACAAATTTACGGTAACCAATCGAAACTAACTAAAATCGCAGAAACTAAAATAACCCAAGCTAAAGATTGTGGTAAAAAAACTTTCCAACCAAGTCTCATTAATTGATCATAACGATATCTTGGAAAAGCTGCACGAGACCAAATATAGGCAAATAAGAACAATATTATTTTCAAACCAAACCAAAAAACACCTGGAATCCAAAAAAATAGAGCTATCTGGAAGGGAGGCAACCAACCGCCAAGAAAAAAAAGAGCACATAGACTACTCATGACAATCATATTTGCATATTCTCCTAAAAAAAATAAAGCAAATCCCATTGATGAGTATTCAACATTAAATCCGGCAACTAATTCTGCTTCTGCCTCTGGTAAATCAAAAGGAGCTCTGTTTGTTTCTGCTAAACAAGAGATAAAAAAAAGAAGTAAGAGCGGAAAAAGTGGAATACAAAACCAAATATGGCGTTGAGCCATAACAACCTCCGTTAAGTTTAATGAACCTACACAAAGTAAAACAGTTATAAGAATTAATCCAATGGACACTTCATAGGAAACCATTTGGGCTGCTGACCGTAAACCTCCTAAGAAAGCATATTTTGAATTACTTGACCATCCTGCAGTAATAATGCCATACACGCCTAGGGATGAAATTGCAAATATGTATAATAAACCAACATTTAAGTCCGCCAATACTAGTCCTTCGCCAAAAGGGATAACTGCCCAGATAACTTGACTTAGTAAAAAAGTTAATACTGGAGCAAATAAAAAGATTACTAAATTGGCGTTACTGGGTAATACAGGCTCTTTAACTAAAAGTTTTAACCCATCTGCTATGGGTTGTAAAAGTCCAAAAATTCCAACAACATTCGGCCCTTTTCGACGTTGCATAGAAGCCATAACTTTTCGCTCTGCAAGCGTTAAAAAAGCAACACCAAGTAATAGTGGAAGTGTTAAAGCTAATATTTTAGAAAGAGCGGATAATATTAAAAAATTCATATCTTATTTTTAGAATAAAATTATCTTGGGTCACCGAAGGTGACCCCGACGGATTGATCACCATCAAAGATGGTGATTTACCGAAGTCACCTTCGGTGACTCCAAAAAAAGGTAATATACTTAAACTTTAAGTTGTTTGGAGTTGGCTGGGTCACATATCACCGAAGGTAATAAGAAGATGACCAACCCCGACTAAGAAGGGCAAGCCTCCAACCCCAAGACGCTTTGCGTTTGGTCATTTTCACTTTCTTTGAAAGTGAAATAGGTCACCTTTGGTGACCCCAGACGGGTTGATCACCTTCAAAGATGGTGATTTACCGAAGGCGCTTCGCGCTTCGGTCGCCTTTGGCGACCCGACGGGGTCGCCTTTGGCGACCCGACGGGGTCGCCTTTGGCGACCACCTGAAGGATCACCTTCGGTGACCCCGACGGTGACTCCAAAGGAGGTTTTTTTATTTTTTAATTTAGATTGCTTATGATTTAGCTAAAAAAGAAATTCTTTGGGGGTCACCTTCGGTGATCCTTGGGACTTGCCCCACAAGGAATAGTGCCATATTTTTTCTATAAAAAATATCAGTTTTAAACTATCCACTCATTTTTTGGAGTCACCGTCGTGGAGGTCACCTTCGGTGACCCAAAAAAGCAAGGTGATCAAACCATTTCTTTTGGAGTCACCGTCGGGGTCACCGAAGGTGATCCTTCGGGTGGTCGCCAAAGGCGACCCCGTCGGGTCGCCAAAGGCGACCGAAGCGCGAAGCGCCTTCGGTAAATCACCATCTTTGATGGTGATCAACCCGACTGTCTGGCGGGGGCTTTGCCCCCCGTTTCACTTTCTTTGAAAGTGAAAATGATCCACAAAGATTTGGATTCTAATATTATCAAGAAACTCCGGTGATCAGTCCTTCCTTAGAGGAATTGGTCGCCTTCGGCGACCCGATCTACCTTTAAACCATAGTCCAGTTTATATCGCCTCTATTCAATAAAAAAAAGTTTTCACTTCAAAGTGGAAATATTTTTATTTTTTTTTTCGTTTTGAACCATACTTAGATCGACCTTGTTTTCTATTATTAACGCCTTGCAAATCTAAAATGCCACGTAAAATCCTATATTTTACACCCGGGAGATCTTTTACACGTCCACCACGAATTAAAACTATAGAATATTCTTGTAAATTATGACCTTCACCTGGGATAGATGCTATTATTTTCGATGAATTAGTTAATCGGATTTTCGCCACTTTTCTTAAAGCAGAATTTGGTTTTTTTGGAGTTCTAGTGTAAACACGAATACAAACACCACGTTTTTGTGGACATTTACTTAAAGCTGGTTTCTTTGTACGTACTCGTTTTTTTATACGACATTTTTTACTTTTTAATAATTGGTTGGTTGTAGGCATAGTATTACTATATTTTTTATTTGGTATTAGTTAGAAAAAATTAGTACTTTAAGACGCATCGCTAGGTCTCTACGAGACCAATAACATCTTCGGTGAAATGTGACCCAAAAAAATCTACCGTAAGGGATGGAGGCGAGTCCCAAGAGAATTAGATAGATTAATCATCTTTTTTTTTTGGGGGGGGGGGGGTCACCGAAGGTGACTCCAAGATAAGAGAGTTAACTTTCAAAGGAAGTGAAGAGTTGGGGGTTTGGTCGACTTCGGTGATCCATAACCTAAAAAAGGCTTCCCTTTCACTTTCAAAGAAAGTTCCCGTAAAGGATGGAGCAAGCCCCACAATAACCAACCCGAAGTATTTCATTGAAAGTTATCCACATTCTAGCGAGTAAGGTATAATCCTTAAAAAGTAGATCGCTTTACATTAAAGTGATCAATCTTGGTCGCCTTCGGCGACCAAGTTGGTTTACCCCCACAAAGGTAAGAATATATAACCTATTTTTAAGCCAGGGAACGAGAAAGTATATCCATATTTAAAATTGTCGGAAAAACCATTTTTTGCGGAGAAGATAAAATAATTGCTGACATTATTTTGAAAGAAACCTCTACATGAATAGGTTTCATCGGGCTAATTTGCATAGCTCTCAATCTACTAGATCGAGAACGTTTTCGATAAAGTAATTTTTGTAATTTTAAATATAAAACCTTTTGTTGACTTTTGATAGATATAGGGATTAAATATTCTTTAGAAACCTTTTCTGGTAGATCTTTTCTACTGTTCCAATCAATACTTATTTTTTGTAATAATTTATGTAAAAGGTTCAGTTTTAAAAGACTGATTAGCCACCATTCTCTCTTTGGATATCTTCGTCTCCGAAAAAGGAAAAACCTTTTTTTTAATAAATTTTTTTTTAAAAACTTTTTTTTCAATAACCTTTTTTTAATTTGAACTATCAATTTTTCTAAATTTCGAGTAATCAACAAAGGGTTGCTTTTATTTTGGATTATTTCTCTTCTTTGTCGATGGAACCGATCACCTGCGTTGTTTCGTATTCCTTTTTTGCCTGGTTGATGTAACTTTCTAGTTATCCAATTTAATTTGGTTTTCGAGAATATTCGAGTCTTTTTAGTTTTTCTACTCGATTTAAGAGAGGGACTTTTCCCTAAAAGAAAGTTAAAATCGATTTTTGAGTTTTTTTTGATATAATGATCTTTGGGGCTTGCCCTGTCTAATAACCTTTGGTTATCAATAGCAACAATTAATTTTATATTTTTTTTTAAATATTTTATTGAAAGATAATGACGATAAAATCGACCATTTATCTTTTTTTTTAAAATATCGACCATTCTACCCGCTACCTTTTTTCTTTTTTTAGTATCCACAGATATAATATCCCCGACTTGAACTTGATAACTTGATATGTTCACTTTTATACCATTCACAAGAATCATATTGTGGCTAATATATTGTCTAGCAGCCCCTATGGTCTTAGCAAAACAGATCCGCCAGAGTAAAATGTCAAGTCGTGTTTCGAACAACATCACTATTCTTTCAACCAATCTTCCTCTTTCTTTTTTAGCTTGAAGAAACGCTTTTTGAAAAAACCTTTTTGAAACTCCTCCGTAAAGTAGTGAAAATTTTTTTTTTTCTTTTATTTTTAAAAAATAATCGGATGAAGGCTTTGCATAACCTCCTGTAGGGAAAAGCTCACCTTTTATTTGATCTAAGGATAATAGATAACGGGTTTGTATAGAGGATTTTGAAGATTTCTTTTTTTTATTCTCTAGTGCAAAGGGTTTCTTATGATCACCTTCGGTGATAAACCTTCTCAATTGTAAATATTGTTTTAATTTTTTTATTATTTTTCTATTTCTTCTTAGTATTCTTTTTTTTTCGCGAAGAATACGTTTATCTTTATTGGATAGTTTTTTAGAAATTACTACGTTTTCAGGAAAATAATTTTTTAAAAATTCACGACTAGTTTTTAATTGTATAGGTTTACGCATTCTATTTTCTTATAAAAATTGTGACATGTTAAATTTGATAATTTAGAGCGGATCAATAGCTTTTATTGTTTTAAAATCTAAGTGCATAGATAATTAAAAGTGATTAACGGATAACCTACATCGAAAGTTATCAAATTACTATCGAGTAAGGTTTAATAAAAAAAAGTAAGCTTCGTTTTTATTTAGCATAAACTGGAATCCAGTATATAGATTGTTCACTTTTGTTGGGGGGGCTTTGCTTTTTAAGTGGAACCCTGTTCAACCCCCCCCCCCCCAAAAAATGAAAGTGATCGTAAACATTGAGCTTGCCTTTTTAAGTTGTGGGGGGTGGGTCACCTTCTTATCGCCCTCGGTGATATGCGATAAGAAGGTGATGTTTAGCTTATTGGGCCTAAGCCCCTTTTAGGTTGTGGGCCCAACCTCATTTTCAGTTTTTTTTGATAAACAAAACCGAGCCATATGCCAATTTCATACAAAAAATTCAAAACTAAACTAATAGTTACTTGATAGAAAAAATCAGGTGGTGATATAAAAGCTGCCAGGAGTATAGAAAAAAAATAAAAATAATTTCTATACTGAGCTATTTTTGTTGGTGTGAATAATCCATATCGAAAAAAAAGGTAAATTATTAAAGGAATTTGAAACATACACAGTAAATAGATATAAAAATTAAATGTAAAATAGACATATGATTGAATTCGCGCTTCTAATTGTATAGTTAAAATTTCTTTTTTTATCTCAAAACTTAGTAAAAACTGAAAAATTTCTGGTAGAAGAAAGAGTAGGATAAAACCACATTGAAATAAAAAAAAGAAAAAACCAACAAAAACTGAAAAAGTAAATTTTTTTCTTTCTTGCTCATACAATCCAGGAACAGCAAAAGCCCAACATTGATAGAGAAAAAAAGGGGTAGTCATATGAAAAGTTATAATAATACAAACACGTATCGTACTGGAAAGAGCTTCTGCAATATCTGTAAAAATAAAAAATTTTGGCGCAAAAAAAGGCTGAACTATTAAAAAGAGAATGTCAAATGAATACAAATACGAGATAAGAAAAGTAGCACAAAAAGAACAAAAAAAATAAAATAAACGAAACCGTATTTCAAAGAAAAAAGAAGAAATTGTCATTTTTTTTTCATATTTTTTCCCATTCACTTTCAAAGAAAGTTCCCGTAAGGGATGGAACAAGCCTCCCAATGTCCTCCCTCTTCCGACTATGTTTCACATCCGATCACCGTCACTGAAGGTTATCAACACGTAAGAGAGGTTTGGTATAAATGAATCGTACAAAATTTAACCAAAGAGATGCGAAGCATCTTTTAGGGTCACCGTCGGGGGTCACCGAAGGTGATCCTTCGGGTGGTCGCCAAAGGCGACCCCGTCGGGTCGCCAAAGGCGACCGAAGCGCGAAGCGCCTTCGGTAAATCACCTTCAAAGATGGTTATCAACCCGACTGTCTGGCGGGGGCTTTGCCCCCCGTTTCACTTTCAAAGAAAGTGAAAATGATCCTCAAAGAGATTTTACCTCTTGGGGGTTTACTCTGTTCACTTTCAAAGAAAGTGAACGAGTCACCGAAGGTGACCCACAAAGATGTTTTAGTAAAAATATTTCTTTTAACTGATTGTCTTAAATTCGTAATATCTTTTGTTTGTTTTTTCAACATAAAAAGTATATTAAAACAACTTTACAGGCTTTCGGTTGAACAGCGTTCAACCAAAACAAGTGTTTCCTGGAAAGGAGTGATGTCCCTACGTACATTAATCCCAAGTCTATTTACTAAAGGATTATACCCGCTGGAGGTATGCTTGGAATCATCATCTTTGATGGTGATCATAATGACTTGAACAATAATTCTAATATTTTCGTTAGAGGCAATGATCAACCTACACCTCTGGTGATCAATCTATAAACTGGAGGCACCGGAGGTGCGCCTTTAACAAGTAAGGTACACATCGATAAACTGAAGTCCAATTGATCACTTTCCATGAAATAAATCAGCTCCCAAATTATCGTTAGAGATTAGGGTTTGGAGTCACCTTCGGGGCGCCATCGGCGACCGACTGGGTTGAAAG
>JAUCMR010001881.1:0-16331 GCA_032357425.1 Enteromius argenteus | reverse complement strand
AGAATAAAGTGTGTCGTCATCAAGGCTTTCGCAGCTGATTTTGAGCAACTGCAGCGCCTGTCCTCTGTGACTGCTCTAGTTTTGCTCTCACGGTACTTTGATGGCACGTGTGATCGAAAGGTGGCTGCAGCACCGATCAAAGTCGGACAAATGATCTTACCAGAATGCATTTTGTAAGACGGCAGCCGATTTCTTGCAGCGCCGCTTTAAGTCGAACGCACCTAATGTCATAGACAAAGAGGAACTTCTTCCAAAAAGAGGAGCCATGTTGGTTGTGTGGAAATACTTCGGCTTTAAAAAAATCTGACGTTGATCAAACAACCATCATATGTAAATGTTGTCATCTAGTCTTGGATGGGGAAAAAAAAATACCGTCAAATACCGTGACATTGATATAATTTTGAAAAATACCGTGTTATAAATTTTTGGTCATACTGCCCAGCTCTAGTAAAGAGGAATTAGTATTAGAGAGGAGGAATTTACATATTGTCACTCTTGATTTCCAGTTTGTTTTGGATTTTTGAACTTAAAGAATTATGTCTAGGATCAATCCCTGAAAATGTTAACGATCAAATTATTCTGCTAATATGTACAAGGCCTCACTGTTTGCTGTTTAGTATACACTTCAGGATATTGCAGGTAGTTGCCAAAAATCTACATACTAAACTAAACTAAGCTAATATCGATCCGGTCATCAATATTTATCTTCTTAAGACCCGCTTACAAAAATTTTTAATTTTATTTTTGTTTCTTAAAAGACACAGTTTCACAAGGAAGGTTGGAACTATAGAAAAATAAAATATGATGTCATTGTGCAGCATCAGAGTAGGCGGTACATGGGTTGGTCAGTCTAATGTTGACACTGTATAAATGAAAGGACAGTAAGGAGAACAGAACAAACTCCTAACAGGAGGAGACTCACTCATGGCCTATGAGACAGAGACAGACCATGAGACTCAATACTGCTTTCCTGCCATCAACTCATCATGTATCAAGGGAAAACGCTCTAATCATGAATACAATTTCATGTTTGTGTTTTTTTCATTGCTGTCAGCATCGACTGTGTTTCTGAATCTGCTGGTGATCATCTCCATCTCTCACTTCAAGAAGCTTCACACTCCAACCAATCTACTCATTCTCTCATTGGCTGTAACCGACATGCTTATTGGACTTATTATTATGCCAGTGGATGCCATTAAACTAATCGAGACATGTTGGTACTTTGGAGACACTTTCTGTGGACTGTTTGCAATGACTGTTGGGCTGCTCCTTTCCTCATCTCTTAATAATATAATTCTAATTGCCATTGATCGTTATGTAGCTGTCTGTCACCCTTTACTGTACCCACAGAAAATAACTATGACTAAAACATTAATAAGCATCTGTCTCTCCTGGTGTTGCTGTTTAGCTTACAACTTTGCCATTATAATATGTAATGGCTATTTTGACACCTCACACAGAGCAAATATTTGTTATGGTGAATGTACTGCCGTTTTTAATTCTGCATGGAGATTCACTGATTTTACTTTTTCCTTCTTATTGCCTTGTATTGTAATCATCACTGCATATTTGAGGATTTTCCATATTGTATATCAGCAAGTGAAAGTTATAAACTCTGTAGTGAAGGATGATGGTTCAGTAAAGAGGAAATCTGAGAGCAAAGCTGCATTAACATTAGGAATCATTGTGGCAGTTTATTTACTTTGTGGGATTCCATTCTATATTTGTTCTCTAACAGAATCCACAGCAATCTCTTCTACTACAATAACATTTCTAACATGGACCTTGTTTGTTACTTCAGGTCTGAATCCTCTCATTTATGCTTTATTTTATCGCTGGTTTAAAATATCAGTTAAACACATTTTAACTCTCAGAACATTCCAGCCATCATCCTCTCTGATGGACATTTTTGCAGATTGTCCTTAATGATTGTTTAAGGGTTTTATTTCGGTGTTTGAACTTTGATCTCTGTATATACATATACACAATATTTGAGGCCTTGAGACGAAGACCCACACAAGTCCATATTTTCAAATTTTGAGTAATATGATTTTTTTTTCATTTGGATTGTGAACATTATATTATTTGTATTTTCCATGAAGATAGACAACAAAAGCTTCTTAATTCTAAGGAGATAACATTTTTCAGTGTCAGTATTAAAAATCAAAAGTTATTGTGAAATATATTTCTCAAATGTGGAAGAACGGTATTTGTCCAGTTAGTGTGGAATAACAGTATAACGCCAATTCGTCATATCCCTTTAAACCACTAAAGATCTGATTCCTTTATCTTAGTTTTAATACAATAACAGAAACGTCAGGTTAATATTAAGCATTTATTTCAAGTTTATTATTATTATTATTATTATTTAAAAACAGAAAATACAGAATGAACAATTTACAATACATAGACCTTCTTACAGTACAGGCAATAACAATCTTTTATTAACAATAAACAAATAAATAAATACAACAATACATACAATGCAGACATACATCATAGCTAAATATTATACAACATATAAGGCATACAAGATAATCTACTAAAATAAACTATGTGTATATACTACTTCAAACTGTTCTCACTCATCACATCTCACGATATACATAAATATATAAACAAATAAACTGTGCTTGCCATAGTTTACACAGGACTGGCGGGAAATATGCATTGATACAGCTTTATTATATGATACGTTAACTGTTTTTGTGGTGTTTAGCACTCCTCAGTGCATTCAGAGAGAGAGAGATCACATCACATATACGGTTCTTCCACTCGCCTCTTTCAGTGGATTTTTCCCTAGTTTTTGTTCTCTTCGATACAAATATGGTTTCCAAGCCCCCTTAAAGCCAGATCATTTGTTCATGACGGCTCTCCTTTTTTTGCAGAGGTTTTGCCTTTTAATGTCCGAAGCCGACATGACAGCAAGCGACATCGCCCTTCTTCTTAGTGGTCATATTCTTTTTTTCCGCGTGATGCTATTTTAATGTTTAAAATGCAGAGTCTTGGTCACGCGAAAATATCCCCAAACTGTTTCTGTATACAAAGTTCACACATACATTTAATGTCACATGGTTATCTAATTTTTTTTGTTTTTGGACTTGCGGTTGTTCATCACACGCACTTATTTATCTATACATTTATTTCTAATATGATTTAAACTCCGGTTTTAACCCCATTGGCTGCGTCCGGCTCAAACCCTGTGTGCCCCCCCCCCAGGAGGAAGGTGAGGTCTAGAGGCAGGGTAAGGGGCGGCGGAGGGATGCAAGAACGAGATGCAGGAGGAAGGAGATTGACGTTATTTAAGGTAAAGCCTCAATTCCGATTGGGCAATCGGGATTTGTTTATCAACATCATTTCACAAATTCACACTTCCTCATTAAAAAAGAACAGAATAGCGTGTTTGGCTTGCTGTCCGGGGAGCGGGCCAGGAGCTTGGCGGACTCCCGAGTCCTAGGGGTTTTAACCCCTTGGCTGCGAGGGTCGGGCAGAGCTCGGCGTCCAGCTCAAACCCTGTGTGCCCCCCAAAAAAGTGAGATAGTGAGGACAGCAGCAGCCAAACTTAGTGCGCCCCCCAAAAGGCGTTTTAGGAAAAAGGAGTGCTGGACGAAGGAAGACTAGAAGAGATAGGGGTATGTAGGCATATGTAAAGTGGGAAGTTTGGCTAGGGGGGTGCTGCTGACTGAAAAGATGTAAGGGTGGGGTGGGATGGGGGTCTCTTGCTGGGGCGGTCCACTTGGTGGGTGCAATGCTCCAGTTTGAGCTTGCCTACTGTTATGGCAGGAAGGTTTTGTTAGATTCAGTTGGTGTATACCGGGTATGCGGTGCAGGAATTCTGTCAAACAATTGCCACTGGGAGATCTGGGTGGGCCTGGGTCGGTCTGGAGAAATCTGGTGGGGAGGAAGGGGGTTTTGGGAGGTCACCTGCTGGAGAAGCTGCAGCAGCGCAGGAGGTTTGAAGAGCATTTCTGATAGCTGACAGATCAGATATGAAAGGTGGAGGACGGCCTTAAGGTGCTTGGCTAGGCTGGCCGGTTGAATTCATCGGTGAACAATGGGTCGGATGGGGATGCAGAATGGGGATCTGCTTCTGGGGCCAGCGTCCTGAATTTCTGAAAAAGAAAGTGAGAAAGGGAGCCAGCAATCATATTTTCTTTACCTGGGATATGTTTAGCAATAAGGGTGAATTGGTTGCAAGCTGAGATCCAAATAAGGCATCTAAGAAAGGGCATGATAGCGGGGAAGTGGGAGCTGTGTTTGCTATTGGAATTCCTAGGTCAGAAGAAAAACCCAGGACATTTTGGAGGTCTGCGGCTGGAATGGGGTTGGGAGGGGAAACGATAAGGAAATCGTTGAGGAGATGGATGAGGTGGGGAATTTGGTAAATGTTGGAAAGAATCCAACATATTGCTTCGGAGAGCATGTCGAATATTTTGGGACTGCCTTTGCATTTGAAGGTGAGGAGAACTGTGAAATAGAATTTCTTAAACCACTGAATGCCAAAGAGATGCCAGAAGTCAGGATGGATGGGCATTACTTTGAATGCGGAGGTGATATCAACTTTCACCATCCGTGCTCCACGATCAACTTTTTTGATTATGGCGATCGCTTGTTTGGTGTCGGGATAGTGGAGGGAGAATTCTTCAATGGGGATTAGATTGTATTTGACAAGGTCGATGATGAGGCTGAATTTACGTGTGGCTATACCTATAAGGCTGATTCGGAAGATACTGAAAGGGGGGGAGGGAAAGAGGCCGATCATGAAATTTGCGTCTAATTCTTTTTTAATTAGAAGGTTATCTGTTTCAGGTTCGGTTCTGGTGGACTGGAGATTAGAGCAGATGTGAGATTGAGAGGGAAGGCTGCTGATTCCTGTGTGGAAGCCTTGCGTCAGACCTGATAAAAGATAATGGGTAAAGTTAGGGTCAGGATGGAGAGACAATTCAGCTGCTAGACGAGAAACATTAACAGGAGTCCAGGGCTCGCAAAATCACTAGCCCGACGTCCCGGGGCTATTGTGTCTTCCAGTCGGGCTACCAAAATGTATCTCCGTCCTGCCTGTCGGGCTATCTTACAGGCAGGAACAATATATTTTAATGCTTTTGCATTCTCTTACAAATATAGTTGGGTAATTATGCTCTATATAGTTTTCGGGCAACGGGGAGCCACTATAAATATGTGGAATATTGAAATTGCGTTTGAATTCGCGATTGCTGTTTTTAATCTTACTTTCACTTTTGATGTATAAGGAGCAGCAGTACTGATTGGTCAGGGATGTATTTGTGGTGCACCAATGCCTAAGAGATCGCCCTGTCAGTCATTACTATCCTCACTTGACATGTGAAATCTCTCGCTTTAAGCTTAAACGAGATAGAAATTGTTTGCACAGTGGAGAGAATTTCGAATATCACGTACGTTTATGTGTGTGCGTGTGTGAAAATAAGCGCATGGATTTACGGAGGTATTTTAGTTCTGCTGGGCCAAATAAGACAGATCAGGGTGAAGAAGGGACAGCGAAAGAAACGCAGACTGCCACAAAGCGGAAACGTACAGAAAAATCAGACTATTAGGGAAAAAGAAAGCGCAGCTTTTTGGTTTCATGGACAAAAGAATTTCTGTGGCTGGAACATGATAAGCTAAATAACTTGATGTTCTGCCGGATGTGTCGTGAGTTTCCCTCGATTTCTGACTCGACAAGTGCATTTGTTACTGGGACCAGTAAATTTTAGGAAAGATCTCATCAGAACCCATGAGAAATCCCAGCATCACAAGAAATGCATTGGTGCTCAGTCTGCAGCATCTTTCCCAGAACAAACACCAATTGCAAAAAACGTACTAATAATAAACCAAGCACAACAGGAAGTCCTGAAAAACTTTTCAGAACAGCATACTACATTGCAAAAAGTGAATTGCCATTGGCAAAATTTAGCAGTCTTTGCAAACTTAAAAAGGCTAATGGCCTAGACCTTGGTTCTACTTACCTCATTGACCACGCTTGCAGAGAGTTTATTGGGGCAATAGCACAAACTTCAAGAGACCAGATTGAAAAGGAAATTCAAGAAAGCAGGTTCTTATCTATTCTAGCAAATGGCAGTACAGACACTGGTATAATAGAACAGGAGTTGGTTCATGTCAGGTATGTGAGAGATAATGGTGACATATACACATACATGATCAAATGTCAGCCAATCAAGAGTGCAAATACTGCAGGTATTTTAGAGCCTATTGATGAGGCAGTGAACACCATGAGTATTAGAGAAGACACATGGAAAAAGAAAGTAGTGTGTGCGAATTTTGATGGTGCTGCTGTGATGATGGGTGTGAAAACCGGAGTAGCTGGGAGACTGAAACAGAGAATACCCCACATCATAACAATCCACTGTGTGGCACACAAATTAGAGCTAGTCATGCTGGATAGTGTGAAAGGCTTTGAGTACCTGGTGAAATTTGAAGATATGCTGAAAACTCTCTTTAAGATGTACTACTATTCCCCAAAAAAGCAAAGAGAACTGACAGAAATAAGTGAACTGTTAAATGAGAAAATGGCTCATTTCAGTGGCCTGAAGAGCACACGATGGCTTCCAAGCCGGCTGAGATGTCTAAAGGCTGTGGAAAAAAAATTACACTCCCACTGTTGTTCATTTGGAGAACATAGCAGAAGGAAGTGATATCAAGTCAGAGGATGCAGCCAAAGCAAAGGGGGTGGTGCAGGAGATGAAGAGTGAGAAATTTGTTCGCTTCCTGCATTTCATGTTGGACTACAGTACCATCTTATCCAAGTGCAGTACTGATTTTCAGCATGACAACTTGAACATCACGCGAACAAATCAGTTAGTTGAGAGCACCACAACACGCTTAATTGGCCTGAAAACAAAACCAGGAGAATACCAGAAAACTTTGGACACAAAGCTCACAGTGAATGAGGATGGCAGCATTTGCTACAGTGGAACTCAGCTCACAAAAAGCCAGCGACCTGTTAAAAGAGGCGAGGGCACAGACAAAGACACCCTTGGTGCAGAGATTCAGAAGATTACTGACAACACAGTCAAGTACATGGACAGCAGATTTAAAAATCTGTGTGAAAAGCCTCTCTCTTGTTTTAAGGTTTTTGACCCTTCCACTCTTCCCTGCCTCAGAGAAGAGCTGAGGAAGATTAGATTAGATTAGGAAGAGAAGAAGAAAATTCCACAAGAATGGATGGATCTAAAAATGTGGCTTGCAGAACACCGGGGCAGCAAGCTAATAAATAGATTTTAATTCAACTTAAAAGGCTTATTTACAAAGATGAAAACAAAGGACGTTTTTGCTATAATATTAGTTTAAGTTAGTTTTGTATACACACAAAACAGTTTCAGTTAGTTTTCGATTTTTTTAAACTCTTGTTTTTATTTTTATTTCAGTTAACGAAAATGCTTTTTCAATCCTAGTTTTAGTTTTTTGTTCGTTTTCGTTAACTATAATAACCTTGGGATACTGAGAGGGGGAATAGGTGGGAAGGAAGAAAAAGGAGTTGGGGGGCTGCCAGAGGATAGGATGGGCCAATTAGTCCAGATCTGGTGGCAAGTTGAGCTGAGGGGAAAGAACAGGAGAAATTAGTTCCTAATGACTAATGGTTGGAGAAGGGATCGGGTTCGTGGTGAACGGCAAGTTGGAAGGTGTGGAAAGCTAGTTGAAAGGCTGTTGATCTTGGAAGAGCTGGTATGAAGGTCCGGGCAAAAGAAGGGTGATGAGGGTCCTGGCAGGCTGGTCGATGAAGGCGGTATGATGACATTGGGTGGAGGCGCTTGCTGATGACGGGCTGGAGGAGTAGAGCTGGGGGGGGCAGTAGCATCTGGGGCTCGGCCGAGACTGGCGGAAGGCTTGCTGCTGTGGCTGGGGTGGAGGTGAGTGGTGGCGGATGCCGGAGTGAGGTGAGTGGCGCGGTTCTTTCTTTGGCTGTCCTTTCTTTTGGCTGGCTAGAGTTAGAAGTGGTGTTTGCTTTGTTGACATTGAAGAGAGCGAGGAGTTCGGCTTTAGGTGCACGTCTTGAGAAAGGAATGCTTGCTGAGGTGAGAGGAGTGTAGGGATGGTCCATTTCTCAGAAGTGAGGGCAGATGATCATGCAGATGTATATGAAGAGGCAGAAGAAGCTTGAGGTTGTCTTGATGGTGGTGGAGATCGAGATCGGAGACGGCAAGGTGAGAGGGAGATCGGAGGGCGCGTTAGCTTGCGGCCTCTGGTGGAAGCTGCGGGCTCCCGTGGAGATGAATTGCTTGCTTTCTGGCTGGTACTGGGAGAGGAGCTGGGTCCTCGTGTTCATGCTCAGAAGAGTATTCAGAGTCAGACATCTTAGTTGGTGCAGAACGATATCATGCAAGAACGAGATGCGGGAGGAAGGGGATTGACATTATTCAAGGTGAAGCCTCTCAGTTCTGATTGTGCGATCAGACATCTTAGTTGGTGCAGAACGATATCATGCAAGAACGAGATGCGGGAGGAAGGGGATTGACATTATTCAAGGTGAAGCCTCTCAGTTCTGATTGTGCGATCGGATAATAAGCTGATTTGGGAATGAAGCACCAGCCGTGGCTAATCATTCATACGAGCTCCTCCCAAAATTTGTTTATTAACATCATATTTAAAATATTCAAAAAAATATCCAAAAGAGAATGGTGGCAATATCTTGTGTAAGTTAAATAATTTTTAAATGTGTGCACAGTTACATTCTTCAGACCTGCAAACTCATCAGAGTAAAAAAGGTGACAGTGTGGGGGGGGGGGTGTAATTACAAGTCTTTAAAAAGTCTATCAATAAAGTATCTGAAAAAGATCTACTCTGAACAATACATTGAATTACATTAAAATAAAGACAAAATAAATCAATAAAACAAGTTAA
The DNA here is from genome assembly GCA_032357425.1 of Enteromius argenteus. NCBI lineage: Eukaryota > Metazoa > Chordata > Actinopteri > Cypriniformes > Cyprinidae > Enteromius > Enteromius argenteus. The sequence goes on along the minus strand of JAUCMR010001881.1, from coordinate 7,457 downwards.
TGAAACAATAACTAACATATGGCCCACTGCCATATCTCAAGTCAAGTGAATGAATCATCTTATAACATGCATCCAATACTGACTTCCGGAAAAGGGGAATAACCAATGACATTTGAGAGGGCAACTAAAACAGCAATAGAAAAAACAGTTTTTTGCAGCTTTAATTAATGACTTAGTGGAGTATCATCTCTGTATTTTCTAAGGGTGTTAACAGAACCCTCAAGTGCACTTTTCCTAAATAACATGTCATAACTATAATTGGTCTTCAGGATTTACTGTATTTTTAATTTTTCATTAGGGGTCACTGCCTAATGGTCAAAGCTTTATTCTGCTAAATGAAGGGCTTTCAGTTTAGTCTCATTAATTATTAGTATAATCAAATTGCTGTCCAGTGGTCCACTAGTCAATGCCATGTTCAATATGAGAGCACTTCCAAGAAAAATCAATTATCTTATATCAAGAAGACAATCCACATCCACAACAATTGGCTTAGAAAATTCAGATTTATAATCGAAACATCGTCTGATAAAATCAAACAGGATACACATAAGATTATGACAATAGCTGTGCTTGCATGTAAAATTAGTACCCTGTTTAATTACACCAGTGTGTTTTCGTTTTAAAATAGCATTTTAGATTGAAAACGATCCTCGTTTACACTGGCGTTAAACCTACCCCAGAGTTTTCAAACTAAAACAGGGTCTGCAGCGTTTTCAAAAGTGTCCGTTTTCGAGGGTAGAAAATGCTGGATTAGTGTAAACGATAGGCGTAACCGTAGCAAAAGTTTTAAAACGAAAACGCAGTAGTGTAAACGGGGCCTTAGATAAGCAACATATCCTTTGACTGAAAGCGCAGCTCATTTCAGCCGTTTGCTGGACAAAGCAGACGCAGGAGTGCGAGTATCAGATGAATAATATTTTCCTTTGCTACAAGCATTAATCACAAGACTCACTAATGAGTCTGTTCACTCCTTTGTTTAAAAGGAAATAATGCCTAAATGGGTCATACGGTGGTACATGCACTTTTTCAAGCTGTTTGGACTGAAATGTGTGTTGGGAGTGTGTGTACACAAGCACCCTACAATGATAAACATCCACAAGTATTTTTATTAAATTAAAAGAAGAATAAGTTGCCCCTTCTGAAATCAAGACATTTTCAAATGCATGTCGGTGTGGTGTCACACCGACAGAGGCCACTCCCACAATAGCTGATTTACAGCAGCGTGTCACACAGACTGAACTGGTGTCTTACCTCAGACCCGCCCTGAGTGAGCTGTCATCTGACGAAGACGCAGAGAGTCCGAAGCCATTGAGGTGTTTTGTTGTTGAATGTATTAATGAACATAGCAGTAGTCATTTACTCCCGACATCTGAGTGACTGAAGATGTAAGATTAATGTTACGTTTGGTTCTGAAGGGAAACGCGCCCTTGATCAACCGAAATGTTTTTATGTTTGCGCGAATCATTCATGATCCAGCCTCACCTACAGAAGCAGTGAGTATAATGTCTTTCAATGAATCTTTGCAAATCGCCTTTCCTAATAATGTGCTAATTAGCAAGTTTCACCATGAATATGGCTGAAAAGAGGGGCAGGGTCAGTGGAGCTCGTGAAGATTTAAAGGGGAAGTACACAGAACAGAGTGATCTCTAAAGAGCTGTTTTTGACAGGGTAAAATGAGCGTTTTTTACACTATCTTTGAGAAATTTTAAAGAAATCTATATTACAAACTTTCCATTAAGATCCTAAAGAATCGTATTAGCATGTGGAAAATTGCCTTTGTATGACCCCTTTAAGATTTTGACATTAGCAGTGACTGCTGAGGTTTGGCTTTTCATAAATGAGTACGTATTTAAAAGCATAGAAAGCGTATGATTCTTTAAAGGTGCCATAGAATGCATTGAGAGAATATTTTAAATTGTTCTCTGATATGTACATAGAAGGTATGTAGCTTAGGTAAGGGGACAAAATGCCCAGAAACGGTTTTACAGGTCCATTTACAACCCTAGAATGAAACAGTCTGTTTTTGCCTTATTTAGAAGGTTCATGAATAGTAATGAGGAGGTCTGCTCTGATTGGCTGTTTCTCAGCGTTACTCATTTCAGTAGCACAAACAGATGACTCGTCTTGTCTGTGCAGGTCCGGCTGGCCTATAGCATGGGCGGGTATATGCAAATGTGGGGAGCGTAACTATTACGCCTCTAGACTGTTACCAAACAGTCTGTGTTGTGTTGGAATTTGACCTTTTTTCAGTCATCTTTTGCAAACACTTGATTTATATAAGAAGTAGGAAACTATGGTGTTTGAGACTCACAGTATGTTATGTCCATGTACTGAACTGGTATTATTCAACCATGCCAAGGTAAATTCAGTTTTCCATTCTATGGGACCTTTAAACACTATATTGATACTTGATTTGCATTCTCAAAAAGGATGTATTGTTAACACATTTTTGTGTTATGACTATAAACAATTTTTTTTGTGATTTTGTGCAAAATTTTTTGTTAATTTCAGACAATCACCTTGCTGCTTATATCACTCCATGAGCCATTATTCTTTGCATATAAATTTGGGCGGTGTTATGCAAATAAACCCACACAAGTAGGATGTAGACGTGGGGGTAGGGGTGGGCGATATAACCAAAACCAGAGGTGTGAAAAAGCACTTCTGACCCTTTAAGGATATTTTATGTTGCACAAAAGCAAGTGAAAGTCATAAACTCTCAAATGAACAGAGGTAAATGTGTAACGGAAGGTTCAGTGAGGATGAAATCTGAGAGTAAAGCTGCTCTGACATTAGGAGTCATTGTGGCAATTCATCTGCTTTGCTGGATTCCATACTATATCTTGACTCTAACTGAAAACACAGCAATCCCACCTGCCATACTCTATTGTCTAATATGGGTCTTATATGTTAACTCATGTTTGAATCCTCTTATCTATGCTTTATTTTACCCCTGGTTTAGAAAATCAGTTAAACACATCTTAACTTTCAGAATTTTTCAGCCAGCATCCTCTTGGGTCAATATTTTTACAAATCAATAGTCATGAAATTTTGAATACAATTTGTGCAACATATGTTGTCCATTACTGTATGTTACGCCCCGTGGCTCGGAAAGGACTTAACAAAAAGTGGGGACACACGAGAGAGTTCAATCAATGTACAAAATTTATTAATCAGGCAAAACTATACAAAAGAAACAATAATGTAGCATGAAGTCGTCAATAATCAGTAATGTAGAAGCGAGTGCGTGCATGTGAGTGTAATGGACCATGGCAATGTTGGATGCATAAAAATAAAGAAAGAAACAAAGATCAAAGCAAAATCAAATCCCAAAAGTGCAATGCCCCCTCGAACAGTCGCCAAACTGCTCTTTAAAAAGGGACACGTAAATTTCACTTGTGTCTTCACAAAACAAATCTTATTATCTTACCCTATTTATACATGTGCATCTTAAAATTGACTGAGAAATAAAAAAAATAAAAAATAAGGGAACACATTTTTTACATAACTTTACTCTGTATTACAAAAAGCAATCATGTGAAAATTAATTCTTCACAAGAATTTAATTATAACCTGATTACCACCAAGAAAATAGTAGCAACAAAATTGAAGCCTCTGCATTCTCTGAATAAGCAATATTGGGTTCTTAAATTATAGAAGTGATGAATGTCACTGCACACATTCTGGCTGAAAGAAAGGGCACTATAAGACAAAACTTTGGAGGAGCTTGGAGCTTCAATTTTAATTAATTGAACTAGAGAGATTTCAAAAAGTTGATAAAATAACAATTGTTTTATTTATTTAGAGAGAGAGAGAGAGAGAGAGAGAGAGAGAGAGAGAATTTAATTGTAACCTTTCAAATCTTTTCAGACCATCTGCCAAGAGGACACATAAAAAACTGACAGTAAAAGAGATTACTAAATGCTAATACACTACAATATTCAGGTCTTCATTTTCTCAAAGCATCACAGATTTTTAGAACTATTTGTATTGGGCCTTAGCAGAGCTAGCAGAATTACCAGCAACATTCTTCCTAACATCTTTCTTTTCTTTTTTTAAGATGGGGGGGGTCAGTCTGATCCAGACACTTTATAAATGAAACAGTAAGAAGAGCAAAACAAACTCACTCATGGCCTACAAGACGGAGACAGATCATGAGACTCAATACTGCTTTCCTGCCATCAAGGGAAAACGCTCCAGTTATGAACACAATATCATTTACATGTTTGTATTATTGCTCTCAGCATGGACTGTGTTTCTGAATCTGCTGGTGATCATTTCCATCTCTCACTTCAAAAAGCTTCACACTCCAACCAACCTGCTCATTCTCTCTCTGGCTGTGGCTGATCTGCTTATTAGACTAATTGTAATACCCATAGAGGCCATCAACCAAAATGAGACATGCTGGTACTTTGGAAAGACATTTTGTGAAGTGTTTATAAACACCCTTGGATTGCTCCTATCAGCATATCCTGTACAATTGTCAGTACCCTTTTACAGGGCCATTAGGCCATCTTGCTTGCTATGCCACAAATAATGCAAAATATGCAGTATGTTTTGTTCTTGTTTTGATGAAGTTCACAAACTGTACAAACAACTACATTTCCTCCTGCTTTGAGCTTCATATGTATTTGACTGACATAATATTGTGTCCCAAAAACAAAATCTAAATATGTTTTGCTGCCTATTAAAGTTTTGTACAGGTATTGGAACCACCAACACCTTAAAGCCGATCTCTGTGTGTATGACAGAGGAATTCTTGGATTAACCCTAACACATTTTCTACAAATTTCTATAAGAGATATCAGCTGGTAATACCACCTTATGGGCCCTCACACAACAAGCACATTTAGCTGGGCACACAGCAGTTTTGGATGTTCAGTAAGTTTACAAAATGTAAATCGTACAACCTGTCCAATCACGTTGTGACTGTACCTTTACACCCTTTGTTTTTATAAATCTTTAGGTTTGTTGTTAAAAAAAAAATATGAGTGCAAATACTAAGCAAAACCATGACAAAGTGTATCATTTTCTTATTTGGACTTGGAACAACAAGTGTAAACACAATCTTAATTGAGAACTAAGACGTAGTGACCACATAACAAGCAGACCAATATTGGTACTATTAAAACAAATAAAGGGAAAAACGAGCTTAAACTTTACATTTACTTGTTGTAGTTAACATTATTGCCTCATGTGTTTACATTTTTTTCTAAAATATTCCAAAGTCATTTAAACTGTATATTAAATTGTACAAGCAAACAAAAGTGTTTCGGTGTAATGATGAGTAACCCATTCCCAATGGGAAAGGAACTCAGCTACAATCAGCTCTGGTTGCATCAGTTCAAATCTGTTTACATAACACCTCTGATTGTTAGGCTTCAGCAGCAGGTTTAATGAGACTACAGATGACAAATGTCTGTGACAAGTGCTAACAGACTCTCAAGAGGGTTACACATTTGAACAAAAAACAGGCCATAGCAAAAGTGCTGATTGGTCACAAAAGAGTTCCCAAAATTATTGCATCATAGAGCAAGCAATAGAGACTAAAGTCTAAATTGTCACTCTCTTTTTTTCCTTAGACGCATCATTATGGATGCCAAACATTTGTTAGAAGTGCTAATAGCCTCTCTTGAGCATTGCACATTTTGTCAGATAAATAAAAGGTCCAAAAAAGGTGAAAGTGTTGATTGGTCACAAGAGAATTATGTCATTAGTAAAGTGCAGAAAACAATGAAGACCAGGTTGACCTTTGACTCTCTTGTAACACATACCTTTGTGATAAGGTAAATTTTAATCCTTTTCTTCTTAGAGATGAGAACTTGAGGATGACCGATCCACCTACCTTCTTTTCCCTAGCTCTCTCATCACACAGCATTCACATTACAGGATTTCACCACCTTTTTAACTTTGAATTTCAATTATTCTTCCATAACTTGAACAGTTCTAGATTTTGAATGACTTGGGTGTACATAAATATCACAGAATATCCAGTTCCAGATGTCTATAATGAATTATTTTTCAGCCAAGCATACTTAAAAGAATATAGACTGATTAGTCACAACATTACAACGGAAATGGGTTAAGTGAATAACACTGATTAAATCATTACAGTGGAACCTGTCAAGGGGTGGGATACAACATGCAGCAAGAGAACTGTCAGTGGTTTCACTTTAAAATACCTTTACACCGTCAACATGTTTGCTGCATTAGCACGTGCCTATATAATCGCATCATTGTACGACATAATTTTTAGTTATTAAGTTACCGTAAATACTGGAAGAGCTTTTATTTTGTAGTTGTTATTTTCGGTCATTTTGTCATTTTGGTTGCCGAACATTCGGTGCATCCTAACAAAGAAGAACTATGTTAGCTCAAACTGCTGAACAGCTTGTTGCTGGCCAGAACAGAGCGGTGTCAAAAAACCTTGCAGTGTGCTGTATATGCGGATGTGTAGCCACAGAGCAGTCAAAGTGCCCATAAGGGCATCCACCCCTATAATGTCTGGGAATATAATGCCAATGTCTGCCAAATACCACCGGACACATTTAAAGGGAGCTTTTTAGGCATCACAAGTGAGACCCACATGATATTATAATATGGTTTTAACGTTGTAACTGATCTGTGTATATGATCACTGTATACATTAATCTTCACATTGAATTATTTGGAAGACTAAATAAGAATTATAAAAAACATTCCAAACAGTGTAATGTACAATTAGGGACCAGACTTACCAGACAATTACAGTTGAGTATAGAGGTATGTATATTTACTATAAGTATACATATCTATTACTTTTCCAGGTCTGGAAACCAGAACATTGAAACAATAAATCCAAGTTTTTCCATGACTGATTGAACACTAATATTAAAGGTGAAAAGAGTATTATTTATTTCTTATTTTATAATACTTTCATGATAGTTGCAAATATAGGGAATAGACCATAAAAAAAGATTAACCTTGTTAGTTTTGCTCACATGAAGATGCTAGAGTTTATGACCTATACTGCAACTAGCCAACAGAGGGCAATCAAAACATGAGAATGAGGCTAGTCTCATCCACAGAACACTGGTTAAACGTCTGATAAATGTGACAAGTAAAAGTGGAAATACTTCAGGAGTTTAATGTTGCCATAGGATTAGTTGATTATACGGGATTACCAACAGGATTGACCTCATAGTATTTGATGTGATAATTCACCCAAAAATGTAAATTCATATCAATAATATATTTGCAAATTCTGCTGTGTGTATATATGTATGTATGTGTATAAATAAATGTAGAAATAAAGTTTTACACAGATTTACAACATCATGATGCAAAATCATCTTGCAAAAATCATAACTGAATTTCAGCTTTTGGGTTATTAAACAATCCCTTAGATTTAAAATTGTCCTTACTTTATTCGTTGGCTTGGACAGTGGTGGTGTTCTTCAAAATCACTGAAGCGCTGG
>JAUCMR010001653.1:0-16346 GCA_032357425.1 Enteromius argenteus | reverse complement strand
TTCTGGATTTTTAATCTAATAAATGCAGCCTTGATGAGCAGAAGAAACATCTTTAAAAACCATGAAATATCTTACTGATCCCAAATTTTTGAACGGTAGTGTATAAGTGTAAAAAAATAAGTACACGTATAGTGAAGAGCTCTACGGAGTTCTATCGTTGTGTCAATGATGGGTCTAATATCAAATCCACTATCTTTGTCTTTCCTCAGCTGACAGCTGTGAAGTAAATGTGTGCTTGAACGGAGGAACCTGTGTGACCGAAGCAGGAAAAGATCCCTTTAAATGCATTTGTGCTGATGGATTCACTGGACCCACTTGCAACGAGACTGATTTTGGTAACAGTCTTATCAGTTATTAACACATATGTGCAAAGGTTACTTGTATCCATTTCAACTAAGGTTTATCATTTCTCACATGACCTTTGTTCTCAGGGCCCTGCAACCCTAACCCTTGTAAAAATGATGGCTTCTGTGAAATCGTCACCAACTCCAGAAGAGGAGATGTCTTCAGTGAATACGTCTGCAAGTGTCCAATAGGCTTCGATGGAATCCACTGCCAGACCAGTGAGTCACTTTAATCCAAACCGTTGGATCTGTTTCATGCTGAACGTATAAGTGCGTAGCAAATTGTAGCTATAAACTGCCTAAATAATCTGGATTCGGTCAGATTTACTAAATAGAAGTGCTGTTGAAAATGTGTTCATGTTAGTGAAAGCAGTTTTATGTTGGTCAATTTGCATTAGCAACTTCTTGTTGCATGCTGGTTGAGTTTTATTTAGCTTGTATGTGAACTTCATGAACTTTGTCTGGCCATAGCTCCCATGCAAGGACAAATTAGATGCTGTATTGCAGAAGCTGTTTATAAGAAGAGTTTTTTTGTTTTTTGTTTTTTTTGCACAGCAAGGCCAACATATAACATGCAGCTGTTCTCTTCAGTAATGCATGCCTAATTATTTCACCAAGTACCATGGTCTACGTCAATTCCGGATGTAATGAGGGCAGATGGTCAAATCTCCTCTTTCTTAACAGATGCAACTGTTAAGACCGCAGAGAAACGCTCTAGTCTCTGCTGTTGGTTGAGAGGTGAACAGACCTACAGCCCTCAGCACTATAAACCACAATAAACAGCCAAGTCATGATTGCGGGGCTTCTCACATAGTTCCACAATTTAGATAAATAACCTTAGCATGATTCTAAAATGCTCCATGCATCCATGACATGCATCCACAACAATTTAATTCCATAATTAGATATGTTCAGTGGAGAATACATGGTGGTAAACTTGATTTTTGGAAGCAGTAGGCCTATATAATATGAGAAGAAGGGTTTAGTGGTGTCATGTATACAGGAAATTTGCATCACAGGGGGATGATTTATGAAGAAAGATGCTTCTTTGGAATAATTTGCATTGATGAAACACTTGCAATATGATGTAAATTATGTATTGAAGTTATAGTTTACCCACTTCATTTGATGTCTCATTTCATGTCTTTCAAAACCTGTATGGTTTCTGTGGAGCACAAAATTAGACAATAAGCACAATGTCCACGCTGCTGTTTTCCATACAAATGCAAGTGACTAGGGTTGAAAAAGAAATAAAGTAAAATTACATAAAATTAAATAATTAAAAATTAAATAAAATAAAATAATAAAAAAGTAATTAAAAATAAAATTAAATAAAATAATTAAAAATTAAGTTAAATGAGATAATTTAAAATAAAATAATTTAAAATTAAGTTAAATGAAAAAATGTAAAAATAACTTGATTGATAAATGGATTTTGCCTTTTTTTTTCTGAATAAATAAAATAAAAATTGCCTTCAAAAAATGTTTTATTTTTATTCAAATGAATAAAAGTCTGTTACAATCATACAATCTTTTTTTGTCTTCCACAAAATAAATAAATTCATTCATACTCAGATTTCCGTTAAGAAAGTAAACACTTTTGGTTGTTTGTTATTCTCTCATTTTCATTTGCAACCATATTTTATTCATTACATTGAGGAATTTACTTTGATTTCACAGATTTGACAAAGTCATCATGTTCTTTCATGGGCAAGGCATTAATCTGCGAGAGGAGATAAAGAAAAGCCGGAAATCCTTCCATAATTGAATGCTGCTTTTCCATGCTATACATTTAAGACCGCATTGATTGTTAAGTTCACCACAGAGGCTCCTTCATGTTCTCTCTGATTACGGTGGACATTATAGCTTTGGTGCCAGCTTTCCCGCTCATGATAGCAGGGTTATGATGTTTTGACTGGGTTTAGTTAAACATTCGGGCTTGTCTTCAGAGCTTCTGGGAATGTGGCTAGATTAGAACGGCAATAACATCGAATTGACTGTTTAGAAGCTTCTTAATCCCTCGGAGAGACATCTAAATCATGCTCGGATGATGGCAAAGATGGTAGAGTGCGCAAACTGCGCAGTTTTTACCAAACATAGTGGCAGCACAAATGAAAATATGACTGTAGCGTAGCACACCCACGCTGTCGCACACTAGCCCTGTTGCTGGGGTAAAATGCAAGTGGAGGAGGCAAAGTAAATGAAGTCCACACATCCTCGGCTCTCAGCTGGCAGAAATGTTTCACTGACAGCATGAAATTGGTCTGAAAGCCCCGCAAGAGGCCGTGAAATCTGTGTCAAAAGCTTTTACGCAGTGGAGCACTGGTCACATTAGCTGAGCTGATTGAAATAGAAACCTGCTGGAGGGTTTAAATGCAGAATCAGTGGCTCTCTTGTGTGTCTGCTAGTAAGTCGAAGAGTTAACGAAGCACTTTATTCCTGCATCTAAGTCTAGCTAGCTAAATTGGTGCTGCCCTTCTGCCACTATGGTGTAATTTTCCTATTTTCCAGTGAATAAGAGCTAGTTTTCTCACTCGATTTTCTCACCTCTAATTGCTGTATTTTTCTCAACTGGTGTCTTTATTTTCCTTTTTTAACACTAATCTTTCTCAGCATTGCGGTCAAGGGATTTTAATGGCTGGTTGTGGCTTAAGGGCAAAGCATTTCTCAAACTAGCAGAGTAGTTTTATATCCTATAAAGGAATTTATTAATATTTTAAATTAGCTTTATTTTTATATTTTCAGTTTTTTAGCTTAAGTTTAGTATTTAAATGTAATAAATTATTATGGTCATATTTTATTAGGGTTTTTATACATATTTTTACATTTATTTTCTCAGTTTTGGTTTTAGTAATTGCATTATTTCAGTTGCCAATGCAGCATTTCTAATTTTCTTTTTTAAAAGTTTAAATATTTATATTTATTTTATTTCAAGTTTTTTTAATAAAACTATTTAAATGGTAATAATTTTAGTTAGCGTGGTCCATAGATCATGGCTTAAAATAAAATAAAATAATTTAAAATAATTTAAAATTGAATTGAATAATAAAAAATAAAATGCACTAACAATGGATTCATTGGCTAAATCTTATTAATGTTTTTGTTGTCTTATTTCAGATCAACTTTAAATAATAAACAAAATTATTTCGCAAAATGTCCAAATTGTACCTTATTTAAGAATCATCCACCGTATACATAGAAAGCAATCAAATAATATTTAGTTTTGTTTTTACTTGTTTCGTGACAAGCGAGTAATGATTATCGATTACAACATCAATAGGCTGACATGAAAAAATACATATATGGTGCAGCCATCTTCACAAACCGATAAAAAGACAAAAGAAACAGTGTAGAATATATATAGACTCTTTTGACACAGTCTTGTGTCTTGTGCTAAGTGTGTAGCTGATGTATTTTATGACATTACACAATCAGCCAGTCATAAAAGCTTTCTTTTGTTCCTTCCCAGCATGCTTCAGTTTTTTTTCTCTTAGATGCCCCAATTTCACTGTCACATGTGGAAGTGGAGACCTGCTGACCTTGCATTTTATTGATTTGGATGATGCTGCAACGGACATAAGATTGCATTTCACATTATGTAGCTTGATATTGATGTTCTCAAAGTAATACAAAGCACTACTGTGTTGAATTGCTTCTCTGTGGGCAGCAATGATCTGCTTCTTACATTAACATTAGGAATAACCGCTAGCATTTTACCATATTATTCTGAGTTGCCATGCTTGAAATGGGAACTTGAAATATAAGGCCCCATGTGAAAATTAAGTGTGCTTTATTGTAGTGAATGTTACTGTAATCTTCATAACATGTTTTTTTTTTTCCAATTGTACTTGCAGATAGTGTAATATTAATGATATAAAAGACCATTTAAATTGACTTAAAGAGAGTGTGGCTACTTTCATGACACATTTAAGTGCACTTTGTAGTAATCTCTAAAGTTTTACATTAAAGTACATTATAAGTAATTGTTTTAATAATATGTTGCTGTGCTTCTGAAGAAATACATGTATTTGATATTATATTTAACTTTTTTATTTTAAATACTAAATTGCAACTTAAGGTGTCTCAAATCTTAATGCCAGTATTTGGTTCAGTGCTAAATCCTATCTATAGCCAGCTGGCTAAATATTAAGAGCAGTTCAACTATATAAAACTTAGAAAAAGCGTTCATCATGAGTTGACAATTAAATGCTTTTGGAAAGCTGACTTCTAAAAGATGCTTATTAGCTTTAAGGCTGGAATATACTACACAACCTCTAAAATCTGAACAGATTTCTAAAGCACTAGGCATCATACACTTACAGACTCTGTAAATAGTGACAAAGGAAAACTGAGCATCATACACTACACCAGCGAGGATCATACACTACTGGACTTTAAAAGTTGTTCTAATCACAACAAACTCAAGGAGAAACATGCGCCTTGTTGCTAGGAGACACATAACAAATGTGTTCTAAAATCGTCTGAAACTATCAAACATGTTTTTCGATATTCTCCGACTGGATAGGATCAAAGTCTGAAGCTTTTCTGTGGAATCTGTCAGCTTTAATCTGCAAAGTGGCTCTGACTTTCCTCAACTAGTGTTAGCATTAGCAGTTGGCATTTGGGAGGTTGACATTAAAAGCTTTTGGATATCTGACTCCTAAAATGTGATTAGCTTGATAGTGGTTTAACCCACTGTGTAGTTGGCAGTTTTAACATTAGCGGTTTGCATCTGTGTAGCTGACATACTTTTGGGAGCTATTGAGTACGGTGACCAAGTACTGTACAACACAATAAAATCACCACAACACAGGGCCAATTTAATTTTATTGTGCTAATCTTGTTATGTTGCGGCTTGTTTCCATTTTGTTGTTGTGCAAATTTTGTAGTGTAGGCTTGTTTGGGGTTTTGGTTGCGTTATTCCTCGTTTCCGTTGTCGTGCTAACTTCATTGTGTTGTGCACTACAGGGCCACTGTAATTTAGAGATGTTCTGTGGTAAAACCAAACTAATCTATGTAATAATCTTTATCTTATGAATATAGAGGATACATGGATTATGCAAAAAATGCAGTTTGAAGCTCTGATTCATCCAGCAGTCATTTTAGGGCAGTCCAGCACAAAGTGACCACCCTTAACACTTATAGGGAAGTATTGCTCGCTGACCTCTGGAGGTTTGGAAGTGTTTCAGTGTGTCTAACACTGTGTTGGCACTGGACCACTGTGACCGGTCACACCCAGTCACGCTCCATCTGCACACACCAGATAATCCCACTGATTTCCTTCAGTTTTGCTGGAATGTTTTATTGCAGAGTGACTTTCTGTTTTGTTTTGTTCTTCTTCATAACATACATTGCCCTTCAGGCACATAAGGGCTGTTATACACCCTTGCTGTGCGTCCATCATGTTAACCTTTTAATAATTCTGACACACTTGTGTTTGAAGCATGTTGGTGATCTGACGTGGCGCTGTTGCTCTTAAGTGGATTAGAAACTTCAGCAGGTCTGCCTCAGCCTCCTACATCCTCTTAATGAACGTCCGTAAAGATCTTGTCATGCAGAGATTATGCTGTGTCATATGTGGGTTCCTTTTATTTGCCCTCAATTTTGGGTCACCATCGTAACCATCGTAAGTTGAAAACATGATGACAAGTATTTGTGGCTTTAATTTTATACCCACATCCTGGACAACATTACTGTAGTTAACTGAGTGATACATCACTAACTTGGTCAGCAAACATTTATCGGAACAGCAATTTTCCAAGACTGTGAACATGAAGAAAAAAACATGATCAGTTCTTCACGCAGTGTATATGTATATGTGTGTATATATATATATATATATATATATATACATATATACATATATACATATATATATATATGTAGTTTAATATTTGTTTTTTATGACATAAACCATATATATATATATATACCTCATCTGCCTCTTCCCTTCTTTTGTTCTTTCTTGGTTTTTTTGACTTTTCAATTTTGTTTGACTTTTATATGCAGTAATATTGACAATAACAGCACATTTTAGTGCTTGCATTAAAAATTGTAATGACATTGCATTACAAAATGTTATTGATTTAATATTTTATCATTTAAAATCTGAAGATGTAAAAAAAAATCTTTAAAATGAATGCCACTTGGTTTGATTTTATTATTACGTGATATTCATATGAGAGATATAATAAAGAGATCTGTTTTTAATAAATGTAAAAAAAATATTTAATAAAGAGAGTTTCATTTGGAGATAGTTGAGGGAATCGGAACTAAAAAAACCTATTCAAGCAATAAAAACGTGTTTATTATGGCTGATACATAAATATTTAGGTGGATATTTTATGTAACAGATTTCATTTGCAAACCATTTTGCTGAACAAATATGTATTTTAGGAATTTAATGTTTATTTTTTATCTTCAAGGACCTCAGACCATTGTAGAAGTTGCATGTTGCCACCTAGAGGTCACAAAGAAAGCCGTTTTATTTTTGAGAACTGTTTTGTTTGTCCAGACCAGTTTTGATGAGTTTCACAGAAACCTTATGATTCCTGCAGATGTGAATGACTGTGCCGGCCAGCCCTGTCAGAATGGAGGTACCTGTCGAGATCTTGATGGTGATTTCACCTGTAAATGTCCCTCACCCTATGTGGGAAAACACTGCAATCTGCGTGAGTAGGACACTGCCAGTACACACATGTCAACAAACATTTTTTTCCCTCCACATACTTGGCTTTCCGTTTGGTGACTTCATTCAGCACACAATGGCTACGTCTCTCGTGTGAATGCAATCATCACACTGTTTATCCATCTGTCTGTGGCACAGCAAGCCTGTTCGTCTCCTGAGCGCTTGAATATCTGCTAATGTCTGGCTCTGGTTCCCAGGATGCATCTCTCTGCTGGGAATGGAAGGAGGAGGCATCGCAGAGTCTCAGATTTCTGCCTCTTCTGTGTACTACGGGATTCTGGGACTGCAGCGCTGGGGGCCCGAATTGGCCCGGCTGAATAACAAGGGACTCGTTAATGCTTGGACCTCTGCGACACATGACAAGAACCCCTGGATCGAGGTAAACAAGTCTGTTCGGATTACTGGTTAAATACATATTTGGAGTTTAAATATTATTTGTGTTGACTCAAAGATGACTCATTTAATGACTTATTTAATGACAGATCAACTTGCAGAGGAAGATGCGTTTCACTGGCATCATTACCCAGGGTGCCAGTCGCATTGGCACAGCCGAGTTCATCAAAGCCTATAAAGTGGCATCCAGTTTGGATGGGCGAACCTACACCATGTACAGACCTGAGGGCCAGAGCAAAGATGTGGTGATGATTTCATCATTTTTCTCTTTATTCAATTTTATTTTTAATGATTGTATTGGGTGTATGTTTAACTGTGAGCATTTTAATCAGATGCAGTTGTTAAAAAAATTTAATTTTCGCCTTTAAATATTATAAAAAGGTTTCTGATTATTTGTTTGGATCATCGTAATTTTAAATATAAAAGTAATTGTACTTTTAGAATTGGATTTTTATGGTTTACCATTAAAATTTTGGGCTTGAGACAATAGTTGATAGTAGTAATATAATAATTATATATTACTACATTTATTATATATATATATATATATATATTTGTTGTAAAAATAAAGAAACAAATAAGTAAAATATTTTATATATAAAATATACACATTTTATATATACACATATATTATATATATAGAGTTATAACTCTGTTTTTAACAATTCAAAAATCATGTTTTCTTTTTTCTTTTTTTATTGTGCATTCCAAATAATCTTAATCAAACTGCAGTTGGATTATTTTAAGTATTTAAAAAAACAACTAAAAAATACAGTTAACTAAAAAGATATAAACACAATAAAAACATGATAACATAAAAAACAATTGTTGAAATTGTTGTCTGTTTTTGCAAATAAACTCTTCATACATATATATGTGTGTGTGTGTGTGTGTGTGTGTGTGTGTATATGCAATATTCATTCATTTGAATATGTTCATTCAATAGCATTTGTCAAATGTTTCTATTATAAAATTACATTATAATTTTTAAATAACTAATGATTGTATACATTTCTGTTCTCCAGATCTTCGTTGGTAATATGGACAACGATGGGACAAAGACTAATTTGTTCGATCCTCCAATCATAGCTCAGTACATACGAATCGTTCCTGTTGTGTGCCGTAAAGCCTGTACATTGAGACTGGAGCTGGTGGGCTGTGAACTCAACGGTAAATTCCCAATTATATTTTTGCATGTTTTTACATTCTTAAGAATAGATTTATGGAAGCCAAAAGCCAAAACAACTCCACTAGAATATGGTAATACTGCTGTGGTTTTATGGAAGAACAAGTGAGCAAGCAGCATCACAATTTCCTGCTCGTCTTCATTTGCGGTGAAGTTAAGGACCGCAGCCTGTTTGGATGAAGGAACAAAGTCACATCTTCCCAAACCGGGACTCTAGCCAGTAAACGTTCTGAGCAGAAACATCTCTTAAGGCATTTGACTTATTTAGCACATTCGACACAGTCTTGAGCTGCATATAGTCATGATCAACAACACTGGTTAATTTGTGTGGTATGTGCTTGGTACATTTCGTTCTTGTTTTCTGCAGGCTTTAAGAAAGATCAAGTCTTTTTCTTGATGATTTGTTTAAAATATTGTTATAATATATAATATTATTTTATATTATTCTCATATTGTAAAAAAGGGATGAACTGATGCATTAAAACATTTTGGCCGATATGATAAACCAACAATTAATTTAATTTTGGCAAATTAAATAATACTGTAATTTACATTGATTAATTAACATTATAAATTTGTGAATAATAATGCACTAATAAATAATATATTTTGTGGTATCTGCTTAGTACATTTAGTTCCTGTTTTCTGCAAGCGTTTAAGAAAGATCAAGTCTTTTGTGATTGATTGTTTAAAATATTTTAGATATTCTCATATCTTAAAGTAGGGTAGAACTGATACATTAGAATATTTTGGCTGATAGATAAACTGATAATTATTTTAACGTTTTGGCTAATTAATTAGAGAATAGTTATATGATTTTTCAAAATGATCATATTTATTTATAATAAATATATATATATTTTTATAATTTTTTATAAAATTTAATAAATTAATAAAACTGCATAATAAATGATAAAATTTTAAGTAATTTATAAATTATGTAATTTGCCAATTTTTATATTTTATGTAAAACACACACATACACACGGTGTATGGTAATATAATAATACAATTATAATCTTAATTGGCATCTCAGTATTATATGAACCATAGATATTCACTTTTTCAGTTTTATTAAATTATTACTGTTTTAAAAGATTAACTTGAGTGAGCTTTACATCATGAAAATCATCATCTAAATGTAAAAACAGAAAAACTGCAATAACGATAAAATATTGAATATCAGTGATACTAATAATTCTAAAAAGATACTAATACTAATAAGACTAAAAAGCCTAATATCAGCCGATATGGTATGTTACATCATGTATCCCTACCCAAAAGTCTAATTACTACTGACTGAAATGGTGCAGATGTCAATGCTTTATTCACTGTCCCATCTGTGTCTCTCAGGCTGTCCATCACAGCACGCTTCATACACCGCCCGCATGCGCTTCACACACACCCCACCTCACACAGCATCTTGCTGCTCACCTGCATGAAACTTGCTCAGCGCTGATGTGGTTTGTGCTGCTTGTGCTGACACACTTCCCATCCATCTCTCTGCCACTTCCTCTCCCGTCCCCTCCCTCTTTCTGTCGTCTCACTTCACAGTGTATTTGAACACGACAGGTTGCTCCGAGCCGCTAGGTATCAAGTCACGGCTGATCGATGACAGACAGATGACAGCTTCCAGCACTTTCCGCACCTGGGGGATCGAGTCGTTCACCTGGCTCCCACATTACGCTCGTCTAGACAAGCAGGGCAAGACCAACGCCTGGACAGCAGCCACCAATAACCGCTCTGAGTGGCTGCAGGTGAGACGACACACTTGACAGAATCACTTCAGATCCTATTTACATTTACAGTCATGTCTAACATCTGTAGTGAGTCTTTAACTGAACGTTTTTAGTTACTAACCTCAAGCTTTTGAGCGATAGTGTATATATCACTCCAACTTTTAACAAAGCCATTTTTATTAAGTGGGAGTATACCGTTCAAGTTGAGTTTGAAAGTCTTCCCTTGTGTTAACGTCTGGCAGTGTTTGCATAGGAAATGAATTCATTCTTAATCGTTGCTTTGGGATCCTAGCACATTTACACATTGCATGACCTTTCATAGGCTGAACGCAGTCAGATCGCCCAGTTTTTCAATCTGCACTGTCCTGAGAGGCTATCATTTGCGAAAAGCAATGCTATTACAATTACGCAATTATCTGGAGGCCAGTAGTTAATCTGTCATAAATTGGATCGTTTTAACTAAATGCCAGGTTTTTGATGTAAGACCACTTGCTGAGTTGTTTTTTTCTTTCCTTTAGGTGGACCTACTCAGACCAAAGCGCATCACAGGGGTCGTCACACAAGGGGCCAAAGATTTTGGCAACGTGCAGTTTGTGTCCGCCTTTAAAGTGGCTCACAGTGACGACGGCAAGTACTGGACCATACTCAAAGACGACAAGACAAAAACAGATAAGGTTGGTTTTTAACTATGATTTAATACCTCGGTTTAAGTCAACATAAAAAAAATTGACCCTTTATTATTATCCTGACATTAAATGTTTCACTGGGAGCACAAACGAGTTGAAAATGTTCATGTCGATTTAATTGCTATTGAATAAAACAATAGTATAAGAATATAAAATAAGTATAAGATAGTATAAGAAGGAAAAACCTACGTAAAAGCATTTTAGTCAAGACAACTCTCGGGATAGATTCATTAGTGTAAATGGGTTTGGTTTTGGTGGAATAGATCTTTTAGTAGATTTGTCTGTGCAAAATGTTCGGATCATAAAAGGAAACATGCTGCTGCTAGAGAGAAGAAGATCCCCAAATCAGATCTGGACAGGTGGTGCTGGGGAGGAGGTGGGTTAAGATGAGGATGAGAAGATCCTGATTATATAGGTAATCAGTAACGAGTATGTAAATCTGATTGGCTGGAAACATTGAATGAACCAATTAGAATGCAAGGAGAATTTCATGGCTGAACTACTGATTAAATGCTATTATATATATATTATAATAGCATATAACTACTGATTGAATATTATGTTTCATACTTTGTTTGTATGTTTTAGTGCCAGTTTTCAGTGTTGTTAACATTAAACTATTAAAATTCAAATACAATATAAATATTTCCTGAAAAACGTGGGAAAAAAAGATAATTTAGGTTTTAAGTTATTTAGTACAAAATAAAAGTTTTTTATGTATTATGTGTGTTTACTGTGTATATTAATTATGTATATATAAAAAAACACATAGTATATATTTTGAAATGTATATATTTATATTCATATAATTTTCATTATATATAAATATTTAATATATAAACATAACATATTTTTTCTGAAATATACACATATGTGTGTATTTAAATATAAATAATAAATATACACAGCACATAATAGGTAAACAAAAGCTTTTATTTTGGATGCGATTAATCGTTTGACAAGCACTACTATAATAGCATAACTAATAAAATTTAAAAAAACTCTACGATGTTTATGTGCTCAGCGTTGGACCACTTGTAAATTCAGTATGTGAATTCTATATCAATATGCTGATTAATTAAATATGCAAATATGTGAATTATTATAAACTTAAAGGAATCGTTCCCATAAAAATTATAATTCTGTCAGTTGATTCACCCTCACGTAATTTCAAACCTGAAATGAACACAAAAGAAGATATTTCGAGGAAATGTAGGGTTTTCCAACTAGACAAAAAAAAGTTGAAACAGTCCTCAAAATATCATCTTTTGTAAGTCTCTCAGGTTTGGAATGACAGGACGATGACAGAATGTTTGTTTAACAGATTCCTCCACATCTTTTCAACTGGCCACAGCGTTGGCCGCACATCTTGTGTACACTCTGCCTTCCCCCCCACATCCGTCTGTCACGTCCTTGTCTCACCCCATCTTTATTTCCTTCTGCTTCACCTGCAGATTTTCCCTGGCAACAGCGACAACAACGTGCACAAAAAGAACGTGTTCGAGCCCCCCTTCTACGCACGATTCGTTCGCATCCTGCCGTGGGCGTGGCATGGACGCATTACCCTGCGAATGGAGCTGCTGGGCTGTGATGAGTAGAACTCCTCCCTCTCCATCTCTCTCTCTCCTTCTCTATTTTATACTTCCCTCCATTCCTTCTTCCCTCAACCACGCCTGCACTGCCTCGGTCTTAGCAACAGAGGGCACCATCGCCACACCACCCTGCACAGCTGGGGACCCATGTCACAGTGGCCAGCAGCAGATGAAGCTCAAACCCACAGCGTGACGCGTTTAGCATTAAACATTTTGTATTAACGATAGTCTGATGCAGTGGCCATTTAAAGATGAAGTCAATGCTAATGTATATCAATGTTAATTTACCCTAGATGACCATATTAGCAAATAGCTACAGTTTTATTGTGTTACAAAAGAGTTTGAATTAGATTTTTCTGTCAAATAAGACAATTACAATCAATTGGAAAAAAGACTGTACATACCAAATAAGTCACAGTATATTTATTTACACAGGAATCAGTGTGTTAGGTTGGTTGGACATGCTGTTTTATATCTTATCTTATGAAGTAGTTTAAATTAGCAAGTGATGGAGTCACAAAATATGGTTGTGCTTTATGCTGATTTGTATATTATGTAATGAAAGTAGCCATTTCATCATTTGTTTCTTGTGAAAAATATTTGATTTAAACAATTACGTTTTGTTTTTTATTAATAGGCTAATGCATTTTTTACAGCCTCATCAAACCTAAATATGAAATGTGACAGTCAATCATTTATTATTATTATTTGATCACTTTTGTTTAATTTGAATGGCCACGGATCTCAGGTGCAGTTTAATCATTTGCAGTGTGCTACTGAATTTTGTTATTATTTTTACTTTTATTCCAGCATAATTCTGAAATAAACCACCTATTTATGGTACAAAAATACTTAAAAGCCAAAGTGGTCTCATGTTTTTTTCTTATTATGATGTCAGCAAATGTGTTATATATAATATATTAATGGGGCCACACTAGCATTATAAGCGTACCCTGTCATAATGAGATGCAGGACGGGTGCAAATCTAATTTAGAATAATTTTTACGGTGGCACTGAATCTCTGATATGACCATCCAATCTACATAATGTTTTTAAAATGATGCATTGTGACCACCCCCCAACCCATCCACTCGAATAAATTTACAATTTTGGGCTTGTGCAATATGATACGAGTATTAATATGAGTTAATATTAATAGAGCTTTAGGAGAAAGCAGTATTTCTCTGAGATATTTTCTGAGGAGAACTGAAGTGGTGTTCAAGGTAACAAACACTGAAGAATATTCTAATAATCCAGCATGATTTCTGCATTTAGGCTGCATGCGTTTTGATTTTCTCTGGTATAGATTCTGTACTGATGTTAGCATTTAATTTTTTTTTTTCTCAGAGAGTTGTTTTCAATGCAGTAAAGACACATTGACTTTGTTATTTCTATTCAGTGTGCTCTTAAACTTTTTGTCTTTTGTAATTTTTTAACGCACTCTTCTTGTGTTCAGACAGATACATTTCCTTAGTATTTCTTGAAATATTTTCCTCATGTTTTCAACTGTAGAAACAAATAAAGAATATTATAGATACTTATCAAGCATGTTGTGTCTTGTTATGAAACCTCCATAATATGCTATTATTAAAAGAAAAGTTAAAATCTTCAGATATTTTCAGAACTAAACAAATTGTAGCAACGTTCTCGAGTCTTCTATTAACCACAAAAAAGTCACAAATTAAATATAAAATAGTAATATATTTTATATTAAATAATACCATTGATAATAATTAATTATTATTATTAATAATTATAACGAAATTACTACTAATAATGATATCAGTAATAATAATGAACATAATATAAAATAATATAATTTTTAAAAATAGGATTTTGCTTTATCTCATTGTGTGTGAGTTTGTATCTGTACCTTAATAATAGTATAAAATAACAATGAAAAAAAAATTACATATATTTTTAAAAGTATAATTATTCTAATAATTTGTTTAATATTTTATTATTTTAATTTTTTTTGAGAATTTTATTATATTGTTATTAATGTATGTATTCATTTATTCTGTACCTTTGCCAAATAGGTGCTTAATACAAGCTCCCTTAAGTTCTGATTGACTGGGACACACTAATATACAGGCTCTCGAGGCTCAAAGCAGGAAGACAAGAGAGAATCAAGTGATAGTCTAAAGAATGGCAGGAAAACAGCAGCACCCGATGGGCAAAGCCAGGAAGGATTCTTTTCTGGAAAAACAAGGCTATTTTGGATGAGGTATTGTGGCAAATATTTTGTCAGGAGCAAACATTCTTTGCTTTCTAATAACATCTCTACAAAGGAAATCTCGCCTTGTTCGCCTCAGTTCTTGACAAGTTTATGAGGGGTTGTAAAGTGGGTCAACATTTTTAAAATTCACCCTCGCTGTCAAAATCATCAGTATAAACAGAAGTATTACTAGACTTGCACTGCAAACTTTTTTTGATGGAAACTGCCAACATAAATAAATCAAAAAGCCACAAAACTGTGTGGCTGAATTCCATTCATTCACACGCATATTCAGAAGATGATGTTTGGAAGCGCTTACACATATTGTTCAAGCCCTCTCAGCGCAGTTATTGACAGGGAGCACAATCTCAAAGAAACACCCTTTTAAAAATGGAATAAAATTTTGGTACCGACTACACAAAGTTAGTGTCATTGTGTCCTTCATATACTGTACTTGTAAAAAAAATAAAATTAATAATAAAACATTTGGATGTTTGGGATAAGTACCTTTTTTGTTTATTTTATTTTCATTTAAAGAAATTTAAAAAATGCATTAAATTCAACAAAAATTAAGTAAAGATGTCTGCTGTTATGAAACCTCAATACTATGCTGCTATGGTTTATCATTATTATTATTATTTTGTTTTATAATTTATGTTTTTGGGGTCAATAATTCTTCTTTTCTCTACATATGTTAAAATGTATAACAGTAATCTTAAACGTTCAGTATTTTGTAAATTGTGTCCTAAAATCCTATAACAAAAATGTATTAACAAAAAAAAAAAAAGTCACACATTAAATATAAAATATTAATGTTTCTCAGATTAAATAATATTTTATAAAAATTATATATTTATCATAACAGAATTATTATTACTAATGATATCAGTAATAATAATAATATAATGAACATAATATAATTTTAAACAATTGCATTATTTTATTGTATTTTGTGTGTTGAACTTTCAATTAATCAAAGAATCCTGAAAAACACAAAACTATTATAAATATTGATAATAAATGTTTCCTGAGACGCAAATTAGCATATTAACTTATGAATGGTCATGTGACACTGAAATCTGGATTAATGATGCAGAAAATGCATTACATTTCAAAAAATTAAAAAACTGAATATTATTGTTTTACTGTATTTTTACAATAAATACAGTGGTAAGCATGAAGATACATCTTTCAAAAACATTACTATATTTTAACGACCAAAAACTCTTGAACTCTTGTACATTTCTCGGTAAGAGACAATGTAAATATTGTGCTAATTTACCTTCATGATAGTATAACTTTAAAACTTATTAATTTTTTTGAGAATGTACAGTGCAGCTTATTAAAATTTAAACCCTTTATGTGTGTGATATAATATTTCAAATCTTAAAAATGTATAATTTTGCACTAACCTTGCCAGTTTGGTAACACTTTATAATAACTACACGCTATGAATCATTAGTTAAGCATTAGTAAATAGTCAGTTCATCCTTTAAAAAG
>JAUCMR010001548.1:0-16360 GCA_032357425.1 Enteromius argenteus | reverse complement strand
CGCATTGCTGCAGTAATTCAGGCAAAAGGAGCCCCAACTAAGTATTGAGTGCTGTACATGCTCATACTTTTCAGTTGCCCGAGATTTCTAAAAATCCTTTCTTTGTATTGGTCTTAAGTAATATTAAAAATTTGGGGTTTCCATTAGTTGTCAGTTATAATCATCACAATTAAAAGAAATAAACACTTGAAATATATCAGTCTATGTGGAATGAATGTATACATTATATTGAATGGAATTAGTGAAATCTACTTTTTGAAGATATTCTAATTATATGACCAGCACCTGACCAGCATTAAAAAACATAAAAATGACCCAAACTTAAACTGAAATTAAAATGAAAACAACATATTAATTATTCTGTAATAATCTTAATCATAAATATGAATAAAACCTGTAATAGTGTATTAGTAATGTATTAATGTCTCTGATGATGGTAACCGTCGTGATGTTTTCCCAGGGATGGATCTGAGCAGTCAGGTCCGCGGCTGTCTGGTTACGTCTTCAGCGGACAAACACGTAAAGATCTGGGACATCATGGGAGACAAACCCAAGCTGATCCACTCCAGAGACATGAAGATGGTGCGTATCTGACACACGAGCATCTCTCCGCCTGAAAGCGGCTGAATAACGCAGCTCTGTTTCTCTGTCAGGGGGTTTTGTTCTGCGGCTCCTGTTGTCCGGATCTGCCGTTTGTCTATGCATTTGGAGGACAGAAGGACGGGCTGCGTGTCTGGGACATCAGTGATGTCGCTGCAGGTCTGTATCTCAAGCGTCTCGTGAGGATCGGTGTTTGTGTGTTGTTAACTGTAATCTGTTGTATCTCCAGTCGCAGAGGCTTTTGGCAGCCGGGAACGTTTGGTGGCGAATACAGTATCCGGAGCGTCCGGCAGTAACATGGATGTCTCATAACCACCAGCATAACCTGAGACTGAATCATTGACCAACAGAAGAATCATCATGGAGCAATGCTTCATAGTGAATAATATGAACAGTGTCTGTCAGTGTACAGAACAGATTTATCTTCTGAAAAGATATCTTCTGATGTATATGTGCTGATATCAGAACTTTGCTGTCTTTGACAAATGTTTGAAGCTGCTTTCATTTGAGGGAATCTTGATGATGATTTCTCTCCATATTTCTTCTTTTTAGGAAGTGTATAAATAATTATGATAAATAATTTCCAATATAAAACTATGGAATCTAAGGTATTCGTCTTATTCTGTATTTCAAAATTATTTCTGTCACAAAATTCAAAAACAAACTAATGCTTTCACAAATGATTATTGAATAAAACAATCTCTAAGGTGGAGTTTCGCTGCCCTCCAGTGGTGTATTGCGGTACTGCTGGCGTTGAAAAGTTTATTTTTATTTTTTATTTGCATGATTTTATTTTATCTATGACTTGACCCTTTTGAATAAAACGATCTCTGTGGCGGTGTTTCGCTGCCTTCCAATGGCGTGTTGCAGTACAGCAAGTGTTAGGGTTTTTTGTTTTTGCTCTTTAAAAATATCTTTCACAAATGTTATTGAAAAATAATTGACCACATGATTTATTTTATCCTAATGAATACATTTTATTTTAGTCATTATTTTATTTTTTCATAATGAATAAAACAATCTCTATGGCGGTGTTTCGCTGCCCTCCAGTGGTGTATTGCGGTACTGCTAGTGTTAATAATTGTATTTTTTGCCACTTTAAATATTATCTTTCGTAAATGTTTGTAAAAAAAAAAAAAAAAGTAATATGCTTGAAGATTGTATTTTATCCTAATGGCTCAATTTTATTTTATCCATGATTTTATTTGACCCTTCTGAATAAAACGCTCTCTATGGCGGTGTTTCGCTGCCCTCCAGTCGTGTATTACGGTACCGCTATTTATTTTTTCCCTTTAAAATATTATCTTTCACAAATGTTATTGAAAAATAATTGACCACTTGATTTATTTTATCCTAATGAATAAATTTTATTTTAGTCATTATTTTTTATTTTTTCATAATGAATAAAACAATCTCTATGGCGGTGTTTTACTGCCCTCCAGTGGTATATTGCGGTACTGCTAGTGTTAATAATTGTATTTTTTGCCCCTTTAAAATATTATCTTTTGTAAATGCTAGTAAAAATTTATATGCTTGAAGATGTTATTTTATCCTAATGACTCAATTTTATTTTATCCATGATTTTATTTGAACCTTTTGAATAAAACGCTCTCTCTATGGCGGTGTTTCGCTGCCCTCCAGTGGTGTATTGCGGTACTGCTAGTGTTAATAATTGTATTTTTTGCCACTTTAAATATTATCTTTCGTAAATGTTTGTAAAAAAAAAAAAAAAAGTAATATGCTTGAAGATTGTATTTTATCCTAATGGCTCAATTTTATTTTATCCATGATTTTATTTGACCCTTCTGTATAAAACGCTCTGTCTATGGCGGTGTTTCGCTGCCCTCCAGTAGCGTATTACGGTACCGCTATTATTTATTTTTTCCCTTTAAAATATTATATTTCACAAATGCTAGTGAAACATAATTGGCTACATTATTTATTTCGACCTTATGCATGCACTTCATGATTTTATCCATGATTTAATTTTTTAATATTAAATAAAACGATCTCTATGGCGGTGTTTCACTGTCCTCCAGTGGCGTACTGAGGTACTGCTAGTGTTAATAAGTAATTTTTTTTCCACTTTAAAATATTATCTTTCGTAAATGTTTGTAAAAACTAATATGCTTGAAGATTGTATTTTAACCTAATGATTCAGTTTTATTTTATCCATGATTTTATTTGACCCTTTTGAATAAAATGATCTCTATGGCAGTGTTTTGCTGCTCTTGTACCGCTATTGTTAAGTTTTGTTGTTTTTTGCATATTTAAAATATTATATTTCATAAATGTTGGTGAAAAATAATTGGCTATATTATATCCATTTCATTATAATGAATAGACTTTATTAGTTTATACATGATTTAAATTTTTTCATAAGGAATAAAACGATCTCTATTGTGGTGTTTCACTGCCCTCCAGTGGCGTATTCCGGTACTGCTGGTGTTGATACGTTTATTTATTTGTTTATTTAACGGAAGAAAAAAAAAATATTTTATTAAAAAGGTGCCAATTTATGTTATCTATAAATAATTATTTATATTATTCATTGATTTATTTGCCAGTGTTTATGTGTATAGGTTACTGTGTCTATATTTTTTATCGATTAAATCAAGCAGTCGGGTTGTTTCCTACCCGGAAGAATATTTATGTAGCGCACTGTCTGTAATAGTCCCGCTAGAGGGCGCTCTAAAGTTCAAAAACCGAATTCCTCGCTAAACCTCATTAAAAAACTAAGGCGTATTTTGAATCCAATTTCAAGACAGTTTCGATTATAACAACATAACTAAACAAAACAAACAACAAAGATTAAAAATATGGATTAATTAAAAAATATAGTCCGAGGACGTGTTATTGTTGAGCCGCGATGTCCTCTAACTTCCGTTTCCCTTCCACTGATTCGCTTCTAGCAGAAAGCATGGCGTCGGGTCACATCAGCAGACTGGCTAACCTGTTTAATCGCGTTAACACGAGCAGAAATATTAGACAATTCAGAGGTGAGTCACATTTTGGTTATAAATAATATGAATTTGTACCCGAAACTGCTGTACAATTTTTTTTTTTTACTGTTTTGGCTTGTGTGTTTTTACTTTAAGCTCAGAGGACAAAAATGTGCTATTTTTATATTTCAGCAGGAACTTTTCTGTCATCTCACAATAAATCTACTGTCCGAGGTACATCCATTAACGACAACAGGTCAGTATTCCTGTCAGTAATGTTATTATTATCTGCAGTTATTGCATGTCAGATATTGTCATTGTGTTGCTTGTTTATCTAAAATGTTTCATTTCAGTTTCAGTGATGTGGAAATCGCAGTGACATCTGACGGAAACACAATAGTGTGTTATCATCCGACAGAAGACGTACCTTATGAGCTCACACAGGTGTGTGTGTGTGTGTGTGTGTGATGGTTTGTGGAAGTGCAGAGGACAGATTTGTGGGGATGTTGTGCATAAGTGTGTGTGTTTTGTTTGTTTGTTGTAGCCGATTGTCAGGCCAGACGCTATCAGTGATCATGCAGAAACCCACGAGCAGGTGCTCAAAGCCAGACTCGGTAAAGACGTTTTAAATAACAAACAGGCCCCGACAATAGAGGAGCTCAGTAAGATGTTTTACACCACCAAACACCGCTGGTACCCAGTCGGACAGTGAGTTTGCTTTCTCTACTGGACAAAAACAACACATTCTGCCTCTGTTTAGTTGAATGAACTGGTTTGTGCTTCTGTTTTTAATACAGGTATCACACGAGACGCAGAAACCCAAATCCACCCAAAGACCGATAGTCCTGGATGCTCTTTCTGTCCTCTCTGATGTTCTTTATACATGTACTGCTTCACATTAAATAAACCCTTTCTCAATCTATCAGTTTAATGGGTTGTATTTGTTATCACTCATATTATAATTATAATTAAGTTTTTGAAAGTGAAATAAAAATTCATCTTTAATTAAAAAAAAAAAAACTGTTGGCAAAGCATCTAGTTTAGCTTGAAGCTGTAAATTAATGAAAACTACAATTAAGGAAACAATGCATTAAAACTATAAAGAGATTATTTTTTAAAAAACTAATGTACAATGAAATGTGTGTATATATATATAAATGGACACTATTTAAACATAATTAATGTTAATGACTGACAAAATTACAAGACAATATATACATAAATGTTTTACCTTTTTATTTTCTCAGTGTATAACAAAAAAAAAATTGTAAAGTTATTAATTTGGTTGACACTTGTGTTTAATAGATAATTTCCTAGAGTAAAGCAGTTTTATATAGTACATTTCATACTCATTTTAAAATTGCTATACATAATGAGGGGTTTAAAATAATCAGCAGATGCATAAGAACTAAAATGAATTATATGGAAGTAAAAAAAATAAATAAAATTAAAATCTGTTAAACAAGAAGGGAAAGGATGTAAAAAATAATCATAACATCATGAACAATAAAAAGTAAAGAAAAAAAGACGAGGCCTTAATAATTGATTTAAGATGTATATTAAAACAAATAATAAAATAACTGAAGAATACATGCATAAGATTATACAGTGTTTTAAGGGAAAAACATTTAAACAATTAGAAATGCGCACACACATATTAGTAGGCACTCAGTGGGAAAAACTACATTTCCCAGAAAACCTATTCGGAACAGACGATGACGTTGTTTTTTTTTCCGGAAGACTTGCGCGCATGCTCTGTCAACCTCAACGCGAGGAGCAGGGACCGGGCCACGGCGCAAACCGCATTAATAAAACGAGATGGCTGGATTGCCCCGCAGGATTATTAAGGTATAATTCTCCTAATGTTTCTCTTGTGCGTTCCGTCGCGGTATTTGTGCGCTTTACGAAAGCGGCGCGTTAAAAATGAAAGAAAACGGCACGTGCTGCTGCTGCTACTGGCCCGAGCTCGCGCTGCAGTAGGGAGGCTCCCGCGCGCTCACTGTTTCAAACATGCACTCTGCATAAAATATATGGAAATAGCCTTTACAGAAAGAGCGACATGGAGAAGTGGCATCAGAGCTTTCTGGATTGGAAGCGAGCAGCGATGAGAGTCTGTCAGAGAGACTCTGGGTGTGTTTACAGATGCGGATCTCGCGCGCTGCGCTGGGAAACACTCTGGAAATGTGTGCATGTGTTAGCAGAATATTCAGTGCAAGGAGAGTTTGCATGCAAACAGGAAATGAATTGAACTGTTAATAAATAGTGTGTGTCGTAAATGTGTGGTTGGTGAATTTTAAGTGCACTGTTCGCGTTGTGTGTACGCGATTCTCATCTTGCATTACAGAATTTTAATTGTCAGCAAGTCTGATCCATACCGCAGCTAGTTATGGCCAAGAACCGCCCACTTAGACAGGAGGCGACCGTCTGATTGACAGTTAAACAGACCAGTCACTGTTCAGTTATGCAGTCATGTGCCATTTTGGGCGTTGATTCATCTTTAATGGAATACAACATTAATAATTTGATTTACACCAGTCTGGTATTGTCAGTAATTGACTGGAATAAATCAAATAATTGGTGTCACAAACCATGACAGGAATCTCCATGAATTGTGAAAAGTGTGCATGAAAAGTATAAATAATATCTTTACATAAGGTACTGATAATTTCTTAGACATTGTTCTGTTTGTGGATATTTAGTTTGTTTGCTATTTACTGCCTTTTGTGCTTTTTGTACAAGTGTTTTACGGACAAACGTTATGAAAAGTATTCAATGCAGCTGCAGGTATTTTATAATGGGTTTAGCTTTCATGCAACTTGGAACCAAATAAAGTTCATCAGTATCATTACATTTATGTTCATGCATTTGGCAGATCTTTTTTACTGGAGGAAAAGAATTAAGGCCAAATACAGTTTTGTAGTTATAAAATCATGATATAATTCAGTCAGAATATTTCTCACCATGAAAATAGCGTTAAACACAAACAAACATTGCATTCAGGATTTGCACATGATCAGTTAATGCATTCGAACCCGTGACCTTGGCGTTGTGTTTCACACGTGTGTGTTTGACAGGAGACGCAGCGCTTGTTAGCCGAGCCTGTGCCTGGAATCAAAGCGGAGCCTGATGAGGGAAACGCTCGTTATTTCCATGTGGTGATCGCTGGGCCACAGGATTCGCCCTTTGAGGGCGGGACGTTCAAACTAGAGCTGTTCCTCCCAGAGGAGTATCCCATGGCTGCTCCCAAGGTCCGATTCATGACCAAAATCTACCATCCTAATGTGGACAAACTGGGCAGGATCTGTCTGGACATCCTGAAAGGTGATTATAGTGTTTGTAAATCCTGACATGATTTTTTTTTTTATATATATATAAAGCAGTTTACATTTAAAGTTATTTAAATTTGCGTATGTGTTTCAGGATTTTGTGGTGCATATAACATGATACGGTGAGAATATAGAGAAAAAACAGCTCAATTTTATTCAGAGACTCAAACTGAGCCGATATCTATATGGACAAAAATTCTGCAATTTTGATGTTTGTAATGTAAATAACCAAGATCTTTTATACCAGTGTAGCAGATACTTACATAAAATAAGTCAGTGCTCAGTATCTCCAAAAATATGACTTAGCAAGATGATATTTACATGATCAAAACATAAGATGCAATGCAATCTAATGGTGATTGAGAGATGAAGAAGTAAACGTTCCTCAAAAGATGTGAGATGTTTTGGAGGCTTGTGAAGATCATTCCTCCACTGAGAAACAGTAAAAGTAAAGCTTCTGGAAACAAACGTTCCTCAAAGCCAAAAGACACATGAAGCTGATAGTTGACATTTGTACAGTTATACTGAAAGAGCTTTTACTTGCTAAAAAACTACCAATCAGAAGGCATGTAGAGTATATTGTGTACAACAGGTTTAACAGCAAAGCAATGCTGTAGGCTTTATAGGGCTCATGGTTGCATGTCCCCGTCTCTTCTCTCTTTTAGATAAATGGTCTCCGGCTCTTCAGATCCGTACAGTGCTGCTCTCTATCCAGGCTCTGCTAAGCGCTCCAAACCCTGATGACCCACTGGCTAATGATGTCGCTGAACAGTGGAAGAGCAACGAGGTTCAAGCCATTGAAACAGGTGAGACCTTCTCGTCAGCACTAGCTGGACTTTTTATGTTGTTTTGTAATTACTTGTACTTGTTTGGAAGAAATGTATATAATTCATTAATGTATGTATTGTTATTACCCATGTAATAAATATTTAACTGAGACATTTCACCAATGTGCTCCTTTTGCCAAGACGCTATTTGGAAGAATATCTCTCATTTATTTAATTTCTGTTCCTATTCCAAACATTTCAACCTTCAGATTTCACCATCGTTATGTATTGTTAGTAGTGCTGGGCAATGATTAATCGCATCCATTTTTGTGTACATAATAAAATGTTTGTACTGTTTATATTTATTATGTATATAAAGACACACACATACAGTTTATATTTAGAAAAGATTTACATGTATATGTTTATTTATAAGTATATTTAATATAAAATGTATTATTTTTCTTACACTTGTACCATTCACCCAAATCAAATCAATATGATCTTAATTAATGTCCTGAGGGGTGTTTTTCTCTCTCTTACAGCCCGAACATGGACCAGGCTTTATGCCGGCAACAACATTGAAGTTTAGACAAAGGAAACGGTGGCATCACGTGAGAGAAGTGGAACAATCTCCTCCTGTCTTCTTTTGCATTTAAAGGACACTTTCTCAGACAAATTAAAACAGCAAGCGAAAACAAAAATATACGATTCAAAAGCAACTACTGCAGCCCTTTCGGGTGAGTGTCGGTGTGTTTCTGGTCAGAGCTAATGTTCGCTCCACTATATGATCTCTGTGCTTCTGGGTTTGGCCAGGAAATGATGTGTGGTGATGGCCTGGGGTTTCCCAGCATCCCTTGCGTGGTCACTACACTGGACCCTGTCAGAATGTGTAATACAGTCTCTATTACAGTCATTAATGCAGTGGATTTCACTGGAAACTGATTGTAGGCTCCAGGCCCTGCATCCAGGTGGATGGTTAATTTTTGTTAGTTCATTTTTATGTTACGGGGTGTAGAGGGAGGGCCTGTTAAACATGGGATGCGTATATGCTGCTTCTCGGTCAGGGACAAAATGATGTGAATTATTATTTTTTTTTTACCTTTTCCTTCCTGTGAAACTCTTCAGTTTATTAAACGCATGTGGTGAACCCGTCTATATCATTGCCTATCTGACAGAACTTGCTCTGACGTTGTTTTATTCCAGTGTGTGTGTAAAGGTTTGTGTTTCGGCTGGAATGGAATCTGTATGACTTGTCTGGGAAAATTAAATCTGTAAATGTTCAGTTTTAGTAAAAATATTTTTTGTTATGTTATTTGGTTTGTTCTCTTTCTTTCTGAGCTGTTTTTACAGGTTTGAATCTGACTGCTATGGTAGCTTGTGGATGCCATGTAATTAAATTCATATAGACTTTTTAGAATTGCAAGAAAAATGTCCAAATTGGGAAATGATATCTAAACTCAGAATTTATATTAAGAAGTTACAATTACCCTTTTTTATTCTGCGGTGAAAACAGGCTTTTAATGACTGTAGCTTAAAACTTCTCTGCAGATATAAAAAATACATATTGTCAAATAATTTCACACTGTGATTGGCATGAATACAAACACTGCAGGTGTTTAATCTCAGAGACTATTAATCATGCTTAAACATGGCTGTATTGCCTTGTTAGTTTGTTAATGCAAATACAATAGAAAAGAATGGATCTGCATAATCACATAAGGTGCATCCACTCAGCTGCCCAAGTTTATGAAATTATAGGCTTCATATATTTTGTTTAATTCCTTCATTTGAAATAGCTAATGTTAGGCTTTAAATGAAAAGTCAGTTCTCCAGAACAGTATATAAAAGGAGTTCTTCCAGATTTCCAGTGTTGTCTCAGACTTTCACAGTATTTGAGCCGCAGTGACCTCTGACAGAGCTTCATTTCTGGATTTATGAATCGAGCTGTCTGAGAACCGCAGGACGGTGGCTCTGTCGTGTCTCTTATCTCACTTCTGTTCACATGACTCGCTTCTGCTACCAAGCACACATTATATAACTGTCTGAGTAGCAGTGCCACAGAGCTGCAAGTTATTTCGGCCTTCCGCATTTCTCCGTCCTGTATGTGTGTGTGTCTGCAGGCCGTTTATAGGATTGGGACATCGAGAGCAATCAAAACAGTCTCTTGTTTCTGTTTTCTCATATCTAATGAGCCGTTTGTTATGTCTGCAGTGTCTCAATGGCTACCATTACTGCATTTCTAAAGACCTTGGGAGCATAGCATGTAATAATGTCAGAGTGTTTGTATATGGTCACGAATAGAACTGATTACTGTTTACTACTTAGCACTGACAAATGTGTATTTCTGACCAGTAAACGTTCATATTCATTATGAGGTTTCCGATTCTTCAAAAACCAAGAGGGTAACTCTCATGCAGCTCAATAAATGTGAATTAAAAGTCACGTTCAGTGAGTGTGTGGCAGCTGTTGCTCCAATCAGATCCATGTAATCTCATTAAGGCCGTGAACAGATTCACACTTCTCTGTTCTGTCTCAAAATCTGTTGAGCCAATGGCAAACATTCATTTCCATTGTCTGATTAATGTGCTTATCGAGTTTGGCCCACATTGAGTCGATGTTGTATTCTACGTCAGCATGACACATGTTAGCACTAAGCTAATGCAACAGATTTTAGAGCGTTTCACACTAACCAGATGTCCGTAGTTCACTCAATAAAGACATGACGACTGCAGGCATGTGTGGTGATCACTGTCGTAGGTTACTAAATCTACCCAAGAACAATTATTCTCTATAATTTTGTTGGTGCTAATATTATAGGACAAGTCTATATCGAGTAACTGTGGTTTTGAGTCAGCTGTCCAACTGCATTTTAAATCTATAGTCTAAACCTACCTTGAGCATTTATCATTAAAAATGCCTCCAGTTTCAGTCAAATCTGCTAATGACAGTTCTCTCCCAAACTGTTTCTTCATCATGTTTGCACAGAGATAGCAGAAAAAAATGTCTGATTATTTTCTTGTCAAAGTTAAACAGTGTCATCATCGTAATTCAATCAAGTCAGTCTCTATGCTAAAGTTCAGCATTCCAGCAGCTCTACATTAATGAAAAATAAATTCAATTTATTTAATATGCTTATTTTATTTTAAATTTTTACATTACATTAAATTTGCATTAAATGCATTAATGCACTGCAGTATATGTAACTGGATGGGAATTTTGTACACTATTTATTTAGTATTAATTATTCATTCACACATGTGAACACATGTAAATAATCAACTATCTAATATATGTTCTAAGAACGTTTTGTTTTTCCTAAATGTTGTTCTCTTATTGTTCAAAACTTTTTTCTTTTTTTTACAGTTAAAACATTTTCTTATATGTTATGCAAAAACGTTACTTTTTTCCCCATTATGCAAACAGTTCAGGAACGTTACTTTTCAACTTTTTCGGAACCTTCTATCAACCAATAGTCCTATGTATAAATCTGTTTTTGCTTAAACGCTTTGAAAACGTTGATTAAAAACCAGAGATAGCTGACAATGAACAAGAAACGTTCTATTAACGTTACTAGAAGAACGTTTATTTTTAGGAATCTTGCCAGAACTGATTTCTGTTTGTGATCAACGGAGGTGCAATGTCTACCGTGAATTTTAATAGTATATAAATAGTTGTGAATAGTAAAAGATAAAATTATGTCATAACTAGCTGCAGTAGATGTGACAGGAGGCCACGCAGTAATGCGGTAAGAGATGCGTGTGAGCGCAGTTCGCGGATCGGCCTGACGGTGGTCTCGAGCACTGCGGCCGGTTATTACAAATCCTACTACGGCCAAGGTGTCTCTCATGCATATATCATGATGACGTCGCGGAGTGGCCTTCCAATGGCGAACGCTGTTGATTAATATATGCTGACGTTGCCTGGTAACCTTCCAATGCTGACGGTTTATCTCATGAATATTAAAAACCAAGCCGTCAACATACTAGCGTTAGTAATTTCGCACCCGGCCCACCACACACGTACATATATACCGGGGAGATATTTTGACCTGGGAATGGAAAGCGGAATACAGAGTTGTCGTTAGAGATTCGAATTTGCTGGACTTAACGCGGAGGAATGATTTAAATAGGATTTTATACCAACGCAAACCCGTAGGCTCGGTCCAGCCCGGTACTGGTCCGCCTCTCGCCGTCGGTGGTGACTCACGGAGCTCGGGCCGTTGACGGAGCATTGCTGACCGGTCGGATACACCTACGGAAGGACCGACAGGATTTCAGCATGAAGTTCAAACCGAACCAGACGCGGACGTACGACCGGGAAGGATTCAAGCGGCGGGCGGCGTGTCTGTGCTTCAAGAACGAACGGGAGGATGAGGTACGGAGATATTAACGACGTTATCTAACGTTAAACCAGACATGATGCTCGCAAGATAAATCAGTGTATCAACACTGTGACACTTGCACCTGTGGCCTAGCCAGAATATATGTGAGCATACAGATACTTGGAGAGTAAATATGTCTATATTGCATATATACGAGCTATCAGTCGGGTTCTAGTATGCTGTCATGTAGTGACATCTAGTACATCAGTGCTGGGTTTCATCAGGGATGAATACCTAGATGCATGGATTGATGATATGACTTGGAAATTCGTAGTGCATCAGCATGCAATACATACACCAAACAATTTATGCATACAGACATATTATTGTTTACATCTGGAATGCTGGAAAGAAATCTGAGATCAGTTTATCAAGTATTGTTAAAAAGTGAAGTTTTTGCAGCATGCACTGCTCAGTGTAATCTAGAGCACATCTGTTCATTTAATTCTCATCCAGGGCTGTAATCTCTGTCACACAACCCTGCGCTGGCCAAAATCCCATTGATCCTTATTAGTCAAGTAAACCTGTTTCAACTGCATAATAACCCATTAGAAAACTGGATCAAACGTTCACCATATCTATCTATCTATCTGTCTATCTTGTCATTGCACACATGTTCGTCCCCTGTCACCCATGATGACTTAAAGGCACTTTAGACTGCTGGTCACTGGGCCTCCGTAGTGCAGTTATGCAATAAAAGCACGTCAGACTGCAGCTCTCTGAAGCTCCCCCTGTTTATGCATGTATACAGCTGCAGCAGGTTCATCCACTTCTGAAAAAGGACTGTCATGAAAGACCTACAATTTAATGGCATGTAATGTAATGGCAGTGACACCTTTTGAAAAAACACAGTTGCGATATTAACTCCTTTTGGATTTTCTTGCTGTAAAGGTTTGTTGCTGAATGTCTTGTATCAGCTCCAAAGAGAGCTGCTTTTTATGAGTTGTGTTTAATGTGTGATTAATATGAAAGACAATGAAAGAGTGCAATCATCTTGTGGGTGACCAGTAAAGCCTTGAGCGTATCTTGTAAATAATTAATCACACCATAAACTTGAAGATATGTGAGCATTGATGCACACAAGTGAATGTTGTGCTTAAAGGAATAGTTTATCCAAAAACGAAAATTTCTAAATAAATTTGTTGACTGTTGGAGATACAGATCTTCTTTATGGTAACAGATTTAGAGAAATATAGCATTTCAAAACATGCTCATCAGTGGATCCTCAGCAGTAAATAGGTGCCATCAAAATGAGAGTCCAACCAGCTGATCAAAAACATCACAATAATCCAAACCTATCCAGTCCATCAGTTAACAGCGTCTTGTGAAGGCAAATATTGTGTGTTTGCAAGTAATAATGTTGCTTCCTCCAGTGAAAAAGTCATCTGGTCTGAATCAGAAATATGTATCAAGCACTGTTTACACCCCAAAACAGTTCTGACTAAATATGTGGTTGGATTTTGAGGTGAGGGACAACAGGAGATGGACTTTTTCATTGAAGGAAACATTGTTATAAATTATGAACTTTTTGTTATAAATTATGAAAGAAATGATGGTTCGAAGTTAATCACATCTTAACGATGAACTTGTTTTTTACAAATACGCTACTTGCTTTGTAAGACATTAATTGATAGACTGGAGTGGCATGGATTACCTGTGGATTACAGTGATGCTTTTATCAGCTGTTTGGACTCTTATTCTGATGGCATCCATTCACCGCAGAAGATCCATTGATGAGAAAATGATGCAATGCTGATTTTCTCTAAATCTGATCAAGAAACAAACTCAACTACATCTTGGACGGCCTGAAATGTTCATTTTTGGGTGAAAGTTGATTCCTTTAAGTGGCCGTTTCAGAGGTTTTTGTTTTTCTGATAATCCGTCCTTCTGTCACTTCCCTGTATCCAAGTAACCAAAGGGAAGAATCTGAGTTGTTGGAGCTGTCGTGTGGGATTGCTGGTGTAAATCTGGGGTTGCTTCATATCCACTCTGTAGTCTACGCTTATGCTTGCTGATCGCAGAGCAGCTCCACAAACAGTCCTGGCACGACGTGCCAACTTCAGACTGATCCACAGTCAGTGCATGTCTGTGTAAGTGAGGGGGAACTCATTTGAAATGGCTGTCCTTTGTGTCGTAGTGAAAGAGGGTGAGCAGGGGGCAGAGGATCAGCGATCGCATGAGTCAAAATCCCTCCCATTCAGCACACTTCATAGACTCAGTCTCTCACCACAGTGGCAATCAGAGACGGCGAGACAGAGAGTGTGTTAGCAGAATTTAAACATCATCCTAGTAATTTGTGTCCTATAAAAGCTTGCAGTTGTTCAAAAATGCAAAACTATGAAATGCCACAGGTGTCTAATGTTGCACAATAATAGTTTAATTAATAATCATGATTGTTTTCATTGAGAAATTTCTTTTGGCATTTTATACGAATTTTTGCAGTTTCATCTAAGCATAAATTAAGAAATATCAACTTGTGTGCAAGCTTCTTTCTACATCATAAACTCTTGAAGAGATAGTTCACCCAAAAGTGATCATTCGGATTATTTACTCACCCTCAAATTGTTTCAAAACTGTATGAGTTTCTTTCCTCTGTTAAACACAAATAAGATATTTTGAAGGATGTTTGTAACCAAACTGTTGGCAACCAAACGGTAGCCACTGACTTTCATAGTATGCAAAAAATACTGCTTAAGTCAATGCCTACAAGCAACTATTTGGTTAAGAACATTCTTCAAAATATCATCTTTTGTGTTCAACAGAAAAAATAAACTTTTTGGTGAACTATCTGTTTAAGAGGTCAATTTCCTGATATTAAATTAATATTAAATAATTCCAAATGTTAATGTTTTTTTTGTTTGTTTGTTTGTTTGTTTTTAAATTAACAAAAATAATTCTAATTAACAAAAAAGCTGTGTGCTGTAGCACAGAGGTCAAATAACTGCATTTTATTCAGCAACCATAATATAGCTCAGATTAATTTTTGGATATTGCATTTGATGTTGGATATTGCAATTTTTGAAGCTTATATCATAAAGGCAAGCAAATACAGTGATCACTGTTAAAATACAGAATGTTTCAGAGCAGCTTCATGGTAATAAACAAAACAAGCGATGCAGACCTTTTTAAACGTAAGCCTAGTTCTAGGAAATCAGGACAAATGGCAGTGCCTTACACCATTTAGCATCATGTT
This sequence comes from Enteromius argenteus, assembly GCA_032357425.1. NCBI lineage: Eukaryota > Metazoa > Chordata > Actinopteri > Cypriniformes > Cyprinidae > Enteromius > Enteromius argenteus. The sequence continues at coordinate 1,148 of JAUCMR010001548.1, read as the reverse complement.
TATTATTAAATACGGTCATGTTTTCCCAGAATCTGAGTTATTGTAAACATACAGCAGATTTAGAATAACTGTGACATGCCACTGCTAAAACAGTCACATGCATGCGTACTCAAGAATGATTTCAACCACACTGTTCACTGTAGACTTTTTATTTAGTGATGATAGATTTTTCTTGTCTGGGTCTATTTGTGGTGTGGTGGTAAAGGCTGGTTAGTTCAACTGATGTACACTGTTATGTCCTTAAACAGGACGCTTAACCTCAGGGTTGCTCCAGGGAGTTTGTCCTTGTAATAAGTTCATGGTGCTGTGCTGCGGTGACATTGGGTGAAAGCCACAGAAACCGGAAAACTCTAGTCATGTGGTGAGAAAATGAGATTTATAAATATTATCTTATTCATCCTGATATGAAAGACAGTGGTGAGTTTACACGTAAAAATAAATAATGTCAGATCTCTTATGTTTGTTCATTTAAATCAGTGTGATACTTCCATCTCTTTGCGCTAGTGTTTAATCATTCTGATTCTGACCGCTGTATTCAAGTGGCTGTGATTTCATCATATTAATTAAACACCTGATGATTCATGTTTTGCACCCGTTTTGTTTTGATTACAAGCATCCTTGATGCGTCACTGAGAACCTCATGTCAACATGAAATGACATTCAACATCCGTTTTACTACAGCAATGATGGGAATTTCTGAACAAAAAAAAATGACTTACTTATGTCCATTACTAATCAGTTGATCCTAAAAAGTAGATTTCGATTTTAAGTCGCCTTTTGAAGTTTAAAAATTTACTTAATTGTCGTAAAAAAGTCATATATATAATAATGCGAATATATAATGCACTTACTAGTAGTTAAGTGTATGTGTGCGTGTGTAAATCTGTCTAGAATATTTTTTATTTATTTAACTTCTTTATTTATTTTTTGGTAAGTTATTCCAGATTTTTACAGCCATGCAATAAGAGACAAAACCCCCCAATTTTGAGTCCTGATCACCATTTCTGAGTTTATTTTGCAATAATGATTGGTTGACTCTAGGGCTGCACGATTTGGAGAAAAAATCTAATCGCGATTTTTCTGATCAAAATTGCGATTTGCGATTTAAAATGCGATTTACTACTATTTCATAAAAGAGCTAGCCTCGC
>JAUCMR010001281.1:0-16391 GCA_032357425.1 Enteromius argenteus | reverse complement strand
GTGTGTATTCTAATGGGAGATATTGTCATTGAATAAGGTTTATATTTTATTTGACTTGGAGTGTGGCACACAGTTTACTGTATATTATATTTATGTTGTTTTTATAATTTTTGGAGCTTGACTGATGTGGAAACTGAACTCTGTATTGATAAAAGTTGTTTTTTCAACAGATCTCGTTTTGTGATGAATAGAATAGCTTATAGATTTAGAATGACATGAGGGTAAATGAATAATGACAGCACTGACTTTTTCAGTTAAATTTAGATGCAGAAAATGCACGGTGATGTCATTTATGAACAAAACCAGACATATCCTTATCATCATAAATATTTGCATTGTATCTTGCTTGTGTGTCTGATTATGTTTCCTGCATTTCTAGTGTCATTCTGGTGTATATAATTATGTACTACATCTTCATGGGGTTTCAGAGGCTGTAGCGGATTGTTTATCATCTATGAATGACCTCTCATTTGCATTTAGACATGAGGGAGCAGTCCGGAGGGTCGCAGGGGAACACAGAGGTCCCGGTGTCAGCAAACTAATTAGTCAGGACTGGCCTGAGATAATTAGGAGTGGCTTTGATTTCAGCATCAGAAAAAAAATAAAACATCATCTGAAAATGAACAACCAAAACAGTGTTCTCCCATAGGAATGTAGTTTCTCTTTGAGAGCAGAACAATAACAGGATGTGGGTTATTGATACTGTGCAGGTGACTGCGGATGTGAAAAATGCCGGAGGAGTTTTGAGCTGTTATGTTTTTGGATATGTTATACCATTTATGGATTTTTGATATTTCTCGCTTGCGCTCTCTTACCTTCACTTTCTCCTCAATTGTTCTTCGCTTGGAAATGTGATGTTCAGAAATCCTATTACTTTCAGTATTACTATAACCAGTTTAACTGATTATTCTATTATCGCAGGATTAAAGATTTATTCACGTGGAAATCATTGTTAAATTTCCACTTTGAGGATCCTTTTTGTGGGTTTAGAAGATTCCATGCAGGTTCTTCTTGGCAGTCCATGGCAATAAAAAATATATTTTTTTACTTATTTTAGTGCATGGCAGATAAAAGAAAACATTGTGATTTATGTACCTCTAGAAAAGGCGGAAATTTCAATACATTTACAGTTCAGATTTTAATTCAGATTGATAATGATATGCTTAGTAATTTAAAATGTATTTAATATCATTAATTTTTTAGGATTTTTAATTGTTTATTTATTTGTATATTATTTATTTAAATGTTAAGTAATTTTAAAAAAATATTTTTGGAAAAAAATGAGTAATAGAAATTATCGATACACACACACATGCAAAAAAATGTGTGTACTTCAAACAATGACACCCCCCCTTTAGTTAAACATTCAGAATCAAATCTTTCCTTTACTTACACTCCTCCATGGCACAATTACTAAAAATAATTACCTGTCATAAGTACCAGTGGTCAATCCTGACGTTACATTTACAGCTAAGCATATCTTGCTGGTCAATGCTTTAAATGTACTTCTTCATTCCTCACTCTGGTGTAATTCTGGCATGTGGTTGAGCATGATTAAGTGAAACAGATGAGTGGACGTGAAGTACAACCCCGTTCCCTATTTGAGTTGTTGAGAAATGACCGTTGCCTGTGATTCAGTAGAGATAGTGCTCCAGTACTTGGCCTTCGGTCAGCTCAGATGATTTTAACGGTCTTTTTCTCATCTGATCATGTGATCTCTGGTTCATGGGCCTCAGAGGGCTGGGGTTTGTTTGACAGGTCAGATAGGTAAACTGCAGCTCTCAGCTGAAAAGAGACCTGTAATTGTTGTCATTGCCCAGAGTATGAATCCTTCTTTGCCTGTGAGCAGTTTCTTTGATATTGAAATTCGAGCCTCCATTGTGTAAAAACCATGAGCTCACACAGGAAAACGCTTCCATGCGCACTTCCTGCAAGATAGGGTTACATTCCCAGTGTTTCTCAGTGTTTATCATTTCGATATTTCCTACAATCACATTACCCACGATTGCACATTTTCACGTTATTTAGGTTGCAAATGAATCCTATTTATGCTTACATGTGTGCCGTTTCAGCGAGCGTAGATTACACTGTGTAATGTGTGTGCAATTCAAAGCTTTTGATTAGTGTAAATTATACATTTGAATGGGGTGCGATACGCTGAATCGCTAAGCTAATCACTTGTTGATGTCAAGTTAAATATTGCATGAAATTCAATGCAGAAGTGGATGATCCCAGCATGCTTCGCTTGCGCGTGACATGACAGGATTTGAAAATTTCTTGTTAAAGCTTGTTTGACTCTCACTACTGCTATTTGCGCAATCGCTCTGATCTGTTGGATAAACAAACAGTTTCGATGTGCACTGCGTATTCTGAATTAATATGATGAAACCCAGTGCACTGCACAACCTTGGAGTCATTCTGCAGTGTTTCTAAATGTTTCCTATAAACAGTACTGTAAGTTTTATGCAAATATTCTAACGTTAAGTTGTGACTGGCTTTCAGTTTGTGCTGAGGGTTATCAAATGGAGGCCTGTGGGTTTGTTGTCTCTAAACTGGACTGTTCCTGCTGGCTCATGAAAACAAATTTAGAGCTTTGTGGGTTTTAGTCCATGCCTTTTAGCTTTAAATCTATTTTTGTGTGGGTATCCTCATAAAGGTTGACAAAATAAACTTGTAGATGATGTACACATTTCAAATTTCCTAGTAAATTCGACCAAAAATGTCCATGACTCATTTTACCTATATTAGTACAGTCTTATTTCAACTAGCTTTATGAATTCATCATCAGTTATAAAGACAGAAGAGTAGTAAAAAAAACTTTTATTTTATTTTACAGTATGCACATATTGACTCTTAATTGTATGTCTAATATGTCTCTGCTAATTCCTTCATTTATCAATTAGCCTGTATTATTCACATAAATAAAGATTATATTTTCAATTCAGAACAGCTAAATTATAGAGAATGTCGAGTAGTTTGCATGAGTGGTTATTACTGCTGATTGTTTAATATTACTGTGTTAAAACCTTTGCTAAATATTGAATGTTTAGCTACTTATTGTACATCTGTGCACACGGTCTCCATGAAAATAGAAGTGTTGTGCTGTATACAAATTATACCTGACTCTGCATAGACAGCAACAAAGCTGACCCTTTAAACTTTGTCATCCTAACAACAGTCGTGTTTCCATTACCCTTCAAATTACACAGATTAAAATTGCGAATTAAAAATATGCCTAATGGAAACGCGTCAATTTTGCAAAAACTTCTAAATATCGCCAAAAAGTTTTTATGCTCACATGAGGAGGTTTTTCCTGCAATTCGAAAAAGGATTTATTCGCAAAACTGCAATGGAAATAGTTTTTTTACATTTACAGGTCACATGGTGTATGTAAAAAGTCATATAATCTTTGTAATCAATGTAATATAAGGGGCTTTCCATTAATGTTTAGACACTGTACACATCTGTGGAGCAGAGCGGCTCTGATATGACACTGAAGCTGTTTGTGGTCACTCGGCTAATGCTCGCATGTTTCTGCAGTATCTCTCTGTGCTGCTTCTGTAAAGATACACCCATATGCCTCTTTTGAATAAATATATCCAAAATCCGTCAAATCTCACCAAAATCCGTTGCCATGACTTATCGCAAGAGGCAAAAGGTTATGTTTTAGTCACATAACACTGGTTAATGGAAACTTTTGCGTCATTTCACAATACTTTTTATCGACATTTAAAAAAATATCGTCAAAGTTTTGCACAAATCTGTAATGGAAACACGGCTAGTGAACAGAGCGCTGCATAATGAAGTAATATTTTAGGCATATCTAATTATATACGTTATATTGTATTTATGGTAGTTACGGCCCTGCTGTGATGCATACCGAAAGCTATATAAGCCAGAATGTCCCATTGCAACTTCCTGTTCCAGTGGGATTTATGTCAACACAGGAAAGAAAATTGTGTTAAACTATTTCATGCTCTTTAATACTGTTTTGCTCTCTGTCCCTCTATCTGGACTCATTGTAGCCTTCATGATCAGAGCATCTGTCTTTCTCATATCGGTTTCTGTGCATGGCTTAATTTTGTTGTGCTGGAGGATGTTGCTGCCTTGCAGGAAGCAATGATATAAAATATGACGTGTGGGTCGCTTGATTATTGTCTTCTGAAAGGAAATATCTATAACTAAATGTGAAAGGCGCAATTTCATCAGCCCAATATTCAGACTGCATTTCACCCTTCCTTCAGATCGTGATGTTTGTTCTGTTGATTTAATTCTGCTCCTTCCTTTTCACCGTCTTCATTTTAATTTGCTTCTCTCCCTCTCTCTCGGTTTATACAACCAGACACTCATATAACTCTCTCAATAATAAGGGCCAATAATCTCAGCGCAGATTATTTCTGTAAATGGCGAGCTGTTTTGCTTTTAAGAAGCAAGTAGTTACCTTGAATGCATTAACAGCTGTGCCCCTTTCAGCCCTGGGCAGACACAAAACATCTGTTACATCAACAATATGAGTGTTTATGTCTGGCAAACTGTTGCGTTTTCAAAATACAGAAAGAAGTGTAATGTCATTGAGATCGACCAGGGTTTATTTGAGTTCAATATTGCACTTTTGTTACTTTTTGAAGGAATCAGTGACCTAACAACTGTTCTAAACACCCTAGCAACGTCATTTCAGTTCTCTGGCAAACACCCAGAAGTGATATAGTGTTAAGATTTGCACAGGCTAGAGCCATCCACATTTGCTTCAAATAATGCATATCTAGTTTTTACTATGAATTCAGACAGTGTTATTCCTTTCACACCAAATGGCTTAATTGACAAAGTCGAGACTTTGAGTAATTTAAAAGGATAATTTATAGCATTCAGTTGTTAACTTGGGTCTGAATTTTGCTCATTACCTGTCATCTTTTACATTTCTCCTAAACAACTGTTTTATGGGGGGAAAGTGTACTGATTAGTTTCAGAAATGGGGATACCTTACCTTATTATAAAGAGGCTACAGATTAAAAACAGGAATTCACATTGGCCACTTTTTGTTTGGTTATGTATAGTCACTAAATTACAATGTGTGTAACATATGTAATTTAACTAAATTATAATATGCAAAAAGTATAAACATGCACTGCCATTCAGTTTGGAATAATTAGGATTTTCTTATATTTTTGAAAAACAAAACCAACCTTATGCTCACCAAAGCTGGATTTATTTGATCAAATTTCCAATGAAACGTTCTGAAATACTATTACGATTTAAAACACGTTTCTGTGTTGTATTTGGGTATATTTAATTTTTTTTTTTTTTTTTTATGTATATATTTTTTATATACAGTGTAGGTTTCATAAATTGGGTAACATGGTCCCTTAACTGGTTGTTTATCAGCATGCATATTACTAGAATATTAGCCATTTATTAGTAGTTAATAAGCACACGTTAATGCCTTATTCTACATTCAGAATCCTACCCAATACCTAAACTTAACAGTTACTTTACCACCTACAGTATTAATAAATAGCTAATTTGCAATTTATTGAGGGAAAGGTTGTAGTTAATGATGAAGGAAAGGAAAGGACGTGACATGTGGCCAGGTATGGTTTCCCATACGAGGAATTTGTGCTCTGCGTTTAACCCATCCTAGTGCACACACACAGCAGTGAGAAGTGAACAACCACACACACACACACACACCGTGAGAACACACCCGGGGAGCAGTTGGGGGAACGGTGCCTTGCTCAAGGGTCTCACCTCAGTCGTGGTATTGAAGGTAGAGGGGGCGCTGGTTATTCACTCCCTCCACCCACAATCCCTGGGACCTGGGACTCAAGCCCACAATCTTTGGGTTACAAGTGTAACTCCCTATCCATTAGGCCACGACTGCCCCATGAATAAGTGTTCCCTACTCTAAAGTAATTTCCGGTAACACTTCAGAATAGGTAATACTTGTTAACTATTAACTATTCCATTAAAAAATTCTTAATTTGCTGTTTATTAATAGTTACTAAGGTAGTTGTTAAGATAAGGGATTGGGTAGGATTAGGGATGTTGAATAAGGTCAAGTAGATTAGCACTAAAATTGGCTAATATTCTAGTGATATGCATGCTAATAAGCAACTAATAGGTGTAACCGTAAAATAAAAGGTGTTACTGTAATTCCCTATTCTCTACCATAATGCTTTGAGGAACAGTGCCTTTTCTCGTTTTGCTTATAGGAAGCCATTTCATGTCCTGGGGATTGTATTGTGTCGTTAATGCCAGTCAAACATTAACTGAAAAGAAGTGGAGAGGGAGAAAAAGTGAGCGAGCGAGCGGGATGAAAATAGAAAGACAGTGATGGTGAGGTTGTAGCAGTGATCTCATTTGCTGTCTGTTCCTCCTGACTGCCGTTGTTGCGTTGAGCTGTCTGCTGAGGCAATGAGACATAGAGATAGGGAATCTGGGAGATGGAGGAAGAGAGCAGTCAGCTGAGGAGGTGTAGATGGCCATCTGTCACAGGTCTCCTCTCACTCAGCGCTGATAACAACCTCTGCTCACCCAGTAGGATAATTCAATCTTTTCCATGCACCAGTCATGGACTCGCCCTCTCCTCAGAGACGACCCAGATACCGGATACTCTCAACAAAGTGTGCAAATCGTGATGCCACATCGCTGAGGTAGATGTTGTGCACATCAGAGTTTTATTTCCACCTAACCATGCATGACACTATAAGATACAAGTTTTAATTGATAAGATATAAGTTTTTATTGACATACTTTTGTTGACATTTATTTTGGATAGCCCTGCCCTGCTCTTCATGAAACAGCTTCTGATTGGCTTTTAATAGTGTCACGTCAGGAGGAGGCAGATTTGTGCTTGATGTTGACAGAACGGTTACTTGTTGCTGGAATCTCGTCTAGTTTGGACATAGCGATAGACACACATCTCAAATTTAGGAAAGTTTCCAAAGTAAATAGGTTCAGGAACATTATGAGCAGTGTAGCCTCAGACAGTACGCCCACAAAACACCCACACACCATTCACGGACCATCTGATGCTGACTGCACTCAAAAACAGCAAGAGCAGCCTGAAGTCACCTCTATTCCAGTGTATTGGCTGTGATAGGGGTTTTCAAATTTGTTGATGCCAAGAAATGTTATTTTAGTGTCACTGAGATGCCAGTATAGTTTTTTTTATCAAGATTTTCAATTACTTTTTCTTTTCTCCCAAAAAAATGCATTTTCATTAAAACAAACAAAAAACATATAATGAAAAATATATATCACATAATTGACTAACCTGAGAAATTTTCTTTTTTATACATATTACTATACTTACAATGGACTGAGCTGAACTATTCTCTAGATACGTCAACATTTTTAGTTTGCAACATTTATTAGCAAATAAAAAAGTATAATTCGGTTTCTCCTGCCTTATTCTCAAGTAAGTGTGGTTTGCATGTAGGCCAGTCGAGTCTGTCTCTTGCAGTCTAAGTGGACAGTTCATGGCAAGATTAAACTGTAAAGTGGACCAGACTTTGTCAAAAGTCTTGCTAAACAAGAATTTGAGAAGTGTCAAATATGGCAGAGAGGGTATTGGATTAAATGCTTGGTTGTATCAAGTCAGAAGCATCCTGTGTTCTCAGGTAAAAGACTGAAAAGTCTTGGCGAGGGGAAGAGTCTGTGGTTTCTATAGCTCACATGATACAACCATGAGACTAAATGGAACAGAAAGATTCCAAATTCCGAAAAGCAGAAAGAAGAATCACTTATTCAGGACTCTAAGAGCGTGGTCGGAGCAGACAGAAGCCACAAAGACTATGCTATGCTCTCTGTGCCCCACACTCTTTTTGTTAAAAGCTTGACAGTGTTATCAGAGGTTTATGTTAACATGCACTCATTGAGATAGAGGGGGACATGTTTTTTGAGCACACTGAGTGATTTGTATATACCTCAAACTTCACTGTGCCGTTTTCTCCTCTAATCGTCCCTGTCAGATTACATTCAAGCACCAGGCATGCATTTGTCATCTCATTATATTATCCATGCACTCATGGCAACCTCGGAGTCTGGCTCATTATTCTGGATCTGCCCACACACTTGATGAAGCCTGCAGATCCATAACAACAATGTATTAGCACTTTATTTCTGCTGTTGCCGTTTACACAGCCACACACCTGAAATACTTGTAAACATTGAGCTACATTTTTTTTTTTAACCACATGGATTTCAGACTGCATTTTGTGACCTTTTGCCAGTTCAACAAAATATTGTTGTTGTTTTTTATAAGTCATGTGCTGCCCTGTTCTGTTGTGTACAGTGAAACAACAAAAGCAGAACGAAGCAGTACTAATTGGTTGAATAATAAGGAACGGACAGTGCCAAGCGTGATGTTGACCATCATATGATACTTAAGACTGGAGTAAGGATGCGGAAAATCTGACTTTGCATCACAGGAATAGATTACGTTTTGAGATATATAATAGAAAACTGTTATTTAAAATGTGATAATATATCACAATTGAACTTTTAGCAAATAAATGCAGCTTTGGTCAGCATAAGAGATTTAAATAAATATAAATTAATTAATAAGACTTATTTTTTAATTTATGTATCTAAAATCTTACCTCTTAAACTGAAACAGTAGTTAGTTTAAATAAAATGGTATTTAAAAATGAATTGATTGTATTTTCTGAATGTGCTGGGCTACTGTTTTTCATGAATACTTTTTTTAATGATTTTTTAATTGTTCTGTGTAATCATTTTAATATGGAGATTTCGCTTTGGCACTATGGTCTTACTGTGACACATTCTGCCAATTGTTGGTTTATTTTTATAGGATTCTGCCATTTAATTTTTTGGTCATTTAGAAAAGCAATGTATCCTGTTAACATGATTTGTCACCAAAATATTATTACATGTACAGAAGACAACTTGTGTCTCTTAGTCAAAGTGTTCAGAGCTGCTACAAAAGACGCTTCCTCTAGTGTGTAATTGTTGGGCTCTTGTCTGTCTCCAGCGGGGCCAGAAAACAGCCTGTGGTTTGTCTGAACAACTGATACTGACTTTATCTCAACGTTTCTTGTTTCCACCCTTTCCAGCGCTACAAATCATCCATGCAAGACAAATTGTGTTATCACTATAAAAACAATCAATCACTAGTTCACCCAAAAAAAAAAAAAAAAAAGTAATTTACTGCCCCTCATGTCATTTCAAACCCATATAACTTCCAGTAGAGCACACAAGGTGAATATCTGAAAGATCTCAAATTAAATGTACTGTTGTTAGATGTACCTCATCAGGTTTGACGCAAGTGACATAAAGCATCATTAGTTCTCAAATGATCAATCCTCACTGACGTCAAAGTATTCCTTAAAAATGAACTTCACATCAAGTCATTTCTCATCAGATGTATGTAGAGTGAGGTTATATGTTGTTCAGATGTTTTCTTGTGTATTACACATGAAAACCTGTACCCTTTAAGTGTACCCATTTCTAAAGGACATTTTGAAACTGCTTTTCCTTTAAAATATCTTAATTTTAAAATGCCTGGTATGTATATGAACAGTTGTATTTCAGAGCATGTTTTAAGAGTGATGTGCTGTGAGCAAAAACAGGTCACCTAGTGTGAGGTTTGACAGTGTGAATTGTCACATTGAGTGATAAGAGACAAACACATGCAGTCTGCAGTAAGAGAGATAAGATGTCTCCATGATGAACTTTGACCTGACTTGCGTATGTCTTCCTTGAATGTGGAAAAAAAAACAGTTTACTGAAAGTACAGAAGTTAAAAAAGTTTCTCTTAAGTTTTACCGAAATGTAATGTATAAATTAAAGAAATAACATCAGGCTTGTTGAATGTTAAAATCCAAAAACTTTCATCTCCAGGTTTACCGAAATGATATCCTTTATTTGTGTTTATCTAATGTGGTCTTTTGGACCCTGATGTATTATTACTAAAGCATTTTATTGTATGAAAATGTCATGGACGTATCAGAACTTTGAGTGGATTTGCTTAAACAGCTATTTTTATACAGATTCATGGAAAAAATGAAACTTGTCAGACCTGGTGTTTTTTATAATTGAATTTTTGTATTCATGAGACAAGGACGGATCATGAAACTAATTTCATGAGACTTTAGAAAATGTAATTGCCTATTAAAAATTGCATTGAAATATTTAGACATTTATGATTTTGCTTAATTTTACGTGACCAGCTAATCATGTGTGCTGTACGGAGTGACTCGTTTTGACCTTTCACTCGACTGAAACTGGCCGTCACCTCGAGTGTGCGCGGTAATATGGAAAGATGACGCGATGTTTTGATGCGTAGCATGGCTGAAATTCTCTTTAAAAACAGAAAGACAGTAACCAGCAGGGATTTAGCACACGGTCCCCTCCGTTGCCATCTCCATGGTAACAAAGCAGGGCTGGAGACATGAGTAAAAAGCACAGGAATGATTAAAGATAAAGAGTATGTCCTTCTGTTGCTGCACATGCTCTCACACTTATTGGGTCCTCACCATTACAGTTCAGTTCAGAGGAAAAACAATGAGCTCTCACACACTCACCCACTCGCTAATCATGGCACATTGTGCCAAAGGGCTCTTTGTTGCAGAGCTTTTCTCTGCCAAGCACTGATATTAGTGCCGTTTCTGCCTCATAATTCACACAGGACTGGAAATACTAAATGAGCGTGTGCTAGTTTTCTTTTGTTCCAAATCTAATGCTGCTGGTTGTTTTGAGGTTTTGAAGTGTTGTTGCTTTTTTTGCATTTTAAATGATGAAAGGTTGTAAGCAGATTTTGTTTGGGTGTCTCTCCTGAAGCCTATCATAAAAAAAAGAACACAACTGAATCAAATTTGGTCACACAAAATGATACAGGGAAAAGAAAAATAAGATATGATACTTTGCATGAAAAACATAAGGTAACACTGTAGCATAGAGTAACTATTAGCATGCATATTAATAACATATTGGCCTTTTATTAGTACTTATAAAGCATTAATTCTGCCTGACATTCAACCATTTGGATTTATTTCTTTATTTATAAGGACATTGAAACTTTTATTAAGCAAGGAAGCATTAATTGGATACAGTAATAGTAAAGACATTTTATAATGTTACAAAAACATTATTTTAACTGTTTATTCAAAAAATAATATTACAGTATTAATGGATAGAGAGAGGGCTAAAGATACAGTATAGACAGATATTTGTAATTTAAAATAATGGGCTAAAATAGATGTGTGTGTGTGTATACATCTGGATTCTATTTTTCAGTTTGAGCCCCTTTTTCTAGACAGTCTTACAATCTAGAACTTTTAGTCTATTTTAACTGACTTCTTCAATCAGGAGAAGATTGAAACATAGCCATTAAGTGTCGTGAAGACAGAAAGGATGTGTTTGTGAGTCTAACCAAAATGTATCCACCTGAAGAAGGTATGCACTAAGGATATACAAGAGCATCAGCCCAAATTATGGTTTTAAATTAAATTAGTTTACTATCCATCAACGAGGCAATTGTAGAAAAACTAGCTACTACTTTTTTTCCAAAATGATGAAATATTAGCCATTTAATCAGCTTATTACTATTAACAAGGGTTTCTCTGCCTTTCTTCAATGTCTCAAAGCCAGCTGGTAATATAACAGCCCTCTTACATTAGAATCATAACTGACCTATAAATAATATCACAGCATGAAAAAGACATCCCTTCTCAATGCTTAAGGCTGGAATTAACCAGCTGAGAAATATTGAGCATAAAAGCCATTAATTAACGCAGTCATGTAGTTAAATCACAAAAGTGTCTAATTTCCTTTCCCATGATGCTGTGCTTCATCTTTTGAGAGGTTCCCAAAGTTTGTGGTGTTATTAAAACAATTTTAACAGTCATTTCCGTGATACTTTGTACCTGTTTTTTAGTTTCTGTTGAACTGAATGGTAAGCACTGTTCTCAAATTCTGCCCTTTCTCTCTTCCACAGAATGAGAAACCGCTTGGTCATTCTGCGAGCAGGTCCAGCAACATTTCAAAGGTATGAAAATCCATTTCCTTTTCCTCTTCTACTGAGTGGCTTAGCTTTCTAGGGGGTCTGCACCTGCTGTCTGCAAATACTTTCATTTTCTTTCTGAGTTTATTCCATGAGGATTTCTAAGCAAGACTTTTCATACTGAAATATATTTATTTTCCTGATGCTAGGGAGATCGGAAGGACATTTTGTCAAAAAAAAAAAAAGCACAGCAGACAATAAAAAAATCAGCTCATTTTATGCTTATGTAGACTCTCGCACTCTAGTTATTTATTTTTAGGTCAAGGAAGCTTTGTACTTTATTATCCAAGCTTGAATTCCCCTTTCCATATTTAAAGGACACCTGTTTGTCTGTCTGATATTTAATAAACACCATGTACCATGGGCTTGAAACTTATTCTATGCAATTATGCAAATGAGACATGAATGCTCACAAGTGATTATCCGCTGAATATACTTAACATAAGTTCTGTTGCTGTAACAAGCCTCTGTAGTAAATGGGCCGGTAGTTACCCTTAAATGCCTATGCCACTAAACTGGATGTGTTATTTTTCAGGTAGCCAAGTATAAACATGTTGACAGCTTAACCAACTCCAACTCACTCTGCAAGATTCTCCTCACATTTTTGGCTTTTAATCATAGTTAGTCTGAAATAGAGAACTGTGCTAATGCACTACAGTGACCCTTGCAGCAGCATTAAGAATATAGTGTGTGCTTGCTTTGTTCATTTTTAGAAAGCACCATTAGGTAGCTAGAACCATCTGTGCTGATATTCTTGTGTAGATTATATTTCCACAGTACACCTTTTGGTCTTTTTTCTTTGATTATATAATCGCCTCAAAATGTGTTTAACATTGTTGTATTCTTGGCTTGCAGAGTTGAGGTTTAAAAGACATTTAAAAATTCAGTAATATTATCAGTTTGACTGCATGAATCTTAAACTAAATTCAGCTGGATAATCACAGTTGTCTTCTGTAGAGCTGCTTTAGAGCTGAATTGTTATTGAACTGAATTGTTAATGCTTCGTTATTGAACTGAATTGATCTGAACTGAAAGCGAACTGACTTAAGCTGAATAAGGGCTATTGTCTTCTGTAGAGCTCCTGGAACTTATTATTGAACTAAACTGAATCAACATTGATCTCTTTTGTGCTGAATAATGACTTTTCACTTTATAATTAATGATCTTTGCTAAACTGAATTAACGCTGAACTAAACCGAAATGAAAAATGACTTCTTTATTAGCAAACTAATAAACTTTGCTAAATTTAATCAACGTTTAACTAAATCGAACTGAATAATGAAGTTGTTTTTTAGAGCTTCTTTACAGCTGAAATTGTATTTGTTTTTATAATTAAAGAATTAAAAAAAAAAAATGATTTTCTTGTTTACTACTGTGAGGCGGCTGTAAAACAATCTGTATTGTATTAGGGTCATTCCTGGTATCTGGTAACATTCATAATTTTTGGAAAAAAAGTTACATGTTTTTCATGTTTTTAGCATTCTACCAAAACAGTGGCATGTTTAAATATATGGAACACATATTGGCCAAGCTCAGTATTCTATTTGAATTTCCACCCTATTAGTTTCACATTCCACAGTCCAACAGGGTTGAATCTAACAGGTTGGAAAATTTAGCCCTAAATTAGCTGTAGTTTTTTCAGTGATCAACATTAAACTCTCTAACCGTCTACAGATGAATGGAATGTTTATCACTATTTCAGATATGTTTTTTTTTCCATCGGACAAACATTTTCCATAATATAGCCTAACAGGTTGGAACTGTTAGGCTGTATAACTGTGTGACAAGCAAGAGAACATTTCAAAAACTTAAAGGTAGGAGTGAGAGGTGACATTTACCTCCGTTTGTATAGTTAAATTCCAGCAGGAAAGTATAAACAATATCACTTCTTGAAAATGATCTGAGTGGAATTGTTGTCTATTTTGGAAGTCGAGGAAGTACATCCTAACAGGGTGGAAAATTAGTTTAGGGACACAGTAAATTAAGAAAATTGTACAAAAATTTAAAAAATTGCATTCACATTATTTATTTGGATGAGTAGATGAAGTTAAGCCTCCATAACATAATTTAAAAATATTTTGAGGTTTTTATAATTTCATGGTTTAAATTTCTAGAGGAAGTTGATTACTTTGCACTGAGGACATGATAAAATCAAACGCATTTATCAATTACAAGTAATATAAAAATAATATTTTTAATGTCTATTTTCTCTGTTTCAGTGATAAATTAGAGCAAATATATATAATTTCAGCAGTTTCTTATAAATATGTGACTATTTTAGAGAAAATATGATTACATAAATCATAGAGACAGAAAAGTCACAGTATAACAGGAATGACCCCTAAAGCACTACATAAATGAATGTGGCTTGCATTGCATAATGAACTGCATTTAGAACCATTTTTAAAATGCATTGATGAATGTAATCAAGCTGCATTAGCTACTGTATTTATGAATGTTTCGGGCTTAATAAGGTAAATGCTGTTCCTTTTTGTTGTTCTGTTTCTCTTGATATAAAATAAAACCCATTTTGGACTTGGATTCCAACTAACTATTGGACTATTCCAAGCAAGCAGATTGTTCTCACCCTATTCAAATAACTCCTACCCAGCATTCATATTGATTTGACTATTTAAAGACACGTAGCTCTATGTTAGTGAGTTCATGTTGGGATCAGGTCTGTCAGGCACTTTCATTTTAACATGGATCTCTTCCTCTTAGTGGAGATTTGCTGCACTTCTGCGTAACATTGAGCCTCTTAACAGATAAACTCTTTACATGAACTAATAGATGCCAGGGTCACCTGCTCTGAGAAACTCTCCACTGGTTTAGCTCAAGACATTCTGCTACTGAGGACTTTGGGTTCACGTTCGAGCCTTGAGCACTTTAAGGCTGTTTTCACATTTGGTTTGAATGCATGGTCTAGTTTGAGTCCTTTTTTGCACATTCTAAATACGGTAAATACTATAATACCATCTGCAAACAGTGGCAGAGTTCAAACAAAACTTACCTTAGACCACCTTTTAAAGTGTACACGGGGTTACATGGACTTTGTATAGAATTTTTTTGTTAAACTTTTTGTTCTCATAGATTAGTGTTTCTGTGTATTCATTTACTTTTAGAGCCTCATGTATCGTAGCATGTACAATTGACTGTTTACATGCACCAGAGAGCATGATCAGTGTTCATCCCCAGCGGAAAGAAATGTCTCATCATTCTAGAGCTCATTTGTCTACGACAGGATAAATAACATGAGGGGTCCCATTACAGTTGTTATCAGTTGAGTGTCCGACACGCACTCATGCTGCATGACGAGGTTTTGACTGCTGAGAAACCCGAAGGGTCCTAATAGAGGTCCATGGGGTGTTCCTGTCAGCTCTGTCATTTCAGCCTTACATTAAGCAATCAAACACAACAACACAATCAACTGATCCATGTCAGCGTTGTTATTGCCTAGAATTCTCCTGGTTGGGCTCATATCCGCAGGCTTAAAGGAATACTTCACTCAAAAAAAAACAAAAAAACATGACCAGTAGCAGAAAGAAGGCTGTGGCTTGCAGATCAAGTGTACTCATTTTATATATAGTCTTGAAGACTGTCTTTGGTTCGTTAGAGAACATCTGCTTTAAACCCCTCTGCCTCATCACATCAAATGTCGTATTTGATTGACAGACCTTTCATGTGGCAGCATCTGCATTCATTTCCATAATTTGTAGACATATGCCTCAAATTGTGCAAATGATAATGTACAAACAATTAGCTACAGAGTTAATGTGCTTCCAGAAAATTGGTTCAGGTTGAACAGTCTGGAAACAAAACCTTGCTTGTTTAAATGCTTTTGTATTTAGTGCTGCTTATCAGTCTGTTTCTGTACGCAACTTCCTAATTTCCTTTTGATTGCTTTTTAGACTCAATCCAAAAGATCACATGCCGCTCAAATCCTCCTCATTATGAAACAAACATTCTTACTGACTGCCTCACACTGGGGTTTTATAACTTATGCAATAATGCTATTAAAGAAAAACATATAATGTGTAATCATTTAGTTCCTCATACACATTAACAGACCCTAAATTGACCTTTCCAGAGTTTCTATAATATGTTAGCAAATTGCTAATTGACAATAAGCACAGTAGTACCATGTTTTAGAAATGACTTCCAATTAATTCACTACATTAGTGGTTCTAAGCCAGGGTGCTGGGTGATGACTTAAAATAAAACAAAAGGGAATGTTAAAATAAACTAAAACAGCAAAAGCAAAAATAACCGTTGTCCTCACTCTCTGGAAAATCCTCTCTCTCTCTCTCTCTCTCTCTCTCTCTCTCTCTCTCTCTCTCTCTCTCTCTCTCTCTCTCTCTCTCTCTATATA
>JAUCMR010001104.1:0-16407 GCA_032357425.1 Enteromius argenteus | reverse complement strand
GAGGTATCACCGAGCGTTCTTTCCCGTGTTTGTTTTCTTGTGTATGACCCTGGACTGTTTATCTCGACTCTGATTCTTGCCGCCTGCCTTTGTGACCATTGCCTGTTGACTGTTAACTCTCTCGGATTATCTGTGAAACTCCTGTCTGCTTGCGATTACGACACCCGCCTGTTTATACTGTGGAATAAAGCCCCGCGAATGGATCCGAACGCCTCTGAGCAGTCATTACAGATAGAATGCTACATATTATTCAAAACCCACTGGATATCGGCTAAATATCTTCTATAGGTTCAGGTTAATTTATTTGTACCAAAGGTAGATTTGTTTTGCAGTCAAGAGTTCTCATTTATGACACAACGACAAACACATGTAATAAACAACAGGCACCATAAAAAAACTTAAGACACAAAACACAAATACACAAAAACAGTCTTCAGGTGTCCAGTCCTCTCCCGAACACCAAATAAACAACAAATAAACCACCTCTTTGAAAAAAAAATAGTCCAAAAGGTATATAAAAACAAACAACAATATACAAAACACCTCTGGTTTTGTCTATACCTTATTTAACTGTCTAATGGCTGCTTGAATTAAACTATTTGTATGGCTGCACACACTCAACAGTCTGACCTTTAATGGAAGTAATCACCTTTGTGTGGGCAGCCTTCCTAAAGTCAATTATCATATCTTTTGTCTTTAATGTATTTAACTAAAGATAGGACTCCTCACACCACCTGACAAAATCAGTAAGTACAGGACCATGACCTGTTTCATTATCATGAAGTTGGCAGACAATGACTGAGTCATCTGTGTATTTAATGATGGTTTTATTTTCTCATCTGCTCTGGCACATATTTATGTATAGTATATATATAGCAGGGGTGAAAGAACACATCCTTGTGGGGAGCCAGTTGAGGAGCAAACTCAACATCTATTAGATAAACATCCATTTATTCTAACACTTTGTGTTTGGTTGGTTAAAAATTTAAGGATCCAGCCCACCAGCTTATTACTGAGGTTAAACTGTTCCAGCAGCCAACTGATTAAAATATGAGGTTGAATTGTGTTAAACGCAGAAGAAAAGTCAACAAATAAAAGTCTGGGGACAGTTGTTTTTTTCCCCCCAGGATGTTTAAAACGAAGGTTAAGCAAAGTGACTGTGGCACTATTTACCCTCCTATGAGGCCTATGAGGTTTAACTTCAGATTAACGTTGTGTTTCCAGTCTTTATGCATCAAAACTATTGGTACCCTTTGTAAATATGAGCAAAGAAGCCTGTGAAAAAAAGATCTGCACTGTTAATCATTTTGAAAAAAACTTTCAATGAAGTAAAATGGAAAGGAAGGGAAATCTCATTATATGAGAAATGTTTTTCTCTGATACACACTGGCCACAATTCATGGCACTCTTTTCCCTTTTGTTCTATACTTTTGCAACCTTCTTTTGCTAGTTTAAAGTTTTAATGACTGAAGAGTTGGAGAACACTTGACGAGACCAGAGACAAACTGTTCAGTACAAAATCTCTGCAGACCCTTCAGATCTCAGCTCCATGTTGATATTCACACCTCTTCAGATTTCTAGGGTTCAGGTCAGGGAACTGGGATGACAGAACCTTCATTTTTTGTATTGATTTTGATGGTCCATTTGGATCATTGTTCTGTAGGAATATCCAGCATGGCTCTTTATAAGGCTTTCTGACCCCAAGACACTATTTTCTGCAATTATCTGGCTGTGATCCTTGGAGAGTCTTTAGCAACTCAAACTATCCTCTTCATGTTGCATTAAGACAACATAGTCACAGACAATATATTTAAGAAGGGGTGAGAACCAGAAGGGCGTAAATGGCATTTTTGGTGAAATGGAGATAAATATATCTAATGGAAGCTTTTAATGAGCTGATTCTACTGGAAACACACTGTCCACCATGTACACAATGAGTGTACAAATTTTTATTTTAAACAACTGAAATCACTACACAAAGTCAGATCAAACTATGGTAAAAAAAAATAAAATAATAATAAAATAATTAAAAACATATATAAATTATTTTTGCTCTCCTGTAAAGTTGGTAAAAGTTGGGGGCACCTAATTTCTAGTGATTATCGTAGTTTTGATTACAGAGACCGTCTCTGCATGTAATAAATAAATAGTTTAATCTCGTCATTATACATTACCATCACTCTATTCTCCTATTTGATAATGTTCAGTGCTACAATCTGTTAAAAGCGCTATAGAAATAAAAGTGATTGATTGATTGATTGATTGAAATGACACTTATGCCTTTGGCAGATCTGTAACATTTTCTGTTGATTGAAAGCCTTAATGGTGGAAATGTTCAATGCTTTTGCTTTTTATGTTGTTGTTGTTGTTTTTATGTGCTATTTTCTTGACTTCATATTTTGTAAAGCTCAACAATTGGTTGCTGCACAACAAAACTATTCTCTTTTTTTTTTTTCATTGTGATGGATGACAAAGACAATTTGCATCTTCATATTTATATTCCTGTGAGAAGTCATGGCTGGATAATTTTATGTTCCTAGACACCCTGGTTTTATAAAAAATGTAAATATGAATGGGAATATTGATCTTCTAGATTAAGGCCTACTCCTGTCTTAATTTAATCTTGGTCCGGGAAACCACCCCCGTATGTCTATCTCTGTTAACAAACCCGGACTCATGTCTCCGCCCATCTCGTTTGTTGTCATGGTGTTTCATTGCAAGTCTCCACCCTCTGACCCAGTTTCATGTGTATTTAAATCCCCGTATGTGTCTGTCTCTTTACGGTCCATTGCACTGTCGATTTGTCTTGTGTTTCCACCCGTGTTCTCATGTTTTAAACATTTCTGATAATCCCAGGTTGCTGTGGTCACGCAGGTTTGTTTATGCAATAAACTCGTGGCCACAAGAAAAATATGTCGTTCCCTCAACATAGCATCTCGAGGCCATGATATAAGGATGTTGTTACCTCGACAAAACGATCTCGTGGCCACAACATAATATCACGTTCCCATGAGTTAATATGTCGTGGCCACGAAAAAACTAAGTGAACTGAAGACGTCCCCTTCTGGTCACCATATAATCCTGACAGTCTGACACTCTTGTCAAAGTGATCACTGTACATATTATGCTCATAGCACAATTTACTTAATGATATAAACTACAATACAAGTTAAGGTAAAGGTAATACCCCGAGATTTGTTTTTATTTATGTGCAATGGTCTGTAAATCCTCAAACTGCCGACGAGTCCGCTACATTTCTTCTGTCCTGATATGAGTTAAGGAGTGTTGTTAACACTGTTAAGATATAATTACTACATGTGGGTAGTTGACATAAAATTTACAGTAGGCCTATGAAAGTTTCAAATAATAATAAAAAATAAAAAAAATAAAAATGTGCCTTTAAAGAAACTGAGTCCATTTGGTAATGACATAACATTTATAAAGGAAATCCTATTTTCAGGTGACTGCATTTTGTCAAGAAAATGAGCACAATTATGAAGCTCCAAACATGCAAAACAAAAAATGTGGCAAAGCAACACGGACTGTAATATTTGAGGATTCTGTGGATAAAGACACACTTCGTTCTCTGAAACCACTGGAGTTCCCTCAAACAAAGCCAACATTCAAAGTTGTGCAGCGAAAGCAACGGGTTGTTTGCCTCATCCTTGATATCTCAGGAAGCATGAGAGTATGTAATAACAAACTATTTCATCTAAAAACACAGATGCTACCATGACAACCTTTTCTTCTTTTCAGTGCTTTAAAATAAGTACAATAAACATCTGTAAAAAAATATATAAATGAATAAAACTCACCCATTTTCTAGGGCTCCAGAATTCTTCAACAGCAACAGGCTGCCACACATTTCATTCAGAACATCGTTGAGGATCAAGCGAGTGTTGGGATTGTAGCTTTTAGTAGTACTGCTTCTATTCTGAGCCCCTTGACTACCATCGACAGTGACACCACAAGAGAGAATCTTATCAAATTGTTGCCAAAAGTAGCAGATGGATCAACATACATGTGTAATGGCCTAAATCTAGGCTTACAGGTGCCATTTTTTGTATTAGTTTGCATTTTGTATGTTTTTGATATATGAAATATGTATTGTTTGTTTTACGTCAGTGATCTTTTTTTTTTTTTTTTTTTTTTTTAGGTACTCCAAGGAGACAGTGGGGATGCATTAGGAGATGAAATCATTTTTCTGACTGATGGTCAGGCAACTGACAACATTACTGGTTGTGCTCTAACCGCAATACAAAGTGGTGCCATTATACACACACTAGCTTTAAGTAACAGTGCAGATCCTGCACTGACAGAAATGGCGAACAAAACTGGTAAACGATATCCACACGTAGCATAACTTACTGTATCTATCTCAGTGTGTATCATATAATATAAGCACCAGTTTATTATTCAATGCAAATATGTGCTCTGTTAAAAACAGGGGGAATATTTTTATCAGCCAATGATGAGACCACATCTAACCAGTTAATGGATGCATTTGCTTCCCTCACACTATCAACTGGAGATTACACAAAAGAGCCAGTTCAGGTTTTTCCCACAATACATGTATTACTGTGAGAGTGTCATCAGTAGTATGAGTATTTTAACCATATTCAATTTTATGACTTATTTAGCTAGAGAGTGCTGGAGTAAGAACATCTGATTGGTTCAATGGGACAGTATCAGTGGATCAGACTGTTGGGAACAAAACCAGCTTTGTAATCATTTATGAAAAACGTTTTCCTAACATTTCCATACAGTCACCAAGTGGCTTAATCTACACACAGACAAATATGAATCATGATGTATCACTGAAAACAGTCACTTTAAACATCACAGGAACTGCAGAGGTATGATAACCTTTATGAACTAGTTATTCTTTCACTTTATAGTTTATAAACCATAAACATGTAAAGTTATTATAGTAACACAAGGCATCTGGTCTAGGAGTTTGATAACATAAACATTCAACAACAACTTTAGACTGATGATTCAGATGATACATTTACAGAAACAACTCGCTGATCTACTTTTATTTTTTATTTGTTTGATAGCCTGGTGACTGGAAGTACAGTATCCAAACTACAATACTTCAGGCTTTCACCATAACTGTTACGAGTCGAGCGGCACAAGCTGATGTTCCTCCTATCATTGTCAAAACCCACATGAACATGAAGTTCAGTGATGGCACTAAACCCATGTTAGTATTTGCTGAGGTTAGTCAAGATTATAGGCCTGTGATAAATGCAGATGTTTGGGCTACGCTGGAGTCAGAAACTGGGTCCACACACACATTACAACTCCTGGACAATGGAGCAGGTAAATTACTCAAAATAAAATAGAAATAAAAAAAATAAATTATTTGAAATAGACAAATGAATCAGACATTCATCTTTTACAGGAGCTGATGCTATCAAAGATGATGGAATCTATTCTAGATATTTCACAAAGATTGTAAACGGGAGAAGCAGCTTGAAAGTAAGAGTGAAGAATCAAGATGGACAAGCCAGATTTGCTGTCCTGTATGTCCCTGGATGTGTGTTAAACGGTAAACCCTGAGATTCTGAGATATTCATTTAGATGAGATCGATATTGCTCTTATTCCTATGTTAATCACTTGACAGACTATTACAGCATCTTAAGTGAGATTCTAAAATACAATCAAATATGTTAGAGGAAACATAGAACCAAACTAGATTTATTTTCATATTAGATGTTAAAAAAATATAATGACAGAAAATAACAATGAATTATTTGTAATAATAATAATAAACACACTTTGTCAAGTTGACTTTAACAGATATTCTGTACACAGTGAATAGGACGCAGTAAACACCACATAGGCACCATGTCAGTTGAAATGCAGCTTGTTAGTCATAAAGTTTTGTTCCTGAATGAATCTGTGTTTTGAATGAAACGTTTATGTGAATGACTCAGTTACAGTTCATTTCAATTGTAGTGCAACTGATCCCTCCAAAGCCTCCAGCTTCTGAGGAACCACTTGAGGTTGAAAATTTCACCAGAACAGACACTGGGGAGAGTTTTGTGGTGACTCTTTCAGGCAGAACTCCACCAAATTTCCCTCCGAACAGAATCACAGATCTGAGTGCTGAGATCCAGGAGGACACTGTGCTTCTCAACTGGACAGCTCCTGGTGAGGACCTCGACGAAGGGACAGGTAACGCATTCCATTACTATACCAGTATTTAAAAGGTATTTATTTTGTTTAAAAGGTTACTCCACCCCAAAATTAAATTTTTGTCAATCAATCAATCACTTTTATTTATATAGCGCTTTTAACAATACAGATTGTAGCAAAGCGCTGAACATTTTCAAATAGGAGAACAGAGTGATGGTAATGTATAATGACAAGATTAAACTATTTGTTTATCAAATGCAGAGACGGTCTCTGTAATCAAAACGACGATAATCACTAGAAATTAGGTGCCCCCAACTAAGCAAGCCAAAGGCGACAGCGGCAAAGGAACCAAAACCCCATCCTTGAGAGAATGGAGAAAGAAAAACCTTGGAAGAAACCAGACTTAGTTGGAGCCAGTTCTCCCCTGGCCAGACGCCCGGCACCTAATCTCCAGTTCAATTTTAATGCATGTCAGATTGTGCAAAGGACTTATAGTGTGTTGTCGTTAATCACAATTTCAGTTAAACACAATTTAAGATATTTTAGATGAAAACCAGGAGGCTTGTGACTGTCCCATTGACTACCAAGTAATAATCACTGTCAAAGTCCAGAAAAGTATGAAAAATGTCATCATAATAATCCATCTGCCATCAATGGTCCAATCTGAATTTTATGAAGCGACGAGAATACTTTTTGTAAACAAAGAAAATGACAAAAACGACTTTGTTCAACAATTTGTCTCATCTGCGTCTCTTTGCATCAACGTAGAACCATTTTGAAGAATATCCACAGGATGCAAGCTCTTCTGTCAGCCACAATACATTTTCTACATTTTTAGAAAAATGCTGCTATGATGATGCGGAGAGATGCAGATGAGACAAACTGTTGAAAAAAGTCTTTTTTTGTTTTTTTTTTCTTTATGTACAAAAAGTATTGACATCATTTCATGACATTCAGATTGAACCACTGATGGCAGATGGACTATTCCGATGATGTCTTTCATAGTTTTCTGGACCTTGACAATCCATCTTGATTCTTCACTCTTACTTTCAAGCTGCTTCTCCCATTTACCATCTTTGTGAAATATCTAGAATAGATTCCATCATCTTTTTAACGTTCTTTCTTCCAGCATCACAAGCCTCAGGTTTCATGTAAAATATCTTAAATTGTGTTCTGAAGACAAGCAAAGGATTTTACGGGTTTGGAATGACATGGGGGTAAGTAAAATTTTTATTCTGGTGTGGAGTATCCCTTTAACATCTTTGCTGACAAAATAAAAGTGATTTTAAAGTTATATCAAGAAATAAAATATATTTAATTGTCTTGCACTGCATGTTTTTTTGTTTTGTTTTGTTCTCTCAAGCTAAATCCTATGAGATCAGATGGAGCTTTGACCTTAAAATACTTCAATTCAACTTCAGCAATGGTCATGAAGTTAACACAACCGCTGTATCACCTCAGAAGGCTGGATCAGTTGAACAACATTCATTCAATCTCAATATCACAATCCAAAATGGCACAACACTCTTCTTTGCAATTCAGTCGGAAGACGAACAAAAAGCAAAATCTAAAACCTCCAACATTGCCCCAGCTTCAAAGATCCTCCCTGCTTCAAAACCAGAAATATCAAACCCAGACATTAACTTAACAGTTCTTGTTATTTGTCTGTTTGTGGTAACTATGCTCATGTGCTTTATTGCTGCTGTAGTAATATTTGCAGTGAAACGCAGAAAACGCTCTGCTCAAAGTGATAGGGCATTAATAATCACAAATAAATGTCAAATCAATCATTGTGCCTAATTTGAACATAACTATGTAACTATTGGTATCTTTCAAGCAGAATATATAATATTTAAAAAATGTGAAACTAGTCCACTTCAGAATCCTATAAATACCTAATTTCTAAAAAAAAAAAAAAAAAAAATAATAATAATAATAATAATACAGTGTTTAGAAAAAGAAAATTGTTGCATTATTCAACTTAAATATTTCGGATTTTGCACTGTAAAGGGCCGTTCACACCAAACACATTTTTGCATACCACTGCACTGCGTTTCCATAGTTTATTTACGGACACATTCACAAGACAGTCATGTTTGACTGTGTCACATCTTTTAAATGCTTACTTTAGAAAAAAATCACATCTCAAAAGTGTACGTTTTTCTTTGTTTTATTGCCCTGTGTAACAATCTTCACTCACAATGCCGTCACCACAGAACACTACATTTCCCATAATCCTCCCTGGCCATCATCTGCATACTCAATCTTTACACCTGTTCGCCATCAACCTCATCCGTACCTTTATATAAGCAAGCACCAAACATTCATTCATTGTTTGATTTTGTTGATGCTAGGACTACTATATTGTCTTTGTATTAGAACTGCTTATCAACATTATTGCATATAAAAGGACTAGCCCATCTACTCACCTATGTATCCCCAGTCTTCAGTTCTGTTCTTCAACCATGCCAGCCAGTACCTGAATTACCTAAGGAATCTTTAATATTCACTTAAGTTACATGTCATTTTATGAGGTACCTAGTCACCTGCTTGAATCTCAGCTGTCTCAACCTATACTTGTAAATAAAGACTGTTGCTAAAATAACCATAGTGTCGTCCTCTTCTGTTAACTTGTGACACCCTTCTGTATGTCTGACATTTTTAAACATAAAAACACATTCTGCATGACTAGCCCTTTACAATGTCAAATTTATGACACTGACCACACACATGTGGAACAAATATTAACGTTAACATATTTTCTTTTCAAAGCATTGTAAGCCATGAACCAAGCCAAATAGCTGCCAGGTGAATCACATTACAAATGTTTATTTGAATTACAAGCATATTTGAAAATCAGATATGCATATTTGTATATTTAAGTATTTTAAAATTGTAGGGTGACTGACTTAATTACATAATTTGTGGTGATGCTTGGGCAGTGGAGGAGCCAGAGGGTGGCCAGGGGTGGCCGCGGCCACCATTGACAGAAATCACGGCCACCCTGCTCGTAATTGCATTTTTAAGAGACGAAAACAACTGAACCTTCACTAAGCCACGCCCAAAAACTGCCACCATCGTGGCTTAGCAACAACCGGTTGCGGGAGGTCTGTCAAGCTTTCGAGCGAGGAATATATGCAGAAGTGTTGTGTGTATGGCTTGTGCAAATCTGTTACTCGGTATCCTAAAAGTTTGGACGGGGTGGTGGAATTTTTTCCCTTCACGAAACCTAAAAACCAAGGGAAGAAATGCGTGGACCAAGCAGTGTGGGAGGCCCTTATTCATAACTAAATTCTCAACTTTTTAGCCTGGTGCGCAGGAGAATGTCATCATTGCAAAGTGGTCAGGCTAATGTCTTGTGTTTATTCTATTGTCATGTTATTTAGAGCTTTAGGAAATGTTTAGGATGTTTTTATCATAAACTATGTTTAATATGATGCAGACATTCCAGTATAAATGCTAGGATCAAGATTGATTTTATATAGCAGAAATTACAGAAACATTTAACCTCTATACATTTTTTTTTTTTTAATTTAAATTAAATTAAATGTGCCACCCCAGAGTAATTGCTGGTCCCAGCCTGGCCCTCCCCCACGGGTGCGACGCCCCTGAGACCAACGTCATGAGTTGCGCCTTTTCTCAGGGGCCACACTCATAGCTTTCACAACCCTAGGCGGGTGCAAAGTATTTTGCCCCCTGCCTGTGAGAGGAGATCTTTCCTTGACGGGAATCTCCCATCCGTCTAAGAGATCTAACAGGCTCGAGAATACCACCCGGCCCGGCCAGAACGGGGCTATTAATAGTAAGCGAACACCGTGTCGGTGCACTCTCAAAAGAACTCCAGGGAGCAGAACGATCGGGGAAAATTTGTACAGCCGTAGCCACAGCCAGGTCTGTACCATAGCATCTAACCCCAGCGGAGCTGGAGGAGCTAGAGAGAACTAGAGGAGACATTGCATGATCTAATGACTCGCGAAGAGGTTCACCTCTGCTTATAACTCGTTCTCTGATTCTGCTTCACCATCATGCCTCGGCCCTTGTCTCAACAAGACATCTGCTCCTACATTCAAATGGCCAGGAATACACACAGCTCTCAACGAGAGGATCTATCCCTGACTCCACAGGAGGATCTGACGTGCCAGTTCGTACAGTGGCTAAATCCACAGAACCCCCTGGTGAATGATATAAAGACCACCGCTGTGTTGTCGGTGCATAGTAACACATGGTGATTGTTAGATCTGGGAAAAAGTGTTTTACTACTTGAAACACGGCCAGCATCTCAAGGGCAATTGCAGTGCCACGTGAGATGGCGACCAGTCCACAGACCACGGGCTGAGCGGCCACTCGTGGCTGCTATCAAACCGGTGAGCGCATCTGTCACTGAATTTAGCTGGCGACCGGGAGCTTGTAAAACCGGGCCCTGTTTTAGAAGCCAAGGGTTTCTGTAATGTCTAAGGCTCGCACACATAGTCGGGAGACCTTGATCATTCAACCTGGATTCTCTTCCAGGGAAACCTCCTTGGTCTTGAGCCACTACTGCAGGGGTCTCGTGTAAAGCAGGCTGAACGATATCACGACTGCCCTCAGACCCAACAGTCTCTGAGACTGTATGACAGTGACCGGCCTTCTCTCACTCTCTTGACTGATTTGAGAATCAAAACTACTCGAGCAGGGAATATCTGTGCCTGCATCGTGGTCGAATCCCGTACCTCGCCTAAATAAGTGGTCTTCTGACTGGATAGAGCACACTTTTCTTGGCGTTCAGTCTGAACCCTTCACGTGAGCGAGGAGGACATCTCGATGTCCGATCACTTCGCTCTATGACTGAGCTAGTATTAGCCAGTCTGTTATGTATTTTCGAATGCAGACACACTAGAGCTGCAACGGAGCTAAGGCTGCATCTACTACTTTCGTAAGCGTCCGAGGCGAAAGTGCTAGGCCAGAGGGAAGAAGCTGATATTGGTACGCTTTGCCCCTAAAAGCGAACCTCAGGAACTTTCTGTGAGAAGGATGAATGGACACATGGAAGTATGTATCTTTAGATCTATCGCTACAAAGCAGTCCTTGGACCTGACTTGTAGCAGCACTAGTCTTAGTGTAAGCATTCTGAACTTCAGCTGACTGACTGAGCGGTTCAGTTGCCTGAGATCTAAAATGGGCCTCAGCCCTCCATCCTTCTTAGGAACTATGAAGTATCGACTGTAAAAGGGGAATCAAAGGGGAATCGGTTCTATGGCTCCTTTCTTAGAAGGGCTTCTACTTCTTGTTCCATAACCAGAACCTGTGCGCGGCTTACCACTGTGAGCATGACGCCACTGAAAGGCGGTGGAGGAGATTGAAACTGAATTCGATAATCTCTCTCTATTATTCGCAGGACCCCCTGAGAGACATTCGGAAGAGCTTCCCAAGCTCCTAACTTGTCTACTATGGGAACCAGCCTCTCGAGGCTGGCCTCTGGTTTTATCAACGATGACAACTCGTTGCCTGCTGACGGCTCGCCACCAGGGAGAGCTTGATCTAACCGTCTTATGGACCCCCTCAGGGGTGACGTGCGACTCAACCCTATGGCGATTTTCAGGCCGGGCTGAGCACCACGTCGAGGGCACTGCGCAGAGCGTGATGTTCAGTTCTCTAACCCAGAGGGGTCTGCCCTCAGTCCTGAGCCCCAGGATTTCAGGTCTTTTTCTGCTGGAACCTCTTAGACTGAATGATGTTTCTGAGGTCGGTCTTGGGTCTGGAGGCCCCAGCAGCAGAGCGTCGCCTTGAGCTGCGACTCCACGCTCTCTTTTTGAGCCTCTCTGTGTGAGGAGCTGGTACTCGAATGTGGCTGCTCTCGCCCAGCAGCCCCAGGATCTAGAGAGCGGCGAGGGAGGAACCGCTGGAACGCCGCCGCTTGTTTCCGCGCCTCCTGAAACCTGTCGACGACTTTGTTGACAGTGTCGCTGAACAGGCCAGGAGGGGAAAGCGGGGCATCCAGGAGGCAGACCTTGTCGCGGTCTCTTATATCCGACAAGGTCAGCCACAGATGCCTCTCCACAGCCACCATCGCCGCCATGGATCTTCACACGGCGCGAGAAGTTTCTTTGGTAATGCGGAGGGATAAATCTGCGGTCGTCCGGAGTTCAGCTATATCGTCAGAACTGACATTCGCCTGCTCATCTAGATCCCGCAGCAGGTCGGGCTGATAGGCCTGGCCGTGCCATTGTGTGTAGGCATGCTCCTGCCTGACCTGCTGACGAGTACCCCTTGCCTACGAGCGCTGAAGTTGTTCTTACCGGCTACGTAGGCAAGGCCACAAACTTTAGGGACGACGCCACAATGGGGGACAGATAGCTTGCAAGCGTCTGTTCCACCTGGGGCATCGCCCTATAACCATGTGCGTCTAAACCCGCCACATTACCAATGTAGTCACTGGCGGGGATGAAAACACGTGCAGAGTATGGGCTTCCCCACGATTTACACACCTCGTGTGCAAATCGGGGAAAAACGGCAGGCTCCGGTGTGGAGGTGGTGGCCGAGCACGCAGAAAGCGCTCATCGAGCATTCTTTTGCGTGGTTCACTCTGAGTCTCAGCGGGCCAGTCAATCTTTAACTTGTCTACGGCCCTGGTAACCACCTCCAACAGCTCCTCATACTTTGTCGACTGGGGCGGCTCATCGACGTGAGTGTCAAGCCCGCTCCACAAGAGGAAGCCGCGGGTCTCTCTTCACCGCGTGCTTCACTCTCGGAGCGGGCATGCGATCTTGCTTGGGCTGGAGATAGGGGACGATCCGTCTCCACAGATCTGCCACGATCTGCCGCGAGGCTCACCAACGAAAACCCCTTCTGTGAAGAGGGCTTTCCGGGATCGGAGAAGCGGCAGCAGCTCGCAATGGGGGCAGCTTTTATCTGGGCCCTCCAAGGCGTCTGCTGCATGCTCCGATCCCAGGCAAGCTACGCAGAGCGGGTGTGTGTCTGCACCTACAATAAATCTCTTACAGGGAGACACACACCGTCTAAAAGGCTGCAGCCTGCCTTTGCCCTTGTTTGTCATCTCTTTATTTTTAGAGAGATTTGTGGAGGAGTAGCGGTCTAAGACGAGGATATTCACTAAAATCTTTTAAACTATTTCACACACACACTTCAGGGAGGGGAAATGGGACCTTTCACTCAATTTCAGTCACACAGACAAACAATTTTGGACAGAGGCACAGAGAGCGCATTCTGAACAGCAGAAAGCTGACGCTGGCAGGCACCATGTGCCTTATATACTTCCTGGTCTGACGTCACCTCCCTGACGTCACGCCCTCCTATTGGACGTTGGTACAGCAGATTCAGAGCCGTCATGCAGTAGGCGCTCCCATAGCGTCTCCAGACGCAGTTCGAGTTCCCGAAAAGGAACAGGTTTTACTCTGGATACATGAAAAACAGGGTGCACCCAACCAAGACAGGGACCCTGGTGATCTTGTATGGACCATTGAACCTAGGCGTTAAATTGTGAGAGACAGCCTTGAGAGGCAGGTCCATGGTAGATAGTTATACCTTCTGACCACAGACATAGCAGGGTACTGGAATCCAGTGGTGACTGGCTGTTGCCTAGGTGGAAATTAACCTTGGAGAAGTGATCCACCACAGTCAAAACAAGGGTGTAACCTCTTGAAGGGGGTAAGCCAGAGACAAAACCTAAGCCAGGGACAACATAACCGCCAGCAGCTCCCGGTTGCCAATGTCGTTATTGCACTGGGTTGAGGCAATATGATAAATATACACACCTTTTCATCCTTGGGGGAACGCTGGAACAAGACTGCGCCTACCCCGACATCAAAGGCGTCCACCGCAACAATGAATTGCCATTTGGGATCTGGAATGGAAAGAACAGGAGCAGAGATAAATCCGGACTTCAAATTATCAAAGGCCTCTTGAGCCTGAGCACTCCAGGTGAATGTTACCTTTTTAGAGGTTAGCACCAATAAAGATGCAGCTACCATGAAAAAAGTTCCTGATGAATCACCGGTAAAAGTTGTCGAAGCCCAAGAAGTGTGGCAGAGCCTTCCTAGAGTTGGAGACTGCATAGACTCGGATTCCGCCGGAGACAATAGAGGTGGTGGGTGGTACAAGGCCCACCCACCAAGTTGGATCTCTTCCAGCCCCCAGGATGGGCAGGTAGCCAGGTGGCACTGACACAAACGGAGGCGGCTTTCAACTTGGGTGGCCAGATTGATAAAGCTCTTCCAGGTCCTGGGACAGATTGTGTGTAGCAATCTCATCCTGGATTTCAAAGTTAAGCCCCTACCAAAGCATAACTCACAGCGTCCCCCTCATTTCAGTCGTAGTAAGCAGCTAAAGGTTTAAACTGTATAGCATATTCAGTCATGGAATGACTCCCCTGATAGATTCATATTAGCTTGCGATCAAAGAGCCTTGTCATTTCACAGCGAAGTTCTTCAAAATCAGTGCATAAGGAGGCATCTACGTCCCAAACGGCAATTCCCCACTTGCAAGCCTTTCCTGTCAGCAGAGTAAAAACATACGCAACCTTTAACCGTTCAGTGGGATATGGACATGGTTGCAACGCGCCACCAGGAAAACTGGATCACTAGACTAGAAAGAACACATGAAACAAGACTGGGTAGGAGAACACAACAGGGAGCAAGATGATCTAAACTTTAGAACAGAGTATTACTGACTAATACAAGATGGCAAACACAAAAGCAAGATAAAGAGTAGATAATGAGAACACAACAAGGTGCAGGTGTGGGAGAATTAGTTAACAGGGATAACAAGAGGGGCGGGAAGACACCACATTGACAGCGGAGCACATGGCGATAGACACACAATAGATTTAATTTATCAATTAACTTCTATTAACTAAATTAACTAAATATTTGATATTACAGCTTTTGGTAAAACGGCTTCTGTTCTGAGGTACACTTGCCCATACTTTTTCAGGTAGATTTGCAGGTAGGTTTTTTTGAAGCATCTTGGAGACATTGCCACAGTTCTTCTGGATTTAGTCCCAGTTTGTTCTGTTACTTCATGTCATTCCAGACAGACTGGATGATGATCAGATCAGATCTCTGTGTGGAGCACTGGCTGTTCTCAGACTCCTTGTGCAGACAGTAATCTCACTGCATTATTACAATTAATGACAAAAGTAATGTTTGGAAATGTAAACTGATATTTCCAACTGACACGTTACAGCAAAAGATAGAAATAACCGACTTAAAACCATTTTTGGTGAAAATACTAGTGGCTTAAGACTTGTGCACAGTACTGTATGTGTGTGTGTGTATATATACATATATATTAGGGGTGTAACGATACGCGTATTCGTATTGAACCGTTCGGTATGAGGCTTTTGGTTCGGTACGCATTACAAACCGAACGATTCAGGAAAAAAAAAAAAAAAGAAAAAAAATATAATGTTTTCAGTGCTACGCTCGACAAGGCAGGCCCCACCCCCAAACAGACAAGAGCTAGAAACACGCACATTACTGCGTTAATGATACTTTAGCGTTAATTGTAACATACTTTCTTAAGGGTACGTCTAAAAACGAGTGAATAACGCGAGGCGCGTCGCTTCTTCCACCAATTTCAAAGCGCTTGGACGCTCGCGCTTCTGTAGCGTCTGCTGTTACTAGGCAACCATGAAGGCGCTGTCAGTTATAAAAACATTTCAGCTTTGGATTTTAAACTGCGCAGCTCTGTTGAAAATAAAGATGTGAATGTGAACATGCTTTTGAACGGCCCCTAAGCCTTTGGTGACACATAAACACCACAAAATTAAATTGTGGATCTCTCCCCTGACGTCTTCTCCCATACGGATTGTCCCGCAGGACAAGCCTTCACAATTTGAAATGGCTCAAATCTACTTTTGATTAAGTTTTAATTAATCAATAAACAACATCCAAGACTGATTTTTCCAAGACATACTTTTATGCTAATTTTAATAAATAAAAATGTGAAAAAAAAAAAAATCAAAGAAATTCTCTTTTTTTACAATTTTTTTTGCTGTATCGAAACCATACCGAACCGTGACGCCTCTGTATCGTATCGAACCGAACCGTGATTTTGTGATCCTTTACATCCCTAACACAAAACCATGTCAAAATATCTGTATTGGAGAGCATCCTCGAAAAAAACTGTAAGTTATGTCTTAAGTGAAAGTAATCTGTGGAGAAAGAATTTGCGTGTGCATCATTATATTGGATGCGTTGTGTCTTAAAGTGACCGCACCTAATTTACTAGCTGCTGTCGGTGTCCTTAATGTTAAAGATCGGAAG
>JAUCMR010000962.1:0-16419 GCA_032357425.1 Enteromius argenteus | reverse complement strand
ATTTCAGTTTTTCTTTTTTAATAAATCTGCAAAAATGTCAACAATTCTGTGTTTTTCTGTCAATATGAGGTGCTGTGCGTACATTAATGAGGAAAAAAAATGAACTTAAATGATTTTAAATGCAATATAACAAAGAGTGAAAAATTTAAGGGGGTCTGAATACTTTCCGTACGCACTATATATATATATATACATATATATACACACACACACACATATATTTTAAATTGCAATGATATTTCACAATATTACAGTTTTTACTGTATTTGATTAAATTAATGCATAAAAACACTTTAAAAATATCTTACTAACCCCAAACTTTAATGGTAGTGTGGATTAGTTGCAATGTAAACATTTCAAAAGGTAATCCCAGAATGTTTTGCAACAAGCTCATAACTTTCCTGTTAACACACCTGAAAGTAGAGGTCCAGAACAGCAGTCATGTCTGTACCATCTGGAAAACACTGTATACAAGAGAAATTTAGATTAAAACAAGAAACCACTCGTGGAAGAAAACGGACAAAGGGGCCATTCACATCCCAAAAAATGTTAGCCCATTCCACTGAGCTAATGTTCCATTTTATGACATCTTTGACCATTGAGCTTGCATCTTGCATTGGATTTTACGCATGATATGGCCTTCTAAAAACACGGGTGTTAAAAGTTCAAAACATCTTGGAGCCTTGTGTAATTTCCTCCTTCCACTGCCTGTGTCTCATGTTTTTCAAAGCATAAACGTGTTCTGTGTGAATGGCCCCAAAAGGTAACAACATGTAAAATGTAAAGGGTATATGTGAAGAGAAATAGAGAGATGATTGGGTGCAATAAATCACCTAATCGCATCAAAGGCTCCCTGAGGTACTAACCTTCTTTTCTTTCAGGTAATAGCCAATAGCGAAATTCCTGTCTCCTGACTCACGCTCTGACTGGAATCTAGATCAGTTGACATAAAAATAATCAGTTACCTCAATCACACCCAGCAACACAATTCATGAATGTTATAAAAATAGATACTAAAAGTACAAAAGAAGACTATTTTTGACTGTTTGCCCACTGTATCTATGATCAAATCTACAGAACTGGTAGCTCAACATACGTGGCATTGCTGAAACCAACATATTCGTTTCCTGCCATATTCTTCAGGAAGCCCATCATCTGCAAGAGAGAAATCAAAACATATCAATCGAACTCAAAAACAACAGTGAATAACATATCGCAATCTTTTTCATAAATGACTTACATAATCAAACTTCTCAGCATTGCTTGCCCCTTGCTGAAAGACACAGGAAAGAAATTGACATAATTATATTCTCATTAAAAGAGATTAAAAACAGATTCAGCATCATGGGGAAAAACATAAATCAGAACAGTAACTAACTCATACGGATTAGCAGTAAGGAAATGGATAATTTCATTCCTTTAATATTACCAGTACAATACTAAAATCATCAGTTAGTAATCTGTTGTTAGAAATCAATGAGAAGATCATAATCATTTCATATGTGTACTACGGTAAAGTACTGTTATGCTCTACAGAGGAAATGATGATGAACCGCTACAGAGCAAAGACTGGAGTTAAACGTGTTCATGAAGACCTGTAGGCCAAACACAGAAGTGGGTCAAAAAACAGAGTGGATGTGAATCAGCAGGGTTGGTAAAGTCTTAAGATGATGTGTGAGGAGGATCTGTGCATTGTGTGTTGATGCATTTCTGAGTGAGTGTGGATCAGTGTCCATTAACCTACAACTTTCTGCCAGACTGAGTGTGGGTTGAGGCATCCATCAAATTAATGCAAAGAGTTAAGAGCCATTGAGATCGATTGCATTACTGCCATAAACAGTGACTAATGTGTTTGTTTGACTGTCTGTTTAGACTGCTGAACATCAGGGGTGTAAAGTACTCAAATAATTGCACTTAATTACTATATTTATGTATTATTTTGGGAAAACTGTATTGTTCCGTAATTACTCTTCCTAAAGAAAAAAGGATAGAATAATAATAGAAATATTTTTGTATGCACATACACTATCATTACAGGGGTCATATGATGCGATTTCATATTTTCCTTTCCCTTTAGAGTGTTACAAGCTTTTGGTGCATAAAGATCTGTAAAGTTTCAAAGACTAAAGTATCAAAAAAAAATAAGAAAATAAAAAAAATAGATATTCTTTAGATATCACAAAGTGGGGGCATGCTTTCATAACACGAGTCAAATGTGTACACAAAGAAAGATGGCCGAACTCTTATTTTTGCTTTAGTGTTTCTGCCGCTTGCTAGACGTGCTGTGTTACTGTGAAAGTGAAACTACTTTATTTGTGCTTCCAACATAACTAGAAATCAGTGGTTAAGTTGTATTTACAACACTGTTCCAGAACAGTTCAACCCAAATATTAGAGTGTGTTCAGCGCATTTACGGAGGACAGACTAAAACCTGGAGAGCAGCCTAGGCTGGCTGTGCTGGCTGAGACTATGAGCAAATCTGCCTCAGCAAGGACAGTCTGGCGCTTCTGACTCACAACCTTCAAGTAAGTGAGGTTTTCTTATTAAAAGAACCTGCTAATTACTATTCAAACGCATGTTTTGAGCAGTGAAGAGTAGTGCTTGTTGTTTGTCGTTACTCCGATCACAAATGCAGGTGCTATCTTTACTAGGGCGCGATGCAACGCAACGTGTAAAAAGACAGTACTAACATCAGTAATTATGTCCCCACTGGAATTCTCAAGCACCAAATCAGGATATTAAAAAGATTTCTGAAGGGTCATGTGACATGGAAAACTTGAACTGTAACGGCTGCTAAAAATTCAGCATTAATAGACATTGACTTCAACTGAACACAAGCATACTATCTCTATACATTTTACACCCCTGTTGAACATTATTTCTTGCAAGGTGTATGAAAAAATGTTAAATGTATTGCATAACACAGTTTACTTCAGAAACCCACAAAGGCCATGCATCAGTATGTTTGCACTGAGATCTTATAAAGAAGGCATAATAAAATAAAAACACATGGCCTCTATGGGCTTCTGTAGTTTCCAGCACTAAAGACCATTTGGTCCTGCACAGATGCTCTATTTTATGCAGTTGCTGCCTTATTAAGAAACACAATGGCACTACTGATATTTTAGTATCCAGGCTTGTTCATGGGGAGGGAGGGAAAAAATGGAAAGGAACAATTACCAACGTCATTGACCTGCAGCAGTGGTCAAAAAATCCCACAGATCCTACGTCTGCAAAATATGCAACAACATAAAACAGCACACAGAGCCTTCAACAGCATATCACACGCTTTTAGTACACGCTCATGGCGGTGCTCAAGGACTCGGAAGGAACAGGAGGAAATGATGTCATGCGTTACTTAGGTGCAAAGGAAACCGACAGGCACGACTTACATTCAGCACTGACCTACCGGAAAACATCAGAGGGGTGAAAGACATTTTTGCGTCACACCAATATCACAGGAGAACAATACGAGAAGAGCAATCACAATGGTTGAGTTCAGGTGTGATGGGAGATGTGAGGGTGAACTTGTTCACAGGATGCCCAACATTCGTCACAGAGAGTGACGGTGCATCCTTTTAATGTGTGGATTGGTGCTGGGTTAAGATCAATTGTAGGGCTGTCAACTGACTTTTTAAATCAGATTAAGTGCATGGTTTGTAACAAATGAATCAAGTGCAAATTTGATATAAAAAGCCCACAATATAAGATCAAATAAAAAAATATTACAGATTAAATTGTAGATTAGAAAAAAGTGCCAGTTAGACATCATATATCTTTTTTTTTTCTCCACAGCGCTCCCTTTTGCAGTCCGGTCTGTCAATCCCTCCATTGTATATTTCTTTTGTTCATCCACAGTGTTTTTCTATGTGTTACTAGGTAAACCCTGCTGTTCAAAAGTTTGGGATCATTATGTTTTTAAAGTAAGTCTGTTATGCTCATCAAGGCTGCATTTATTTGATCTAAAATAAACAGAATAAAACAGTAAACTTGCAAAATGTTATTACAATAGAAAATAATAGGTTTCTATTTTAATATACTTTATTTCTGTGATGCAAAGCTGAATTTCCATTAGTCATTACTCCAGTCTAAAGTGTCACATGATCCTTCAGAAACAGTGGTGTATATTGTTAAAAATATTTATATTTTAAATAAATGCTCTTCTTTTTAAAGTGTTATTTATAAAAGAATCCTGAAAAAAGTATCACATGTTCCAAAAAAATATTAAGCAGCACAACAGTTTCCAGCACTGATAATAAATCAGCATATTAGAATTATTTCTGAAGAATCACGTGACACTGAAGACTGGAGTAATGATGCTGAAAATTCAGCTGCGCATCACAGGAATAAATTAGATTTTAATGTATATTAAATAAGAAAAGTGTTATTTTACATTGTGATAATATTTTACAATATTATTATTTTTTCTGTAGTTTTCATCAAATAAATGCAGCCTTGATGAGCAAAAGAAACTCTTGAACAGTAGTGTACATCAGTGACGGTTGCAATGTCTAAACAAAAGTATCTTTTTGATTTATTACACTACAATCACATGTTAAATTGACAGCCCTAATGAATGCATAAACATACAAACAGTTTTTCTTATGCAAGCTTGTTAATGCAAAAGATGACAATAGTTCCTGCGTCCTAGAAATGTGTATGTGTGTCTGTATGCGTGTTTCCTTAAATCAAATTAAATTGTGTATCAATCTGCATAACACACACACATGCATACGTATACAAGGCCTCAACTGTCAGCATATATTACAGTGTAAACTGTGCATAAGACAATAAGAACCTGTGAATCGACAGCATCGACATCTACATTACAAAACTGCCATAACCCCAGCTGGAGTGTTTTTCTTGTCTTGTGTGTTTACACATGGATTAAAACACATAAAATACCAATGTGAATCCACTGTAGCACACAAACACAACCAAAAGTTGCAAACAACTCCAAGAAATACCAGCCAGGCTTCATGAAACCACTAGTATATAGAGATTTCTGTTAATAAGGCACAAGTAGGGCTGGGCGATATAACCAATATTTACAATAGGTTTGCAATGTTTTTTTCCTTTGATGTAAAATCAAGCAACTCTGTGAATATCTTGAATATCATATTGATTTAAATGCAAAGTTTCCTAAGTGTTTAAGTAGTAAAATTAAGTAGCAAAGTTTAAATCTTAAATAGTAAAAATGACATTGGACACAACTTCACAACTTTAATTAAATAATTTCTCGCCTCTTGTGAGAGACTTTTATATATTGAAATGTTGTAATATATGTACAAATAGGAAAATACTGTGGTATATTGCCACATACTGTTATGATACATATAAATAAAACAATGAAGAAATACATATTTTGTTACATGTCTTTTTTTCTGAACAAGTGGGCCTAATTAACACTCAGAGAGGCACTGAAATGAAATAGATGATATAATTATAATATAATTATGTATTGTTTTGATCGATATGTAAATTTTTAAATAGTTTTGGTCATCAATTGCTGTTTAAATCATTTATTTATTTAGTTTTATCACCCAGCCTAAGTCACAAGAGTGGGTGGAAAAAATGTGGATAATAGAAAGTCTGAATGAATTTTACTCAAAATTCATTGCCAACAGACTTCTAACAATAATGGTCCTGCAAACGGGATGAACTCCACACATTTAAGTTCACAATGAGAGAGGAGGCCTTGAGTAGGTGTACTGTGTACAGTAATAAAAAAAGAGAAAAGACAAGAATCACCTACACAACACACTGTTCGTCATTTAGCCTAGGCAGCACTGATCACAGTCACTTATTCAAAATACAACTACAGCCATGTCTCAGAAACATTTATCAATAATATTCAGGCCAGTAAAAAAATATTATAATCTGATCTGGCTAATTAGGTAAATGTGAGTACAGTTAGGAGCAGTAGTCAAAAACAACTTCTAACATGAAAATGAAAATAAAAACTAAAGGAAGATGCTTACCTTGATAAGAGAGGTACACACGATTGCACCAGCATTCACCATTGGATTATGGGGTTTGTCTGTGGAAAAACGTAACTTCTTATTTCTTTGGGCTGTATATTTAATATAATATTATGATAAACTTAAAACAAATGCTGAAACTGTTTCCTGTTTGTAGAAGAAAGCAGTCATGCTGAAGCTGATGGTTATAATCCTTACCTTCCTCGTTCAGGAAGAGCTTGTTGAAGCGTAAGCCGCTGGGCTCTTTCCCAATGAATCGGTGCACATATTCAGTGCCGTGGTCATGCACGGCAATAGCGTACTTGAGCGGCTTCACGCACGACTGCAGGCAAAATGGCACTTTAGTGTCGCCCACTGTGTGTCTGTGCAAAAGAGTAAACAGAGATCAGAACCAGAGACATCATCCTATGGTCCATATAAGCAAACAAACCCAAATAATGATCCTAAAGACGAACCTAAGAGACAGACTGTGACTAACATGATATTTGTTTGAAATACAGAAAAAAAGACGTGAGACTGATTTACACAGAGATTCAAACGCATTCTTTATAATATATTTTTTCATTTCCTCCAGTTGCTCTGACCTTTAAACAGCTCTCTTAACTTTTTATTTATATTAATATTTGCAATAATTATGTATGATTTGGGCTGCCAACTGGCCTCTGTTGTGTAATTTACATAAATGTGTACATATTTTTCAGCAACATTCAAAGATGTATAATTTATATAAAAATAAATGCAATATATTTATAAGGTTATTTTCAGAATGTCTCTCTACCTCCAAATACTATAAATAAATTATAAAAAAAAATTCTTAATTTAATCCAAAATGTATTTTGCTGTATAATTTAGCTTTAAAAACACATTTTAAAGTATGAGCTCTTGTTGTACATAGCTTTCTATTTTTCATATTTATTAAGTAATTAGATAATTGAAAGACACAACATTAAATAAATACATAGATAATAGCTTTTCTATAATAGCTTTCAACAACTGAAAATTTGCTAAAATGGAGGTTGGAGTTAGAGTCACAGAAATATATAGACACCCCATTGGACCGCTCCAGGTATGTAGATGCGGCCGCCATGTTGGAATGGTGAACATGATGTCATTCACCATATTGTAGGTTTGCAGAGAGCCGCTGAGCTGTTCTGTGCAGGATTGTGGCATCTTTCGATTATTCAGGGATTACTATAGTGAATGACGTCAAGTCAAAACCACTTCAATGTGGCGAATGGCTT
The DNA here is from genome assembly GCA_032357425.1 of Enteromius argenteus. Taxonomy (NCBI): domain Eukaryota; kingdom Metazoa; phylum Chordata; class Actinopteri; order Cypriniformes; family Cyprinidae; genus Enteromius; species Enteromius argenteus. Next base: position 9,197 of record JAUCMR010000962.1, on the reverse strand, counting down.
ACATTTTGCGGCCCCTATGTATATATATATCTATGTTTAGAGTTACCAGAGTCAATTCAGTTAATCACGTTCTTTTGTTGTTGTTGTTTAAAGACCTTAACAGAACAAAGTAAAATGACTAATGTTATTCCTTCAATTGATGTCAATAGGTCAAGGTTCTGGCACAGTGCTGTTGCCCAAAAGAGCTAGTTACTGTGTAACTATTGAATGACCATAGTTATCAACACAGCATGGCAACATAGCATGGGGAAAAACATACAGATTATATCTTAGTATGTCCTAATTATCAGAGATCAAAGGACGTACCATGAGTCATGACATATGGGTCTAAGTATTGATGGAAACATTAATGAGTGTGAGTTTATGGTCCTGTTATCAATGATGAGGATTAACATTAGCACATTTTATCTGTGCTGGGTGACTAGTTTAAGAGATATATGTGGAGTTTTTATTGAATAATAAGATTAGCTGCCACTTCACCTGATGGTTTTATAACCAAAATATATGAAGTATTTCCGGTACTTGTCATAATGTACATATAGTGAATGGTCAGTGCTAGCACAATTCAAGTGTTCTGGTTAATAAATACCCAAAAATGATAACTAAAGGTTGTTAAAATATAAAAATCTTAACACTCTGATATAAAGCTAAACCTTTTTAAGGGACAAATGCAGTGAAACTAGTGATGGATTTAAAAAACAGCTCCTGAAGGTGTATTGTTCATACCTTTGCCCATCGACTGTGCAAAGGGAAACAGCCCACAGATCTGGGCTGAATTTGGCAAGTTGGGGAATGTAGTCAGCAACCTGTGAGCAAAAGAAATACGTGGTAAGAAACAACGATTGTGTTATTATTTATTTTGATTTATTATTTGTGTTTCTTTCATCCTACCAGCCCCCCAGAGAGATTTCTGGCCTTCTCGTAAAGTGCATCAATGTGGGAGGCAAAAGGCTGGAAATCAGGGATGACAAATTTCTTGCGGAAGGCCTGTGTTAGGAGAACAATGTTGCTTTGGACACACCTGGAGAAACAAAAAAGGACAGAGCTGATGAATTAATACCTATTCGTGGATTGCTTATTATTTGTGTCTATTTGTGTAATTATCAGAGTTAAACGGTACTTAAATGAGACATGACTCCACTACTAGCTTTACTATAAGACCAATAGTAAACCGGCTAGATCATGCTGTTTAGTTGTAACTTCTTTTTTTTTGTTGTTTTTTAAGTGTGCATGTAAAATGTTTAAATTGCAACACTTCTGTTTTCTGCAATACTTGTAACCCTCAAAATACATAAACACTGCAATGTTTTCTCTTCAAACAATCCTTTAAACTACTTTCTCTTGAAACTGAATGTTTATTTTCGCATTGATTGAAAGGTAAAAGAGCAACAGCTTGGATCTGTTCCACTGAACTTTTCCCACAGAAAAATGAAAGATTAGAAAATTGTAAAATATCAAAACATCAATGATGTGAGAGAGGAAGCCATGGCTGGTTTCACAGAGCCTCCACATTAAAGCAAGTAAGTAAAACATCCAGACATCATAAACAGAGACCTCTCCTGTGATAGCGTCTGAAATATTGGTCCAGTTGCTTTACCAAGGTCCCTGAACAGACAGACAAGCACAAAACAGCAGTGCACAGTGCTGCTGTTCAGATTTATGTGGATGTGAATTTCAAAAGGTAATATATTACTTGCTGTCCGTAGGGCAGGGAAGCTAAAGAGGAGCTCATATGTTTGGAATAGCATACAAGTAGTGTGGATACTGTGTGCTGTGCACAAAGAAATGTATGCATAGAATACCTGAATGGCTTTTGCAAAAAAAACATGCCCTGCACAGCAGTTTTATTCCCTGTATATATCCCACAAAGCAAATCAACCTGACTTGACCTTTTCCATTTCCAAAAAAACCAACAAAAAAAACAAACACATTTCTTGAAAAAATTTTTATCGATTCATCATTTGACTAAACAAAGACATTTTTACAGAATATTGGATTTCAAAATATCTCTATATGAAATTATCTATTTTTGATTGCACAACACACATGTACCAGAAACGGAGTTTGTCACAATTCTGACCCTTTTCTCTAAATTCTGAGATTACGTCTTACAAGTCTTACCTTTTTTCTTCTGAATTTTGAGTTTATTTCTTTTTTTTCCCACCACAGAATTAAAAAAGGTAATTTAAACCTTTCTCACAATTCTAACGTGATAAAATAAATAAAGATACAAAGAATTGTGAAGAATAATGCCACAACTGTGGCATAAAAAGTCACAGCTACCTTATTTATACGTTTAACCCATGACAGAAACAATCGTCTATACATTAGTATGAGTATCTCGTAAGTGAACATAATTTTCATCATAAGTGTCAAAGTCTTTTTTATATGGTTTGATTCTTTAATTCTTTTTTTTAAATGGTTAAATGATGATGAAAAATGCAAGTTAAATGCTAGTATTCATTCCCAAACATCTGTTTATGGCCCTGTCGTGCAAGGTCACTCACTGCTCTAATCTATCAAGCCTCTACAAGCAGACGCCACAGCACCCATTTCTTCAGGCTCTAATGAAGCTGTCAGCGCCAGCCGGATCGACCGGGCACTAAACACAACAGCAGAGAAGATGAAAAACAGACATCTATCAGCCTGGTGTACGGAGGCAGGTATTATAGATAATGTCTGAGGAGTGACACACAGCAAGAGAGAGCAGATTGTCGGGTTTGCTCATAAATAAGATGCAGAGTGCCGTATTTTATATAACAAATAATATATACAATCCTATGTATGTAGTGTTATATATGTGTTCTCAACTGCAGGGAATCATTTGAGTTGAGAGATAAAAAAAAATTTTCACCTTGATTTACCAGGGTAGTTGCCTTTGGGGTTATTAATGTTATAGGAATAATAGGTGAAGCTTTGAAGTGCTCAGTTTGTAGTATGCATAACAATATGCATCCATGACTGAGGAAACCATAAATATGCTACAGCACATTAAAAACAGTGTGAGCTTACTTTTTGAACAGGTGTCGGTCCAGCATTACGCCATCTGTAGTGGATTTCAGGGTGACTTTCAACATGTCCATACATTCTTTCAGCCGTGGATCTCCTGTTCGAAGTCCAGTGGCCTTCAGTGCCTGTAAACAAGAGATTTCCATTAGCACAAATAAGAGTTAACAGCTAACTGTCAATGACATTACTCCTTATTATCATCAATCCCAACACTCTTATCAGGAGATTTTACTTCCTTTGTCGGTGAGGTTTGATAAGATGGCCTTGGTGTAATAAAACATGACTCTGTGCCCTATTTAGTGCTGCTGATAACAGTAACAACACAGCAGTAATTGTATGCGCTGACCCTACGGTCATACTATTGCAAAGAATGATGACCTACTAGCCAGGGAGATATACAAAACATGCTACAGCCAACAATATCCATCCTTGAACATAGGCTATAAATGTGTCTAAGGGGAGCACTGTCACTCACGGTAATGAATTTGTGAGCCGGTATCCTCTCCTGGCCTTCAGCAATACTGTAAAACAGCAGGTCTTCCAAGCTGGGTAGGATGCCAGCCTTCCTTCTCCTGGGACAAGAGAGAAAAGAGCATTGATATTGAGTGGTCTAACCTAATCAATGACTTTTACCAGTAGACTGCCACAATCTACAAGTCACAAGATGAAACTGTGACAAGTGACATACTAGATGACACTGTTAAAGACACTATAAAACTGTTAAAGGAATTGAAATAGCTGGGGTTGAATAAAGAAACAGTAGCCATGCAATAAAAATTAACAGATGAAAAGAATAATTGGCAAAGAGTTTAAGAGCCCATGAAATTACTTTTCTTGTGCTGACATAGTTTGTTTGATTGTTTTTTTTTAAGAAATTTGGAAGAGGACATGGAGCTTAATAAATGATACTTCATATATTATAATTTATAATCAAATATATATATATATATATATATATATATACACACACACACACATATATATAGTTTCATTATAATCATATATATACACATCATGTTACAGGTCTTGCAAACATGAATTAGCAGTTGCACAATACACAAGAGTAGATTCACTCTTGCCAAGTTCTATTAAGAGCCGGCCTAACATAGCTATTGCATTATCACATTTAGATGCCTTTGAGTCTAATGGAGCTCTACATAAGCTGCTGTGGCACTGAGCCACAACAGAGTCTGGCCAGGACTGAAATTCCCAGCAGCCTACCAAAACATCCTCTCACCAAGCAGCAACAGCCCCACCTTCCCACCACATCACACACCATAAACATTTCCAGAACTAGCGCTTTCCTTTACCTCCCTTACATTTGTTCTATTTCATTTTCCATTTGAATGCTTTTATTTAATTCAAATACACATCTATGGGTGGTGTCGTGGGAATGGCACGAAAAGGTGATTTTGATCTTTTGGGATCATTTGTGAGGATTACGAAACACAGAGAGGGAATTTGTTAGGAAAAGACTGGAAGTGACAATTTAAATCATACTTACACACAAACAAGCAGCAGGCAGAGCAATGAGGGAGAGAAAAAACATGCAGAATGAATGAGAAACATACAATGAACACATCAGTCAAATCAATTATGAAAAACTTTAAACTGAAAAATCAATAAATTGGATAAATCGAGAATCTTTCATGATGTATAATGTAAATATTCATTTAATTTCAACTCATCCTTCAGACAGGAACAAATGAAAGAAAGAGAAAAACCTGCTCTTCATGATCATTCCTATCACAGAGACAATCACACTAGTATTTTCTGAGGCTGCAAAACGACAGATGAGCTGACACAGTGTTCAGCACTGATCAACATTTTACCACAAAATATATCCAAAATATCCCCACAAGAGAACAATAATTACAAACAGAATAATATTACAAACAGAACAATCTTACAATGCATCCCACAAACAGCTCAACAACTGACACAGACCCAGGGCTGAACAAAAATACATTTAATTTAACTTGAAGTGAGGTCACTTAAAGTAAATAGTCGACAACCTGCATTGTGAGACAGAAAATCAATTATGCGCTCATTAGAACTCCAAGTATCAGCTAGCAGTAGAAACAGCAGGCCTAGTTCTGTCTAATGAAAGCCAAAGATTACTCAAAAAGGGAAATGGATGAATCATCGGGGCTGGACCTTTGGGATTTAATTAGCAGCAAAGGTCTTTTGTGTTCTAAAGCAGCGCGTCTGTCTGACTCTGGCCCATTCTTGTCTTCTTTCATGGCTTGTTTCTTCATCTCTGTAGTATATGTGTGATCCTACACGGGATTCCAGGGATTCTCAGAGAGCTTCATCGCCCTCCTGCAGACTTAATAAAACAAACACTGTGCCGCCTATTCACACACCGCTGACGGCTCACAGAAGACAGGCCCAGCACGTAACCAAAAAACACAGGCTGTGCAGACACTGGGACCTGACAGCAGGGACTGGGGGTTGATTTTAAGCCAGCACAATTAACTACAAACCATTACTGTTAAATCGATGCATTTATCAAGTACAGTATACATTTTCAGTCGATAGGAACAATTAATCCAAATTCTTTTAGCTTATTTAGAAAATATAAAAATCAGAATAGGAAGATCAGGAAACCTGGAACACCATCTGGAGCCATTTTTTCCAAGAAGATGGCATAGTTTGATGAGATTGCTGCAAACAAACATTAAATACTTTATATTTCATTCATGTTTCAAGGGAAGTGTGATCAAATGATGCATTTTGTAGGATGGTTAAACATAGATCATTTTGCCTCCCGTTAATTTTACCAGTTAATAATCCAGTTTGTTATCAGTTAATAAATGCTCAGTGATGGGTTAAAGGAATCCGCACCATCAAAGCCTTCTGGATACATTCTCACAATTCTCAGCCATTCCAGGCATAAAGGCCATCATTCACAGGAAAAAATGAAAAATGCATTTGCATTGTAACGGACCATGCTTTAGTCACATTTGAGACACACAAGAGAGGAAGTATCCCCATAGATGAGGCACGTGAAACTGAAAAAATGTATTCACTATCTGTGGATATAAATATCTAAAACGTCCTGTTTTGTACTGCATCACTGGTCACATGGAAGTCGTTTCTGTGTACAGCACAATACGCAAACTTAACTCTTGTTTACTGGTCTAAAAGGCTTGATCCTCATTAAAGGAGACTATGACCCTCAGCGGGGTGGAGTTTGGTAAACCTGCCAGTGGTATTAATCTATATTTGATTCTATATATGGCTTGTGTTCTTCCTATTTGTGAACTCGCTCAGGAAAGATGGATACAAACTAGTTAAGTTCCCTTCTGGCCCTCAATCCAAAGACTCATCATAATCTCTATGAATTCCATAGTAGGCATTGACAAAAAGACAATTTTCATTTTGGGCTGAAGCTGGTTACAAGGACATACTTTGTTACAAAACACCTTAGTTTAAAATAGATTTTTAAATTCAATAACTCACTAACAAATCACAGAAGCAGAAACCTATAAGCTGTTGTCTAAATTATGTTCAACTGACAGCTCTCAGTGAAAAGTGCATTAGCCACTGTGTAAAACGGCCAGTGTCTTATGGTCAAGTGTTTGTTCTTCAGAGTGCATGGGGCAGGTGGGGGATATGGACTGGACAGACTGTCATCTATAGTTTCTGCTGCCGACACAGCGGTATGCTGCTCCAAACCATGTGCCAAGAGAAAATATGTGTTTTGGATACAGAGACAGAATCTGTAGGTGAGGCGAGATTTTTAACACTTTTTAATCCTTTTAACATAGAGATTCACTCATAAAAAAATTTATGTTATACTTGCAACACCTTAAATCTGGATGATATATCAATTATTCAATTTAGTTTCCCGTCACAATTTTCTATAAACTGACATTACTCGTTTCTGCAATATAAAAGCCAGAAAAAGAATTAAAACAGAAATGTTCTCATACATGGCATCTCAGTAACATTAAGGTAAGATGGAAATTTTGCTGATAACTTAAGTCGTGATTCATTTCTGAAGTTTAAGTGAATCGGTTCAAAATTCTGATTCAACAGCCCATTTTCATTTTGTTTGTGCAATTTACTTGCATTAAAAAACGTACTTGCTTGTTTGGTTCAAATGATTTACTACAGTAATATTTTTTAGAAAGTATTCTATAATGAATAGATTATGAATTCTGAAAACAGTGCTGCTTTATATCTTTTGGAAACCACTGTCATTTTAAGCAGTTTTTGTTCAATAAAAATTTCAAAAGAACAATTTATTTTAAATAGAAATACTTTGTAACATTGCAAATGTCTTTAATGTCAGTTTTTTAAATCTGTGTCATGTATCATTGCTGAATAAAAATATTATGTATTAAAATGTATAATTTTCAACGCTACAACATTGTACACTTGTTCAAGTAAGAGATATTTGCCTTATGATAAAATAGCTTTCCTGCCGTCATTATTAAAATACCTGCAATGTTACAGTCCTGTGCCAAGTGCCATGTGAAGCTCTCTAAAGGATTGTGGAAACTTCTGTTGCACCTCTATGGGGCCCGAGGGGTGAGAAAGCATGCACCTCTGCACCATGTGTTACTCAGGAGAACAGTCTCTGCAGGTTTCAGGTGTCACATAACTTTACTCCACCTGCCTGACAGACAGCAAAGGCTGACAATATCAACCCGTCACGTAATAGCTTTAATCGCAGGTATCATATCTTAATGTTTGTTCACTTTTGGCAAGAAAATCCAGGCAATTTGTTTACTGACTTTTGAGATTGAGGGATTAGTTTCTACTGACATGTCAGGCAATCAGTTACCGCTCAGAAACGTACGCCAACAACAGTGGAAAACTTAAAGCAACCACCAAATCAGTCTGACTCATTCAGAAAGCATGTACAGTATACTGGCTTAGAAAGTGCACATGTGCATGGGCCAAAATGAGGGATATGACCTGAAATGACCCAAATCAGAATATCATAGAAATTTAACCCTTAGCAATCAAATTGCAACATCCTGGCAAACGATCAAGCGCCACTCACATTTTCTATATGTTGAAATCAAATTGCAAATTTATACATTTCCCATTTGCAAAGACCCGCCTTCCTTAGTTACTGTTGCCATGATGACTGACAAACAATGCAGCTCTCACACTACACACGTGTTTTCACGCAATAAAAAATACATAGCAGAACAAAGAGAAAACTGACAACACACGGACAGAGAAGACAGATCAGGTTACTTCTGATATGAAACAAGGCCTCTCAGCTTTTAAACTGTCATTTTTTTACTGCCGACACAGGTAACTGATTCAACACGAAATATAGCCTATTTCTTTATAAACACAATTATTCAGGAATTATATCAACACGAAAGTATTACTATCAGAAATGTATTTGAATATACAGTTAATAATACAATAGCCTCTATGTTGTACTGTAATGAAAAGCTTACCATGCATCATCTTGAAATAAAGCTTCGTGTTCGTACTGTATGTACTGTAATTAGTTAGTTACTTCTCTGTTATTATGATGTGTATTAGAGCTGCACGACTCTGGATAAAATGAGAATAAAGATCATGATTCCGGAGAAATTTTTTTATTTTAAAAATTAACCCATGAACATTAGGTTCTCACTAGACACTAGATTCTCACTCACCCGCAGCAGCCACTGATCCAGGACCAGTCACATTTTCCCGCTCGCAATCACCGGAATACTGATCACCTGCTACTAATCACAATGCGCCCTTTAAATCCCCGCTTCACCAGTCAGTCAGCGGCTGAGCTCAAGGTTGGAACGCCGCAGAGATGCACTCGTTTCCTGTCTGCCCAGAGCCTTTACCTTTACGGAAGGTTTCGCTTCACTCTTCACTGTTGTGAGTTGCTTCGCGGATCATTGCTCTAACCACTGAACTAACCTTGTTGAACTGTGTTCCTGCAAAGAAGGATGGACGGAGCTTGCAGGTGCGATCACCGCTCTTATGAGCTAAGGGTATCCTCACATAAGGATTAACTGCACACTTCAATCTATGAACATTACTCACCGATGTGAACTGATGTGAGACAAACTATATATATATATATATATAACCCAGCTAGTGCATTAGAATTGTAAGTCCTTTCTATTTTTCCAGAGTCCAGAGGCCTATTTGAACCCCCAAACGGATTTATTAATTTTACAGAATGATACACAAAAGATTAAGGTAATATAGCC
>JAUCMR010000878.1:0-16429 GCA_032357425.1 Enteromius argenteus | reverse complement strand
GCTTACTTAGTAACCGTTGCTAGGATGTGTGATTGGACAATGGCCGTTTTGGGGCGGGGTTTTGCGAAAGGTCAATTTTCTCTTTTTTTTTTTGCATTATGGCATAAAAATGTAACAGTAAATTGTTGCTTTGGCAATATGGTGCATTTTTTCTTTCTTTCATTCTGTCTTTCTTCAAATGTCATTCGAGCTTGTAAAAAATATCAATAAAATGTGTTAGCAAAAGTATTGTTAAAATGCATTTCATTCTTAATGTTATTCTTATTACATGCTATGTGCATTCTGGCTTTTGCAATATGGTGAAGTTTTTTTTTTTTTTTATTAATGGCATTAAAGGCTATGAATAAATAAAAACTACTAGTGATAATGGATTTTAATAATACTACTACATGCTATATGAGTTTTAATATTAGTTTGACATTTAAAGATTTTTGATGAGGTTAAATCTTCAGAAATTCAAGGTAACAGCTGATATTGATTGTTGGCGTGGTTTAGAAATGTAATAGCCTTTGGCGTCAGCGTGTCAATTAGTGCATGTGACAATCTTTAAGGGCCAATGAATACAAAAATGAGTATAGCACCTTTGTACTTGAGAGGTTGACATTCTCTGGCATATCCTTTGGGTTTTACTCAAGACCTTTCCATAAACAGAGATGACCTCAGGACCCTGACTGACCTCTTCAGATCAATGACAACTTCTCGTCTTCTCTCTGAGCTGCCCGTGTAAGAATAGTGCTGTAGGCAAAGTTGGCCATTTTCAGTTGTGAGCGCTCTTAAAAATCAGCTGACCAATCTTTATGATGACCGTCCACAGCTGCACACACACATACAGGACACTGAATGAAGCTCGATGAGCCCATCCTGCAACCCATCGTCTCTAACCATGATTAATCTAATAAATAATAAATATATCAATCTAGCCTTCAGACAAGGACAAATTTTTAACAGCAGGAAGGCACAAGACCCCCTTCAACTGCTGCCTGTAGCTGCAGAATTAATTATTTAATGATTAATTTTTGGGGGAATGAGAAAAGTTTTGATTAATGCTGTCCGGTCTGGGTTGTGTGTTGTTTGATATATGTCAAACGCGTCAGCTTTTTCAGACACACAGCTCGTCGTCACATGCATTTTTTTTCCACGCTCTAAAAAAGCCTACAGGCACTTGACACTGGGATCAGATGTTGATCATCTCAGGATAAATTAAAGTAACAATTTCCAACACCTTGTGAACATGGTGGCTTTGAATAACCTCCATTCTGTCAGGGTTCACAAATGTTTGGTAATGGAAGCGTCCAGAGCTGTATGTGCATATGAATTTTTCATCAGGTCAAATTCTCATCTGCTCTTCGGTGTTTGTTGAACAGAATTGCGTCAACCATTTTTTTCTAAGTTATTCCTCTGAGCAGATTGAAATGTAAATTCTGCTTCCTTAAAGGTTTTCGCACACGTGTCCTTTTACAAACGTAACACCTTTCCTACAAGAAATTACACTTGAGTCTTAATCACAAATGTGCAGAAGCTGCTGCTTTCAGGATAAATAAACACACAATTAATATATACATTCATCAAAAATGTCCTATAAGTAAACATCTCACAATTGTAATATGTCTCACAGTGCTAAAAAAACAAAACAAAAAAAAAAATGAATTGAAATGAATTGAATTGTGATATAAAAGTTGCATTTGTTTCTTTCTTTTTTGTTTGTTTTTCAGTGGGCATGGGTTTCCTTTATAAATGCATTATTTGCTAAATTATGTTGACCAATAATTATTATCACAAAAATTGTTGCCATTAATATTTATAATAATAATAAATGTCAATATCACTATTTATACTTACTTAAGCCTCAACTGAATGCAGCAGGAAGGCAATTTTAGATGCACCCTCAAAACTAATCACACAATAAACAGCATGAAAAAGCCACTTTATCTAAAAGAAAATCTGAATTTGCTTTGCAAATGCATGCATCCCAATTGCCCTTTTGAAGAGTTGTCATGATTCCATGATATGTAATGACATGCTATACTCCATCTAAACCTACTACACATGTAGGTTTTATGTACTCATGTTTATTGAATAAATTGATTATTTGCACTTTTAAAAATGCATTTGTCACACTGCATGACTGCAAAGCCAAAAACTGATTAGAAGATTTTAATCTAAAATCATTTCTCATTTCAGAATGCCTGGTTTCTGTTGGTTAAAAGCTGGCTGTCTTTAAAGCACAGCCCCTTGTTTTGCTCACCATCCTCATGCAGTCACTTGTCCCATTTCAAGCCACATATAAACACAGGCCTGCCCTGAAGGCGGGTCAGGGGACCCAGGGTTTAATAGGGCCAACAACCCAACAAATCTCCCAAGGTCCTGCATAATATATTTCCCTGCCCAGAATGAAATAAATAAATGAGCAAATATCTGTTCGCGAGCCGGGCAAATCAGTTGTGGACTGACAGAGCACATTGTCTGAGGCAGCTCTACCGGTTGTTACAAGCGTCAAGACATTAGGCCAAACAATAGCTGGATTGGCAGCATCATCAATCACACGGCCTGACAGTTGACTTCAGTTTGTTTATTCCTCTCTGCATAATAAGCGATCGGATCAGGTTTAATTAGATATTGGGTAATCAATCATTGCCAACAAGGTACTTGGCTAGCAGGTCCCAGCACGTGGCATTGTCAAAAAATAAATGACAAAAGCGAAACCCACATGGCAACAGTCAAGAAGTAACGTGTGCTATTAAGAGGTCCAAGCAGTGCTTTTGAGACGCAGCCTGATGAAGACAACGACGTCGGATGCAATTAACTCTGCCAGCAGCATAGGCTATTTACATAATGAATGAGCAAATGCAATTTTAATATGTTTGGTTCGCACTAAAATGCAGCAGCTACAGCAGAATCCTTGAAGGAATATTTACATGCCCTGCATGTGTGCATAATGACGATTGCCACAGACATTCTAGCTTGTTACTGGAAGTTAAGGCTGGATGCTTAAGATGATAGTTGGTCTGGAGCACAACCTAAGGACAGGGAACTGCAACGTGAGGAAAACACACAGAAAAGGTAATGCAGAATGAAGCATCTGTGTTCATGCCTCTGAGCGCCGCTGATGAGACAGTTACAAGTTTACAACATCTGCCTACTAATGTTTGATCAGTGATAAAATATGCCAAGGTGACAACATCGTGCTGCCCTGCATTCGTGAGCCGGGGGCCTATTAAAATTTCAGTGGGCCCAGAGCGGAGCCCTGCTGGACCCCGTGCTCCCCGAACAGTGCGCGGGATTGAGACGACTTCACAAGATGTCAGAAACAATATCCGGTGGCGTTTGTCGTGCGTAACCCTTCCCTGACGTCTGTGTTCACTCTGCTGCACCGCTGAGAATTTGCTTCTGGATGATGAAAAAAACTAAGAAAATCTCATCCAAAAAGCAGCACTTCATGCTGTCCTGCACAACCGTTTTTAGTAGGGCTAAACAAGCGAACGCTGGCACTTGGCTAATGCAACAAAAGGCTGCTGTGTGGAGAACGGTCGCGTCCTTCGGTGAGCCGTCCCTGGGCCTGCTTTGTAGCGGATCTTGCATATGCCAAGCCCATTCTCCAACCAAATGTCAACTGTCAGCGCACGGCTCATCGCTTCAGCTAGGTGCATCAGGCAGAGACGCCTCTCGGGTGCCTGTGCCAGCAACCATATTGAGTTGGGTGAAACAGTACCTCTTATACTATGAGAAGACGCTCACTGGCCAGATGTGATGCCACCATCTATTTCAGAACGACAGCAGTGAATGTGCAGCTGGACCTGGAGCTGTGAAATGTATGCGTTTTGACTGAGATGACCTATTTATAGAGTTGAAGTCGATACGCTGTATCTGTCCTGGTATTGATACATGTCACCGCAGTCACATGACTGGAGCTATGTTTACATGTACACCAATAATCAGTTTAATGACTCATTCTGACTAAAAGCCAAAGTAAACACCTCAACCTGTCTGACTAAGCTCATTCCAAATTAAATTTTGATTGTATTGTATAGGGTGGTGTAGACCTGAAATAATCCGATCAACAGGAGAAAAAAAAAAGTAAGCATGTGAACATTTGCATTTTCTCAGTCAGATTCAAAAATACATTGTGCACATGTGAAGTGCCATGATGCGTATATGTTTACATGCATTTTACTTCTTAGAAATGTGTAAATGATTATTTTCACATAATATGAACTGTATTTTCCTATAGCTTTTCAAGGTAAAAATAGCATGTATATTTCCAGTATCTCTGCTCATATTACGTTTTCTTTCTATTTCCATAATATATGCAATGCCCATGCACATTTTTATTCAAATTCAATTGCAACATTTAGGGATCATAAGAACTTTAGTGTAATATATATATATTGGAATTTAAAAGAGTCAGTCCTTATATATATATATATATATATATATATATATACACACACACACACACGTGTTTTATAGAGGTTGTCAGTACACGTTAAAAATATGTTAAAAACGACACTGATGAGAGTGCTTTAAAGAGGAATTGTGTCTTGCTAAGCTACAATGTTGTAGTTTGAATGATGTTTGTAATCTTGTTGACTAAGATTCCAGGCTCTCCATATGATTACAGAGAGCAGGTGTGTTGAGAATCGGGGACATGGGTGGACTGGAGAGCACTGTTGATCGATCACGATGAAGACGGCCCGTCTCATTTGCTTATCTTCAGCACATGGATACTGGCGTGAGCGCTCAGCGTCTTTTGTTTGTCCCTGTTTGTAAGAGAGGACCAGCAGCTAAATAATTCAGTGTGAGTAAGAATCAGCATATCTTAGCGAATGCTTAATGTGCCAGATGCATGCGAGGGACAGGTTCATTTCAATTAGGCCTATTGTTACCGACAATAAGGTGACAAATTCATTTCATTACCGGGCCAGACAGTCCGTGTCTCTGCTTTTGTACCTGGCTTGTATGTTTACCTCTTTTTTGTTTTTTTTCCTCCGTCTCTCTTGACATGTTTTTGTCCTTTTCTCCACCCACTGGCATCTTTTGCAGCCCTCCCTCTGTCTTTTGTTTTTCCCTCACGAGTGTTTGGCGAGGCTTGTGTTACCTGAGATGGAGTGACTCTCAGGTCCGGACACAGGAGCGTGTTCTCAGGGTCAGCGCCATCTCTCTGGCTAATTGGATGGGTGTAAGCTAAGCCGGCGTCATGATGACTTTGATGTGACACGCTAGAGGCCTGAGACTGAGAGGACCGACGCTGACTCACCTCCACCGCCACTGCTGTTGAGCTGCTCGCTAATAAAAGTGCTGCTAATCGCGCTGTATTACAAGAGGAGACTGTATAGAGGGGGGTCATTAATTTTTCACGCAGTACTTGGGCCGCTAATGTTTCATGTCTTTTTGAATCGGCGTTTTGTCCTCCTTGTCCGTGAGATTGGTAGGTTTCCATTCACTGCATCGGCCAGCTATGCCTTTATCATGAGGGGGGAAATAAATGCATACATGTATTTTAAGTTCAAACTGCAGATCAAATATTTTAACACTTATTTGTGTGAACTGACTTCTCATGTCTATGAATATATATATATATATATATAAATATTATCAATAAAACATGATACAAAACAATGATAAAGACATCTAGCAAAAATGTCCAATTCTAATAAATGTTATTATTTTTTGTTCAAATAATTTCCATAAAAAAATATGCAACACTTTTAAGATTTCTAATAATCAGAAATGTTTGTTGAGCAGTAAATCAGCATATTAGAATGATTTCTGAAGATCATGTGACACTGAAGACTGGAGTAATGATGCTGAAAATACAGTTTTGATCACAGAAATAAATGACAGTTTAACAGATAGAAAACAGTTTTAAACTGGAATAATATTTTACAATATAATTATAATATGTATATATTCTAATTGAATTGACCTGTATAATGCAACTATTGGCTTCAGTAGAGCTGCATTTGTTACATTTATTTTATAATTATTGAATTATGCAACATTAGCATGTTATTGAAACAATCTGTGTAATTGGTTAATCAAATAAATGCAGCCTCGGTGAGCATAAAATATTTAATTTGGACATTTGAATGGTACATACAGTATATGGCCATGTTCTATGTTCACTGGTCATTCGGAGTCTATAGTTTCAATGGTTTTGAAAAAGTGTTGAAGCATCTGTTTGCTTTTTCTTTTCAATCAACCTCTTGACTGGCTGTCTTTGGGTCTATAAACAGCCTCATCGGGCCGATCAGAAGAGCTCTCCTCATCCGCAGCACTCTTTAATCTCATCCGCTCTCGTAATCATTCCAGAGCCAGTAACCACAGGACTTTTGATTCGCCCTGCTATTTATTAGCTTGAAGCATCTAGAAAGAATCTTTGATTAATTGGGGTTAGTCACCCCATATAACAAGGTCAAAGCTCCTGAGCTCACTGTGTTTTTTTCATTTACATCAATTAGAAGGGGGAGCCGAGGGCTAGTCGGCCCCTCTCAGAAACGCTCTTGTGTGCGCTGGCCAGGACTTGTTTAAATATAACTCTAAGAGAGCGGTAATGAAGTTAATGCAAATGAGACATTCTCTCTTTCCCTGCCACTTTCTTCTCTCTCTTACATTTCCTCAGATACTGAAAGCCAATTACAAGCTAGAAGGCAAAAGGCGGACACAGAGGAAAAGGCCTTTGGAGAAACTAATAATGGCTGAAGTTAGTATGGATTGAAAATGAGATGAAAGAGAAGAACGTGTCCGAAGCGGTCGTTCGTCGTCCCATATTAATGCAGAATGGAGTCATACTCGCTGACCGTACAGGAGTCATGTTCTAGCCTTTAGACCCATGTGTGTTGATCTGAAGAATTTCTCATGTCATAAAATTCAGATTTATTCAAAAACGACCTGCTAAAAATATCTGGACAGTGAAGTCAAATGCATTAACGCATTAAAAAAGGAAGAAAGGCCTTTATGCTAAAGAAAGATTTACAGAAAATACCATTACAGAAACAACAGAGCTGATGTGTTTGTGAAGCATCGGTAGAATCTGTTCATAAATGTGAGTGAGCAGATCTTATACACATACACTGTTCTTGTGATAAGTGTGCATGAGAAAAAGAGAGAGACTGAGAGGAGATTTCTTGGTTTTCAGACAGAGGGCGGCCTTGTGTCACCAACACCTCTCCTGACTCCGCCCCCTCATATGCAAATGAGCTGTAAATGATCACATGATGCTTCAATCAGAGAACTGCTTACCTTCACAGATCTGATCCTGGAGCACAGAGGCTGTCTTAAGCAGTACAGGTATAATAAAAGACAAAAATATGCTGTGTGGGTCTACGTTTTCCTTTTTTTTTATTTTATACCAAAAATCATTAGGAAGTAAAGAAGATGATTTTGTAAATTTCCCACCGTAAATATATTAAAGCTTAATTTTTGTAATTAGTAACATGCTTTAAAGGAGATTTTCTAATTATTTAGATTTTTATGCAGGTTCCAGATTTTCAAATAGTTGTATCTTAGCCAGATCCTGTCCTATCATAACAAACCATACATCAGTGGGAAGATTATTTATTCAGATCTCAAGAACAAAAAGACACTTATGACCAGTATTATTGGTCCAGTATCACATATTTAAATCATTATTCTCATTATCCAAACCATTTCAGACCATTCTCAAGTTCCAGCACAACTAATGCTCTAGAACAGTTTCCAATGAGATTTACACATGAATAAGCTTCCTCTTTTTTTTTTTTTTTGTAAGACTATATCTTTGCACAAGCAGAGTGGTGAAGAAATGCCAAAACTGACATGTGCTTCTTTCAACCCACCGAGCACCAATATAGCAGCATCAGCAATCCTGAGGAAGTGTCTCGATACACCGGACATGATGCTAGCATCACACGTGCTCCCTATGAAGGGGGCGTCTCTGACGAGCGTCCAGAGGACAGCGCTGACCCAGCAGACAGCAGGCTGATAAAGCAGCAGAAGGAAAGAGAAACGGCTGACCACAAAGCAGGCGGCATCAGATAGAGTGACAACACGCGGATGAACACATGTTCTGGGCCGTAGATTATGACAGAGCACAGTTATTTCCTGTCCAGCTACATTTTCAATTTCCTGTCCAGCACTTTAGTTTTATTACAGTGATAAGCGGATAGCATCAGCCGTATCCATGGGGACGGAGCAGCGCCACGGCCTGATAACAACAGCGTGGAATAATAAGAGATGTGCACTGTGTGTGAGAGAGAGACTCTATTGTAGCATGGGTCTGTGTGCGTGTTAATGAAAATAATAACAATTCAGCTGCACTTCTGATAACTAGATTATATCAGTATTAATAATCAAGCCTAATAAATATAATGAATTTCATAATATAGCTATCAAAGTCATAATAATGATTGACATCTACATTTAGAACATGCATACAATATATGCTCTATATATAGACACAAATTAAGAATCCATAACATAATATAAGCTTTATGGATATGTTATGTAATATCAATACGTTTAAATAATATATGCATGTTCAACTTTCTTTTTAATTTTATTTCTATTATTATTATATATATTATATATATTTATATTTCAAAGTATGTGTGTATTGATTTTATTTATATATATTTTTGTTTGTTTGTTGTTGTTTTTTTCGATTATCATTTTAAGTTTAGTATTTTTATGTGCATCTGCGGTTTGACATTTGTCGTTTTTCTTTATATATTATATATACATTTTTTTTTATTTAAATTTTAATAATTGTAACTGTTTTACTTATATTTTATTATTAGTATTAGTATTATTAAATCGCTGACACACACTTTCAAAACTTTGCCTCTTTAAGAAAAAAACAACAAAAGACATTTGCAAACACCTTTGCCATAACATCAGTTTATGTTTATGTTATGTGTGTGTGTTACAGAGATAATTGTTTGTTATGTTTTGCAAAAAGTTTTTTTTTTTGAGTCAAAGAATAAAAATGAGTGTAGTATTACTTACAATAACACTGTGTAGAATACTCCAGAAACCTTTCCTAATTGTTATATCAAAGGCTATAATGTGTCTAAAGCATTCAAACTTAATTGTGAATCGGCAAAGGGATGAGATTTTCAGTGACTGTTCTTATATTAGATGAGTTTCAGCAGCAGCACATGACAATAGACAGCAGTCTCCATCTGCCATGTTGAGATTGAGAGCGATACAAAGACTGAGAGTGTCTGCTCCCTCGGAGTCTGACCTCTGTCATAAAACAGCTCATATTGTAAAGGAGAGTGTCTCATTCAGACGCTCGGGCCTTTTATCAGCCCAGCACACTGACTTACAGCCCAGATCCCTGTGATGGGGAGATTTCTGTCAAGATTTGGACCCAAACCTCTCCAAATAAACAAATGAATAAAGGGTGTTTTTCTTGAACATATACAGTATGCATAAAAATCCTCATTTCAGTTGGTCCAAGGGTATATTTTCAATTGTTGCCAAATAGATGCTAGTAAGCAGAAGCCACAGGCTGCGTCTGAAGTCAGATATCATCTAGTAGGAGGTACTACAGTATGTTTGTTGTGACTTATTTGTGATCATAAAAAGTATGCTCTATATATATGAATCTCTGTAGTATGAAAGAAGTTTGCATGTGTGTTGTTTCACTTCACAAATCCTCTCCTGAGGCCTCATGGGATTGTAAAGTGTTGATTAGATGCACACTTCAGAATCTCACCAGAAGTAGTCGGTCCTTTTCATCTCCTGTGAATTCGGACTTACTACTCATTTCATGTACTGTTTTTTGCATACTATTATAGTATATACTGTAAGAAGCCTTCCTTGTGCTTCCATTGTCATTTTGTCCGCCTATTGGAAATAGTTAACCAGTGGTTAAACAGCTGTTCATGCCTTCATTAACTCACATACTCTGCTTTTCACAACATACTCAATTCCCAATGGACACAAGTCCTTTTGTTTTCTCTTAGAATATTCAGTTTCAGTTAGAAATATTCCATGATATGCTCTTTAAACCGTACACAAATTACAATTCACGTCTAAATTCTTCTCTTTAATGTAGTAGACAGCTCACAATATGGGACTAAAATATGGGACAGACTGTGTCCTGAAAATCACAAAAAGAACTACCTTTAAAAAATATTGAAATATGAAATATGTTTGTCAAAGTCATGATAATGACTGATATAAAAATAAATATATTTAAGTATAATATAATAATTATACAACATTACATTATAATTGTATTTATTTATTTGTGTATTGTTTTACATTTCTACTTATGTTTAATTAGTTATTTTGTAAATTATAATTTATGTTCACTTTCTTTGCCTGAAAAAGTCATTGTATGAATCACACACTGTTTGCAACCAATCAAAACCAGTCAAAGTCACGATAATGACTGATATTAAAATACATATATGAGTATTCATAAATTAAAGTATAATATAGTAATTATATCACAGCAATTAAAGTATCTTAAACATGAATAATGCATATATATATTTTTGTATTTCATAAATTTATTAATTTGTTTGTGTATTTATTCCAATCTCTTTAATTAGTTATTTTGTAAATGGCAATTTACATTTACTTTTGGATTTTGGTTACAATTTATTTTTCGATATTCCACTTTAGACATTTTATTAACTGTAAGTTACCAAGTAAACACATGTCAACTACATGTCTACTAACTCTCAGAGTAGATTGTTAGGGTAGGTTTAGTGTCTAGATAAGTGTCTATTGAATATAAGTGTCTGATAGTCAGTATGGACCCATCACAATAAAGTGTTAGAAGATATTGAGCAGACAGTCTACTAATACTCTAATGACTGCTAGCGTAGTTGACATGTAGTTATGTACTGGTAGTAGAATGTCTAAAGTGGACAATTGAAATTGAAATGTTACCCAGATTTTTCCATTTGAGATCAAAGGTAAATAGTTGGCATGTATCTAAGTCACTGTATGAGTCACACACTGTTTGCAGCCAAAGTACACTGTGATTAAGGTAACTAATTCAGTCCTGTTATAACTGATACAGAAGTCTGTAATGACATAACGGAAGCTCTGTTTAATAGCGTGTGTGTATTTTGTGTGGTTTGTTTCCGGCTCAAACCCTGCTTTCGCGCTCTGTCCACACCGGGTCCTGATCTCCACTTAGCCCAACTCAAGTCAATTTGTTACTGCAAATATAAATGTAGCGGAGGGGTAATATCCAGTGGCCTGAGGAGAAATCCCAGAGCGTTCCCCTTCGCTCCTGACCTCTCATCCCAACTGCCCTCTTTTGTTAGTTAAGCCATTCAGCTGCCAATCATCCTGGGGCTTTTTCATTAAACTCACTACAGCCGTGAGTTCCAGCTATCACAGGAATGCATCTGAGAGGCTAATATCAGACTAGTCCAGCACGAGAGCTGCGGTCCATTGAGCGCCGGACCCCAAACCGGTACCACAAAGAGAGAGAAGCTCTCACCCAACTCCTCAGGCCCCCGGGAGACATACGGACACACAATTAAAAACCACACACACAGCCGGAGAAACCGAGAGATCCTCCCCCTCAAGCAGTTGACATTTAGCCCAGTTGGATAATTGAGGAATAACATTTGCGTTACAATTTAACATGACCCCTGCCTTCAAAAGCCCTTTCATATTACCTCTCTGAAATGACTGCAGACAGGCACGGACGCGGTTACCGTTGATGATAGAAGAAAGGGAGAAACCTTATTATGACTGTGGTAGAGTCAATGTCAAGAGGAGGCGAGCTGCCCTTTTCATTCACGGGCGAACAACTATTAAGAAAAATGTATTAAAAGCTGCGGTGGGCGGGGGGCGATGCAGCGACCTGAAGCCTGAGCTAAAAGCAAAGGTTAATGGATTGACTGTTACCTGCGCGAGAGGCTTAACAGAGTGCCGATACACAGGGGAGGAACGTTCCTGTGCCGCTGCTTTGAGGCCGCACAAATTAAAGGGCTCACTCTTATTTGTTGGAGAAATTAGGAGGATGATCTGTTTATTTCCATCGGAGAAACAAGGTCAAGGCGAGCGTTTAATTACCAGCCCCGTGACTGATGACGGATGTAAGCAGGTTTCTTTTTAGGTCGGGTGTGATCGTGATGTGATATATTAACTGTGAAGTGATGATCTGCAATTGTCAGCTTATAGAGCTATATTTCTCCCTCATTTAACTAATTAAATTTAATTTTGTTAGTATAAACTAATTAATTTACGTGCAACCCTAACCCTAACCCTAACCCTAACGTACGTTCAGTGATATTACTTGAATAGAACAACTTGGATGTTGCCATTTTGCAGTGTTTAACCAACTTATCACCATGCTAATGAACAGTATCTGAACGTCACCGAAGTTCATAATTATGAGTGGGAAGCTCTGGGTTTGGGGAGAAAACATAATGCCATGAATGCAGTGTATGTATTAAAAGTAAATTTATTTAAAAAAAATAATAATAATAGTAATAATAATTATTATTATTATTAAAAATAAATAAATACATAATAAATAAATACATTATACAGAAATCAATAAATAAATAAATAAAATATGTAAATGTCATATTAAATTATATTTAAATTTATTTTTTTGCATGCACAAACTATCATAGTGTTGTGCAATTACAATGAAATAAAATTTATAAAGATTAAGTTTACAGCAAAAGTTTACAAATTACAAATTCAGTTTACAAATTGCATAAAAAAGAAAAAGAAAAAAGCACACACCCAAATGCACATTTTTTTTCATTCTAACATGGAGTTTAATATTTAATGAATGATTTTTATTCTCATGTAGAAAAGGTGCATTGCCATGATCAAGTCATTTGAACACATCAGATTTTATAATTGCAAACTGCAAAAATACAAATAAAATGTCACCAAACAGGATTTTTGTAGAGAAGTTTGCTAGCAACGCTAATGTCAAGGGTTCAACTCCTGGGCAGTCTTTATTCATTACTTTGCTGAAGTTAAAAAAATAAGATAAAAAATAATTTGTTTGGTTTAGAGAATACATGAACTGATAAAATGCATACTGTACCTTGATTGTTGCTTTGGATAAAAGTGTTTGGCAAATGCATAAATGCAGATGCAAATGTTCCCAGGAGAACCTGAATGCACCATTACTGTTTATTTTTTGATCAAAACATAAAGCACGGTGCAAAAATGTCCTGATAAGTGCTTCCTGTGGTAACATCTAAATTAAGTCATTTTAGTCAAGCCACAGAATGATTTAATACGACTGAATTACACCAGTGAAGATCATGCTTGAGGCTCATATCAGGTGGAAACACTTTTTTTTACTGTGTAGTGAGCATTTTATTTTTTTAGCAAAGCTAATTCTCTAAATAAATGCCATAGATGTGTTTAATCTTCAAAGGTGACCGTTCTAGTGGTTTGAGCCATCTGAAGTCCTCCTGGCGAGGCTGAAGATGATTTCTCCCTCAGCGCTGATGTTTTTATGCACAGAGCCATATTTCATGTGTCTGCCCCTCCACTGCGCGGGAAAACGCCGTCATCTGACTGAGCTGCTCTGATAAATGACTGACGAGCGGCTGCTACACTTTATTAAAAAGTAATAACAATTTTTGTAGGCTCCCTTCATGTTGTAAGGGGCCCATGAATCAAGGGACATTGGCTGTCTGTATCTGATAAATGCATCGTTTACCATCTGAGGAGTTATTTAGGACTGGCTATTAATTTAAATCACATTTATCTCCTCTGAATAGGGCCGAGAGCTGTGATAGGACTGCAAACGATGCCTGACTGAGGCCTTATTTATTGCTACAGCACGCAAAACAAAAGCTCAATATGCTAAACAGCGTCTGCCAATCACTCTAGTCAATCTTGACCCACCAGTTAGACAATCTTTTTCTCATAAAATATACATTCTGCTTCTCTAGTGCCCGCGGCAATGAGGAACCGAGGAAAGAGAAAAAGACAGAGCCGGTTCTCTGGAAGCGTTAAACTCAACTTCCGAATGTCATCTGGATGTAAACAATGCACACGTGCAGTTTCTGTGCATGCAAATCAACAGAAAATGAGGAAGTGTTGAGTTTCCACAATACCATGCACTGCAATGGACAGATCTTAAAGAAATATGTTTAACCGTTCAGAGTGGGAGGTTGCAGCCAAACTACCATATGGATTGACCTTTGACCCTCACACATACTTCTATATGACTGACCTCTTGTGTTTTGTTCTGACAACATGAATTCAAGATGGTGAAAAATGCATTGTTATCTACTTCAGTGAACGTGGCAGCCTGTGATTGTTACCTCAAGGATGTTTTTTACTTGATTTAGCACCAAAATGCTATCGTTGATGTCATTTGGCTGATTTAAAGCAACACTATGTAACTTTTTCTGTGTTTTTAGAATTTGCATATGTAAAAAAAATGTATATAATGAGCGAGTACTTCATGAATTTGTCTTCCAAACAGCCTTTTTGTGTTATCCTGAATCACTGCGGAACACACAAGAAGTGCTTGTTTTTGGACTATTCTGGTCGTGTTGCACTGCTGCAGAGTATGTGTTACCTGCGTGAATCGCCATAGACATAAACTTAGAGAAGTAGCTCCAGTTAGAATGTTATTAACCACTAGTGTGTTAAAGGGGTCAAATGATGCTATTTCAAGTGTTCCTTTCTCTGTGGAGTGTTACAAGCTGTTAGTGCAGAGATACGATCCTAAAGTTGCAAAGATTAAAGTTTCAAACCCAAAGAGATATTCTTTAGAAAAGCTATGACTTATCCCCCCCCCAAAGCAATTTGTTTAAACATGCCTCCACTTTCTACGTCACAGAGTGAGTTTATTTTCAAACCCCACCCAAATGTTTACAGAAAGAAAGAAGGCGGAGCTATTATTCTGGCTGTAGTGTTACTTACTTACTTACTATACTTACTATTCAAACGTGAGTTTTGAGCAGTGAAGGGTAGTGCTTGTTGTTTGTTGTTTCATGGTGTTATGTTTACGAGGCGTGATGCAACACGACGTGTAAAAAGACAGAACTAAGTCATGATCATCAGTAATTATGTCTCCACTGGATCAACAAATGCCTGGTTTGTAATGTGTTTTATTGTTTTGGTGTCATAGCGTTCATTTATATGCTACAGCATATTCTTTTTTTTTTTTTTTTAGAATACCTGAAAGAAACACTTGCAACGCACAGATGTGTGTAACTCTTGCAAAATATATTATGGAACGACTGTACAGAACACATTATGATTTGTAATTGTGGTTTAATGATGCATGCAAGTTTGTTCGGCATCTGATATAATTACATTCCCCAGGCTCGGACATATTTACCTGTTTGAATCCCTGGGAATGAGCCTGAGGTTTGAGGTGGTCTTTCTCATATCCTGTCAGAGGTTATGAAAACATCCAGCCAGACTCACAGTGTTTGAGTAAAGCCCTGCTCAAATCAAATAAGAGCACAATGTTCTGCCTCTAATGATTTGTCATGTGTGTGGCAGACCTCAGAATTTGGTTTTGGCCCTTTATGTTCATGAGAACAGCCAGCAGTGTCACAGGAGAAATATTTTGCATGTGTGTGTAACCACAGGTGCAGTTCATCACATTAACATCCACAGCATCCGCTAACCACAAACACACAGCTTCAGCTTCAACACTGCAGCTATTGTTGATTTTTCCTCAGAATTAATAACTAGTGACACTTGATACAGTGGCGTTCAGGCAGTTCTAAGTCTTGCTAAGGAGATCAAATACTTTTTGGGGAGCCATTGTAATATAGTTATTGGTGTTTATTCAGTATATTTATTTATATAACAGGACTATTGAATACTTTAATCTGATTGGCTGATGAACATGAACAACTTTTTGTTTTCTTCTTTTTTTTAGGGAAACACACGACTAAAGAAGTTCCAGGCAGGTCTTGACTACCTTATATGTTCAGATCACTTAACCAAATAATTTCAGTTATTTTAAAGTTCCTTACATCAGTAAAATAACCAAAACCCACAGCGACACTGACAGAGCATATTAATATAGTACACAACATAATAAAATCAACTAATTATATTCATGTTTTGCCACAATTTTGTATTGCAGACACATTTTCAGAATGTTCTGGCAAGGTTCTCTTAAAAGTATGAAACAGTATTCTTCCAGTAACAGTAATTCCTCAAAATGACTTTATAATGTTCAAAAGAAAGTTTGCACAAATATATATATATATATATATATGTGTGTGTGTGTGTGTGTGTGTGTGTAGTTTCTTTCTGAAATGTCATCTACATTTTTTTTGTTTTTGTTTGTTTGTTTGTTTGTTGTTTTTTTAAATGTTACATTCTCATTAAATTAATGTTACATTACGTTCAGAGAATATTCGACAGTAACTTTCCCACTCTCAATGGAGTGCTAGCAGAGTATTAGTAGACTGGTAGGGTTAGGGTTAGAATAGGTTGATATGTACTTGCAAAGTTACTTATA
>JAUCMR010000811.1:0-16439 GCA_032357425.1 Enteromius argenteus | reverse complement strand
GAGGAAGCTGGACGAATTGATCACGGCTGGCCCCGCATTATCTAATCAATCCCTCGTGACACCTGCCCAATCAGTTCTTTCCCGCCTACTATAAATAACCCCGTTTCCTCTTCTTCCGCTTCTCGCCTTTTGTGCATCCCTCCTCCACCCCTTCTCCACCTTTTCTTCCCTCGTGCCTTCCTCCGGGGGGGCATGCGGGGCCGAGCCGGACGCCGAGCTCTTGCCCTCGCTAGGGTTCAAACCACTAGGGTTTGGCGTCCGCCGTACTCCCGGCTCGTCCCCTGGACAGCACAAATTTGCTTTATTTTCTTCTCTATGATAATGAGGAAGCGGGACTCGTGAAACCATTTAAGTTAAGGGAACTCCCCTTTTTTTCCCTGTAACATATGCAAATTTAATTTGGTAAATTTGCTCAAAATTAACTTGTTAAATTATGCATTGCAGATATTCCCAAACCAGAGTTGAATCAAAGTCATGCTGCCTGCTTCGATGTTCTTCACTGTCAGACTTGTGTGTGTGTGTGTGCGTGTGCTTGTGCGTGTGCGTGTTTGCATTTTGGTGGGGGAGTGGGTGACTCTTAGGAAGCTAAACAAGCAGTCTATACCTGACTCTGATGGGTTAGACTGTGAGAATGAACAGTGCTGCAGTAAACAGTGACTGAGGAATTGCTTCAAAATTCAAAGAGCTCAAAAGAATGTAACTTGTAGATAGAATTTTGTTGTAATGCACAAAGCATATTTCAGACTTACTACTCTAAAATTATTATGAAATAATCTTTCTAATAAATATATTATGTTTCTTTCTGTTTTCCAATTTTCCACTCTAAAGGACAATGATCTTAAAGTAGTGTGATTTTTTTAATTTGACACCAAACATGTATTTGTGTAAAGTTCATGTTAATTAACTATTTTTCTTTGCTAAAGTTCACCTCAGTTGCAATAGATATGCACAACCCTCAGATATGTTGTGGTAATTTGTCAAATCCGGTGCTGTATTCAATGCATGCACACAGGAGCAACCACAGGAGATGTGTGTTGCACATCAAGATATTACAGTCTGTAGAACATCCTCAAAAAGTTTTCTGCAATATTTAGATTTTTAAAAAGATAACAATAGAAAATATCTAGAACATTACCACTGTAACATGTAAATCTAAATTACAGCAGTAAAAATGCAATAGGCCCATTTTTTTTTTGTAAGTTCCAAAAGCGTATTAAAATGTATTACATTAAGTCACTAACAAGTCATTACCTTTTTTTTGTAATTTACCATTACTAGATTTAGCGTAGTTGGATTTAGACATGTACTTAGTAAATTCTCATTGTCCTGAAGTAGAGGTCACAGACCAAGTCACACGAGGTTGGAGAGATAAACAGGACGAGCGTTCGCGTCCGCTGCTCGCCCCCTGAAAGGTGTTTGGTATCGGACCTGACCATTTGGGACACTTTTACATGGACAGATCAAACTTCAGAAATGAAATCCAGCAGGTCACCTTTAGGATATTTATTTTTTTCTTATTTGTGCATGTAAATTGAACCTGCCATGATGAGACACAGTCTAAAATTAACTTATGTACTGTATGTTACCATACAGAAGCTCTGCAAAACACGCAAAAAGTAATATATATAGTCAGGTGGATACTGTTAAAAATAAAATAAAATAAATAACAATTTAAACATAATTTTCTTTAATGTAAAGTTTTTCTTTCTTTCTCTCTATGTATAGTTTATACAACAAAAGAACAATGATATGTAAGTGCTAGTCTAGTAGACAAGTCTCAGTTAGCCTAACACACTACATGTAAAAAAAAAAATTAATATAAAAAAGAAAAAAGAAAACAAATTTAATAGAAAGAGAATAGAGCAAGCTAGTGTTAGAATTTTATTTTGCTTTTTGTTAATAGTAATAATACTTATTTTACTTATTTTATTTTGCTTTTTTTGTTAATAGTGGCTTGCTCTAGGGTCTCACTTCAACCACGACTGAGGTGAGACCCTTGAGCAAGGCACTGTTCCGCCAACTGCTCCCCGGCCGCCGCAGCAATGGCTGCCCACTGCTCAGGGTGTGTGTTCACGGTGTGTGTGCGTGCTTGTTCACTTCTCACTGCTGTGTGTGTGCACGTTGGATGGGTTAAATGCAGAGCACAAATTCCTAGTATGGGAAACCATACCTGACCACATGTCACGTCCTCTTTTAGTATAACAAATCTTTATCTTTTTTATTTTCTTTCTTTTTATAACACGCAGTTGGTAAATTAATAGAGTGCAAGTCTAAAAGGGATTTTTTTTTTCTTTTTAAGAATAGAACTAGAACTAGAATAGAGAGTGCTAGAGTTAGAGGGTCAAATAAAAATAGAAGAGATGTGCTTTTAGCCGATTCTTGAACATAGTTGAAGACTCAGCTGCTGTTATAAAAATATTTACGTGAAATAGTTTAAATAAATAAAATGTTTGTAGACCTTATTTGTCAAAAATGTACATAGTTACAATGCAAAAGAAAAGAAAAAGAAAAAAGAAAAGCCCTAGCATCACTTGTTTCCAGTTTCCACTAGTTTTTGTGTCCTATAATGTGATGAATTCCAAATATATTGTGGCTTTGGTTTACAAATATATCACATTGTAAGTGTAAGTTTATTTATGTATTTTCATAAAATAGTTTTTTTTTTTTTTTTTTCTAAAGTGCCTACTACAAACTAAATAAGATGTTGTAATTAAGCAATGATTTGCATTCACAAACTTGTGATATTTTCGCACTAAGTTCAGATCTGCTTAGAACAAATTTGACAGAATATCTTCAAATGAACAGCTGCTTAACTCACTCAAGCATCAAGCATCCCTTATCACGACACAGTTGTGTAATCAAACACCTCTGTTACCGGCGGCACATTTCTGGGGAACTCTAAGTGGCACTTGTTTGCACACAAGCAGCCTTTGATGGTACAGAAACTGTTTGCGCTTTGAGCGTCGCCCTTTAACAACATGTCTCACCGCTATTTGCATAATATCCGTCAAACAGTTGAGTGTCTAACAAGTAGCGTGTTTCGCAAAACCTTAACGACCTAAAGATCATCTTTTTTGCACTTCTGTCCTTCATATCTGTGCACAATATGTGAGTTTCAGCCCTTTTATGACACATTTATGCCAGTACTGCACAACCTGCGCCTGCTTTTTGCAGATGGCAACAAAAAAACTTCTTATCGCAGCATTTGTTAGGGACAGAAAAAGAGTTTTTTTTTCCCCTTATGTGATTATGTGTTTGTTTATTTATTTTTCTGCTGAACGCAGCTGCTCAGGCCTCTCCATGCAGAAACGCCCAATATGGCTCCACGGCTGTACACGAGGCTGGGGGCCAAGAAGGCCAATTTTTAGAGAAAGGCACCAGTGGAATATCACTTGCGATGGCTCCCAGTGGGCATAATTTTCAAACACCCCCCTTCCATTTACTTTCATCTTTTCTTCTTCCTCCTCCCCTTTGCACACTGCGGTGTGTATGTTTGCTGACATGAGCACTCAGGCAAGTTGGTAACAGCTCTCATAGTACTGCATCTGTTATTGAACAGTCACTCATACGTGCGGCACAGGAAAACTCAATTGGAATCTCAATAGTGTCATGGCTGTGAGCTGAGCATAATTCCCCATCACTATCGCAGAGGAATGTGCAGCATTCACAGCCTACTGCAGATTTGCCCTGGTAAAACATACCTGCCACTCACAGCAACTCTTACCGGTGATTGCTTTACCAGCAGTGCAGAGAGCATGCAAGATCTCTTAAATGCTGTATCTCTGATTCAGTGTGTATTTTTAAGTTTGAAGTTGGTTAAAGTATGTATAAAACAGTAAAAAAAATAAAATAAATAAAAATAAAAATAATAATAATAATAACAAACGATACATATATATATATATATGGTCATTTTTATTTCTGATTCGATATACAGCACAGTCATGATGCTCAAAGGCATTCTTAGGGATTTTATTTATTTATTTATTATTTTTAAATATGCACTTATACCCCCAGTTTCACAGATAAGGTTTGAGCCTAGTACTAGACTAAATGTAAATCTGAGCTGTTTCAACAGAAAGAAACTTGCACTGTTAGATCATAAAACATGGCAATGTCGTTTTTTAGTCTTAAGATGCACACAAGTAGGTTTTTTTGGTTTGTTTTTTTGTAAAGCATGTTTATGAAAATTACTTAAATGTCCTAATTGAACTATGGCCTAATCCTTAAACCTGTCAATGAAACCAGGCCATAGTGCCTTTCAAATCTCAAAAGTATATTAAAAAGGTGTACTTATTTAAATAGACACACACTTATTTGTAAAGATAGTGCACTTTCATGTCAGTTTCTTAAGAAAACTTAAAATATGTAATAAAGTAATTAAACTTTTAAATTGTCATTATTTTTTATTTTATTGTATTATTTTGATCATTGTGTGTGTGTGTGTTTGTGTGTGCTTTATGAATGTAAATTTCAGTCTTTAAATCCCCCAGCCGAACAAATATATATCTTACTCTCTCTAACTAAATGCTTATATGCTTTACTTTGTTTATAGGGAAATTGTATGTGCTAGTTATGGATTTCTACATTTTTCTTCTATTTTAATTTTTTTTAAATTGTTTTAATATTTCTGTTCTGTTTTTATTTATTATTATGTTTTAAGTACACTCTAATTTGTTGTCAAGCATACTAAAACATGTACATGTAAATAATTTATATAATTTACATGTTATATTTAATTGTAAATAACATTATAGTTTAAACTAATGTGCCCATACATTTAAGGTTAATATATTCAAATGTACCAAATGACAATACCTCGCAAATGTGTAACCACATGACAAACAAGTTTAAAAATGGCAAATTACAAAAATATAATTTAATTTATCATATATCCTTGTCAGTACATTTGGCAGTACACCATATTTTAAATACAATATAAGCAATTATACGAAACATTTACTTAAGTTAAACTTAAATGGGTTAAAATGTTCACATTTAGTTTAAATTAACATGCAATTAGGTGTCCAAAAACATTACATTCATATCCTTTTCAAGTATAATATCTGCATAAGTACTCTGTCAAGTGATATTCTGATCAAGATATTCTGTCAAGTGAAAATTTCAAATGGCACTTGAGGCTTTTGCATCTGAACTTTTAAATTTTTTTCCTCAAGTTCACGTTGATGACTGAGCAAAGTAACCACAAGTAAAAAACATAGCTAAGCTATTCACTCTATTATATCTGCTTATTTAAAACCTACAAATCTCTTTTTGTGATAAATGTTTTGCTTGAAAATGTTTCATTCTTTTTAATTACTGACACTTTTTTTTCAAGATGGGCCTACATGTCCACATCCTTCTTGGAGCCACTGTATCTTGTAAATGTGTGTGTTAAATGCATGTGAAGTATGTGTGCATTTATTTAATTCGAGGCATTTCCACAATGCTAAAATAATTTTAATTATGTAGTGCATATCCACTAAGCATATATATGTACATACATCATGCAAATACTATTTGCTGAATGTTCTACACCTTAAAAACAAAGGTTCTACAGTTCTAGTCAGTCACCCTCTATCATTCTTGTTCCAATGCACACACTAATAATCAAAACAGATTAAATCACACCTCTTAGAAACCACAACACACTATGAACAATCCATCAAATAACCCAAACGTAAATCTGATATTGTTGTTCTAACATTTTTAATAACATACGTCTGAATATTGCTGTGTGCACTGGAGTGATTTATTGGTCCAAAAAAAAAAATAAAATGCTATCAGCTTCGCATAAGGAAGCAAATCCTGGTTGCCTGCCAATAATCCCATTAACAGCATTGTTCAAACTCATTACGCATCCTGAAACAAAATAATAATCACAAATTTACAGTCAAAATTCCTCTGAATAATGCTGCCAGTTAAGCTCTCTTCTTCCGTCATAAATTTAAATGTAAGCTGCTTTTGCACGGCCCACTGTGCACTGTGTGTTAATGTTTTCCAAGTGAATTATGAATACACAGAGGTGCAGTGCTAGTGCTGAGCTGATCTATGCTGAATCTTCAGTTCATTCACTTAAAAGAAACGACATGGATAGCAGCCCAAGATGACACCTCATATTCTCAGTGTGTTTTAAATAACTTTAAATCCCCCAAACATTTAGCTGCAAAAATATATATTTCTCACTCTCTTCAACTGATTGTGTATGTCCTTTACTTTGTTTATAGGAAAATTAAAATTATATATTAGTTATGAATTTCAAAAATTTTCCTAATAATTCTTAATATTTATGTACTATTTTTATTTATTTATTTTATATATATATATTTTTTGTTGTTGTTATTTTTATGTTTTTTTAATATTATCTATCTGTCTATCTATATATTTATCTCTCATCTTTCTTTTTTCTTTCGTTCATTCTTTTGTTCCAGGACCCCTCATGACAATTATAGTAATGAAGACTTTGAAAGCAGGTTTTTAACTAGAAGGAAAATAAATGTGCAATGTCAAATTCATCTTTGCTGAAAGTGAGATTCCGATCTGAATGCTGTTGATTTACATAACTTGTGAATAACTTCTTTCCTCAAATCTATTTATGGAGTCCCCTTTTCTTCTCCTTTCATTTCCTATAAACCTAAGCTCTGGACGAGCCAAAAATTATACTGCTTGGTTTCTTTAGTTCCCTAACAATAACTGGCAATAACACTTAAACTTACAACAATAACCCTCTAACAACTTCACAATTCTAAATCTAAAATTTAATTTAAATGTAGTATTCCTGTAAATATAGCTAAGTAATTATATATATATATATGTGTGTGTGTGTGTGTACAGTATGTGTGTGTGTGTATATATATATATATATATATATATAAGGACATTTGACATACAGTAGCCATGTCTAAAAGTTTTAAAACAGGTAAACAGGTGACCAAAAAATAAAAAATAAAATAAAAAAACTTGCTCAGACATAGTCTTTCCTTAGTGAGGACATAAGGACTGTGTGTGGGTATGCACGTGTGTGTGTGTGTGTGTTTGAAGTGCATATGGAAAGGATCATTAGGAGGAGTGGTGAATCGTTTGGTATAAATCGAGTCATTAGGTATCCATTTGTGGCAGAGTAGCTTCCATATGACAGAGTGGGGTGGCAGGTCCTCTCTCTGTGCCAGACGGCTTCTGTTCTGCGCTCACATAAACAGACAAACAGATTGGCTCGTTTGCATTTCTCTGCTGGGAGCCAGTTTGGCATCAGTTTATAGAAAACCTTTAACTTTTACTCTCTCTCCCTTTTTATTCGCCATATTTCACACATTCTGCTTTAAATTTAAAGGTTTAGAGCTATTCTAGATGAGCTTTTCTGGAATCAGTAGGTGTCATGAGTTTCATTTGTAGTGAGTGTAAAAAAAAAAGAATCCTATTACAGTAATATTTATCATTTAATATTAGTTATTTAACTTTGCTGCTGCAAAGTCATTATGAAAGTAACAAACTATTGTTTTAAAAGTGTTCATTAAAAAGCAATCAATCAATCAATCAGACAAAAGTCATCAAGTTGTTCTTCACCATTAACAAACCAAACTATAAAACGACACAAACTTATGAAAGCATGGAGGGGAAAAAGGGTATATTGGTATATTCTCTCAACAGTCTTGAGGTGTATACGGTGATACCTTTTTAAATTAATTTATGCAGTATTCTGGAAAATTAATGTAATGTCTTCAGAGAAATGCTTATGATAACACAATTGTTGTTATAATTAAAATTTTTGTAATGTTTGCAATGCACTAGCATTTTTTGTTTGTTTGTTTGTTTTTTATTGCAAGAAACAAATTTAGTTTGTCTAAGCATTTGAATGTCAGCTGTAGAATACTATAGTTTGAAACTCTGAAAGATCAGTGTATATCACATTGGGTATGCAGTAAGCCTTCCGTTCTGTACACAAACTTCTGTTCACACTCTTCATGCTGAAATTCATCTTCTGCTCTCTATTTTGGTCCATTAGCAGAGGCAGGGCGACCACTCAACTGATGCTGAAATGACATTAATTATAACTGCAGACAGAAATAAGCACTTATAGACAATCATGCTGTCAGCAATATAATCTCAGCCCTCTCGTGGCCACAGGCGCATTCAGTTTATCTTATATCGCTATGTCAGTTTGACCACCATTCACAGCAAGCGTCCAAGCGTGCAGTTCATGGAAAATTCTCCTTGGAGGCTGTATTATGTTGCCGAAATGACCTGTGGCTGTACATGTGTGTGCGCTTCCATGCATCTGTGCCCCTGGGTGTACCCTTATGCGCTTGGTTTTGGCTGACTCTGTCACGCGTTGGCTGTAGATGTATGAGATAGAGGAGAGCATCGACAGTGAGATAATTACCCGCCAATCACCAGATTTGGATAGATGGTGTGAGAAAAGAAAGAGAGTGGAGGTGACTGACAAGCCAATAACATGCACCCGAATCGACACACAGCAGTACAGCTGCAGTTTAACACGCCGTTCTGCTCTGGCAGAGCGTGGATGTGTGTTTGTTTGCTGAACACTTTACTGTGTCAAAGCAGCGTCTGTTCTGATATCACCTCTTGACGGTGAAACGGAGAGGCCGTGAGTGAAGCGTTTGGCTTTGTATCAAAATGCCCCACTTAAACGCTGTGCTGCAGAGGCCAAGCATATGCTTTGTATTACGATTTTATTATTATATATTAAAATACCAAATCCAGGTTCAAGAACTCAAGATCTGTTTTCTTTGAGAGGTGGGGCAATTTTGCTTCTTCCATTTTATGTGTGTGTGTGTGTGCGCGTATGTGTTTATGCAATGTACTGTAAAAGACAGGCCTTCTTTGAGATTCTTACAATGTTAAAAATTACAGTCATTGACACACACTGATAATAACAAGATGTTATCAATAGTACTTTACTTGCTTTGTGAAATACCTTTAAATATTATCCACACACTTAACACAGTCAAGAACTATTTAGGGAGAGAGGGAAAATAATTCACAGAGACATTAAGTGCTAATTTTCAAGTCTAGAATCTGGGTGGAACAAATTATGCCCTGTTCATGCTGTAAAAACTTTCGTGGTCTCTGTAGAATGATTTGGACCAGACAAAAACAACAAGGGTGGGCCACACAGACCTCCTGTTTAACTGAAACAAAATTAAATTTTTATCTAAACATATCTAAATATGTACTGCTTTTCTTTACATTCCTTTCAGGATGTGTCGATAGGTTTATTTGTATTTATTTATTTATTGTTAACTGGTTATTGGCTAATTAATCCCTCAATTATTATATCCATAAATTACTGTGATATTAATGAATGACATTTTGACAAAGATTATTGTATAGACAGTAATGGCAGTGTAGAACAAACTTGAAATGACTTATGGGATGCAACATTTCCTGTCAAGCTGTAATAAATAATAATAAAATAAAATAACAATACAAAATGATAATTAAATATTAGCAAAATGAATTTTGACAAAGGACTTAAATAAAAATTGAATTACATAAAAACAAATAAATTAAGAAAAGTTTACAATGTGGCATCATTGTCATTTCTTTAAATGTTGATTCAGTGGATGCGACATTTGGTTCTTTGGACACTGCTAGTGGAAAATAACTAATTAATTTTATATATTAAATGTAAATATACTTAAAAGTATATGTAAAATAGTTTAATCTCAAGCCACAAGACTCTTAAAACTTGCACTCTGTTCTTTTAAATACTTTTGTAAGAATCACTTAACACAGGACGAACAGCAAGATCTTGAAAGAAAGAACTGCTCAAGATGAGCATTTGATGGAGGAACAGATGGCTGTTAGCACAACTCTCTCCACTTATTTCACTGGTGTTCACTGGTTGACTGATGTTAACCATCCACAGCAAAACAGTCCACAGACAGACTGAGTGAGAGAAACAACTCCTCAGTCAACAGAAAGAGAACAAGAAGAAGTTAAAGAAAAGCTTTTTTACAAGTAAAAGAAAGTGCTGAGGCTAATGAAAAAAAAAAATAATAACTAAAATGAATAAATAAATAATTTATAATAATTATCTGAAATTTTACCTTTTATCCAAGCTGCCTGTCCACTTTGTCTAATTTTACAATAACTTTAAAAATAAAATTTTAGGTTTTCTGAAGAAAGTGTGGTTATGTGGTGCTTGCCACAACATTTTTGTTATTTATTGATTGATTGATTGATTGATTGATTTAATGTTTCACTAACACCAAACAAAGACATAATTTATCTGTATTGTCAAAGAACACAATTTATTTGTTTTACAAGGTCCAAATTATGGGACCCCTAAGAGGCAATGCATTATTCTAGTATTATTAAATTTCGGTCATGAGAAAACAAGACAGACAATAAAATAAATAACACAAGGCCTCTTAGGGCTTATGTATCAATTGTATAAATCCTGCAATAAAAGAGTGAAAAGAACTGACCATGAGAGAGAAGGTTTAAACAGAAAAGAGAAAACCCAATTTTTTGTCATTCTGACAGCTGTTAATTTAGAAAGAAAAACTTTATTGAGTCCAGATGGCCACAGTCAGCAAGAGAGAGAGCACAGAATATTCCTGTTTTCGGTATGTGAATGCATTCTTTTGACTAGAATTTAAATGAGCAGAATTCAAATGGTTGTTCATTCAGCATTCTTACCAGTGTGATTAGCGTTGCGTTATAATGCCATATAATTACACAAGTAAACTGTTCCTGAGTTGATTATTGAACAGGGAATGAGGAGAAATGCTTAAGCATTGATTAGAGACTCATGTACAAAGCCTTTCAGTTTCTAAAGATCCGGAGAAAAGCCCCGATGCTTTAAAAACTAAATAGATCTCAAGATTTAACCCAATCTAACCACAAAGAGAACCACCTCCTACATTAGTTTACATAACTTTTTTTTTCTTTTTTCTACAGCACCCCTATTATAGCAGCCCCTACAGAATGAGCAATACTGTGAATCATATGTTTTACTGTAATGGTGGGCTGAATTGTAGAAAAAAAAAAGGGTTAACCATAGTATGACACATATCACACGATATGTGTTTGAAGTGATGCAGTTCAAATATATAATAATTACTTTACATGCATTATGCATCTGGGGGGCAGTTGGGGGTTCGATGCCTTGCTCAAGGGTCTCATCTCATCATGGTACTGAGGGTGGAGAGAGCGCTGGACATCCACTCACCCCTCCTACAATCAAACCTGCAACCTTCAGGTTACAAGTTTATGTTGTACTGTATATATATATATATATATATATATTCAGTATATGTTGCAGTATATTGTATGCAGTATATCCTATTTATTCTATACTATATATTTGAATTGCATAATTATTGCAATGAATGTATACTGTATAATTAAATGTTGGTAAAATATAATACATATATTGGATACTTTAGGTATACTGCTGGAATTGTATTGTATTGTATTGTATTGTATTGTATTGCATTTAATTATTTATTTAGTTAGTTAGTTAGTTAGTCTTCACTGAAAGAGACTTCTTCAGCTGTGCTGTTGCATGGCACAATCAGCCAATCAGTACATGTTGTGCAGAGGGCATTTGACATGAAATGTCACTGTGGGTGGCACAATTCAGCAAATTGGCCTACAAATAGTAAGTAAGCAATCATTAAAAATGTCTTTTAACTGGTACTTGTCCAAGTTCCAGCTGGTTAGGACCAAACATCATTAGAATGATTAACATTAATGAAATTCCCAGTCTCACTTACATAGGTTAATAGTGTTGTAAACACCCATCTGTTCTGTTTGCCTGTGCATTTTGGATTAAAGACAATGTGGATTACTATTTCGGATCTTACCCATTTGCAACACAGTGAAACAGAAGACCAGACCCATGGATTTGGCAGCCCTATTCACTGCCATTGCCTGAAAGGGCTTAACATTTTGGATGTTTCAGTTTAGTTCTGCCAACTCACTGTCACCTGCCCCTACAACAATGAGAACCTGAAGTTGCTGTTTTGGATGTTTTAAACTACCAATATTCTTTAGACCTTCCAGACACCTCAGGACTAGACAGTGTCTGGAGAGTGTCTATCCCCAATCCAGAACACAACCAAATGCCAGCCATCACCCTGCTGCACAGAGCAATTACCCGAGCTCACCACAGATGGAGAGCCAGAACCTGCAGGGACAGAGGGACCAGCACAAGAGAATGTTACTGAACCTGTCATCGTCCCAGAGCCTGAGCCTAATGACGCTTCTGACCAGGGAGTACCCATAGAGTGTGAGGGCATGGAGGAAGGCCTCACCCGCACTTATGCCTCTGAGACAGAGCTGCAACTGGCATCTGCAAAAATTCAATTTAAATTTATTTTTAAAGAAGATAATTGTCTGTATGTCCTAAAAAGTCCTGAATCATCTGTCATCCCACTGGCTCTGTCAACACTGAATCTCCAGAACCTCCTACGTCTCCTGAGTCTCCAAGGGTCCCATCCAGCACATGCTCTCCTATGTTCTCTCCCAGTCTTCCTCTCCTGCCTCCTTTCCCTAAAGTAGCTAAATTAGAAAACATTCCTGTTTTCACTGGTTCCTGACATCCCCTCAGCTCAGTCAACGTCTTCTGGGCGTCTTGTCTTACCACAGGTCTTCCAGTCTTCAGCTCTTCTCTGGCACGATGATCCCTTTTCCTAGAGTCCAACTTGACCCTAGAACCCATCTTCTCCTCCTTAGGTCCTTGCTTCCTCATCTACTCCAAGACCTGTCATCCTACTAGGTCCACCGAGTTTCCTCATCCCTCCAGCACCACCTTGGTCAGTCTGCAACACTCCTCCACTACCGCATTACTCTCCTCTGGCTTTACCTAGTCCCTCAAAGTAACTCTGGCTCCACCTGGTTCCACATTCCCTCCAGCTCCTGCTTGGTTCTCAGTTGCTCCGGCTCAGATGCAGTCTTCAGAGTCCAAACATTTTTCTCAGTTGCATGAATTGGTGACTTCACCTTGGTCCTCTGGACAAACAGTGTCACCTTGGCTCTTTGACTCCATCTCCATCTTCATCTCCACCTTAGGTTACTCCGTCATTGGTTATGTCTCCATCATTTGGCCTTCTGGTGTTGTCAGCCTTACCTCCACCATGGCTCCACTCTCTGTTGACTCTACTGTGGTCTCCCTGCTCCGCTTCGAGTCTAGTGCAGTGGGCATCTTTCATCATCACTGCCACTGCCTGTTCCAGTACTCCACTGCTTGATAATGCCATTCCTCTGCCTGCTCCTGTTGCCATCACTTTGACATCTCCGCGCCCTCCTCCTGGCCCCCCACTGCCCCTTCTCATCCATTTGTTGTTGTTTTTTTAGGCTTGATGGACTTTTAGCTTCCTTAGTTGATTTTCCCTATTTGTAGTTATACTGATATGATTACTTCTTTAGTTTCACCTGTATTTAATTAATTTACCTTGTTAGTTGTCAGTACTTAAGTTAATCCTGTTCCTTTGTTCAGTGTCTGATCTAGTTTAAGTTTATAGTGTTGTATACTCCCGTCTGTTTTGTTTGTCTTTAACTGTGGATTACTATTTCAGATTTTGCCTGTGTGCAACATATTGTGACAGTATCAATAATTATTATTATTGTTATTATTATTTAGAAATTTTCTCACTGAGAAAGAATGTCTCATTTTGTTCGCTTGTCATTTACTAGATATTTTTACTCTAACTCCTACCGTCAGTAGACTGCAGAGATTTTTGACTGCTGAGGTCAGGACTGCATGTCGGGCAGCAGCGTTACTTGACATGGGTTGTTGCTGAGAGATTCACTCTGTCTCTTCCCTCCAACGAACACTAACACACATGTTCACACTGCCCTTGCCTCTTGCCTTGCCAGTGCGATTACAGTGAGTGCTCAGTGAGCTCAGCAGAGCAGAGCAAGACGTATTATAAATGTTTCATTACAGCCACACACTGCTGTCTCCTCTTCAAGGGTTACCATACTAAAATACACACTTTTTGTATTTTGCTTCTTTATCTGTCGATATGTCTTTTTCTTTAAGTCCTTGGAGTGTTTTTTGTTTTTTTTATATCCATTTCTTTTATTCTTGCTGTTTTTTTTTTTTTTGGTGGCATGTTTTAAGCATGATGAACAAACACACCTAAACAAGAGTGCATTTTTTTCTTTATTTATTATTGCAAATTTACATTTATTACATTTATTACATTTATCTCCCCTCATTTCATATATTGAAATCAAACTTGTGGCCTTGGTTGTTGTGTGTCATGTTTCAGTTGAGTTGCAGAAATCAAACCATACTATGGTGAAAAAGATATCATAACATATTTTTTATTAATATATATATTATATATATATATATATATATATATATGTATTACAATTAAGTTATTTTCTAAAATAGCATATTCATAATCACAGATTCCTAATAAATACATATTTATACATAAATACATATATGCATAACGTACTTTATATGTTCACCTAATTTCAAGTAAAAGTCCAAAAGGCAACAATGCCACATTTTTACTTGTTTTTTTACATGTTACAGCATGCTCAGCTTAAATTCAGTGTAGTTCACACATTTATGCATATGGTTATGTATCTGTATAAACATGGCATTTGAGTGTTTCCTTGATGAGAATTGCATTTCACTTACAGATAGAGACGATCGGATTGTGGCTGAATCATACGTGACTCACGTGTCCACTGACACATTTACTAGAACCTAACATGGGAAATTGAAGTGAACTTAGTTTCATTATGAAGTATATAAACTGTGACCAAGAAACCTTTGATCTCATGTGGTCATGTAGATTTATTTTCACAAATGATGCATACTACATAATATAATATTGTTCAACAAAATAATAACTTACGGATGGATTGCAACAGCCGACCAGCCAGCACTTAATATGGAGAATTCTATTAATATGAGGTTCTGATTGAGCAATCTGTCTCTAAAAGCAACGGTCACAGGCTGTGTGGATAAGGAACAGAAGTAGACGTCTCAAGAGCCTTACTTTTAAAATACCACAAAAAGCAGGAAGAAAATTTGTTCAGGGTTCCCTCTTTTCCCAAACAGCTTTTCTTGAAACTTGCCATATTGTCTCCATACAGCAATACTGCTCAAGTGTTCAAATGTATTTTAGGTTACATTAATGCACGCACACACGCTCGGATGCACAAACACACACACACACAATTGCATTCGTGCCTCCATAGGCTCAATAGTTTTTCTACTGTACTGTACTTTACTTTACTTTGTCCTACACCTAAACCTTACATAAAAATACTGCCGTTTTTTTTTTTTTTTCTTTCATAAAAAGCATTGTTTAGTATTTTTTTAAAGCCTTTTGTTTTATGGGGACACAGGAAGTGTACTCATAAACCGTGTTTACGTTGTAGCACCCATGTCATTATACACATTTGTGTCCTCATAGACCGCAAAACATGCATAAACACAGCCAAAATGTATTCCTTCTAAGTGAATTGGGTGCTGGATTATTTTTTTCTCATGCACAAGGGGGGATGTTTTGTCAAAGTTCACTGAAACTAAAGTGTTAGAAGAAAGTCTTAAGTTCTAAGGGCATGAGGTGCTTTTCACCCACACATCTGAGTCTCCAGCAGAGCAGAGTTAAAACTACACCCAGAGAAAGCAGCAAAAGTGTCATTCTAACAGAAGGTCATCTGCAATTTTCCAGACACCTTAATTCTTCTGTTGCATTGAAAATTCAGCTACTTCCTTTTACGTTCCTATCTTTTGGGTGCAAAGCTCCGACTTGACAATCGTTTCAGCACTTTTAAAGCTGGCAACTCTGTTATAACAGCGATAGTTTGTGTAAGGGTGCTAAAATTGAGCAACAAGCACCTGGTACGTGTAAAAAATTACAAACAATGTGCAAGCACTTCTCGTCGCACATTGAAAATATCTTATTTCACACTTTATACATGTTTTTTTTTTTTTTTTTTTTTGCTCTGCGAGACTGTTCGAAACTGTCTATTTGCATTGGAGGAGTATTGCATCCGTTCATGGTGATTGCAGGGACTACCCCTTTCAACAGTGACCAATTACTTTTTTTCCTAAAACGTTTTGTAATTTAATTTGAAAATGGGTTAATAGGTTTGTACATGCATTCAAAAATGTGCACAAATAAACCAATAATAACACTCTGGACCTGAGCCTAAGGATGGCTGTAGTTGCAGGGCTGTCATATTGTATACATAATATACTTTAGGTGGCCACACAGCTCCAGTGTGCCATAGGGCCCTTGAAATATTCTAGAATTGTGCATACCATAACTCAAAGATAGTTATCATAAAATTTACACTGGCAGTGAAGTCTGACAAATAACATTTATTTAAGCACATACTGTCACGAACGCTGGCTGAGTAGTCTCGCGCTCTCGCTTCCTAGTTTCTTAGGCACGACTCGGAGGCAGGACTGGATACGAACGGAGAACATTTAT
>JAUCMR010000695.1:0-16450 GCA_032357425.1 Enteromius argenteus | reverse complement strand
ATATAAAATTAATTCTGAAATTCACCTATTTTTAGCTTAGATTCTATATAAATGTGAAAACTATGCTAAAAGTTGCTTTTTTCCTATTAAATTGCAATGATGGACACATGAGCAATACACAAAAAGAACATATAAAAAATCTGTCATATTGAATGAGCCGCAAAAATATATCACACCAGTTTTGATTCTACAGTATGTCATGTTGAGCTATATAAATAAACTTGAATTGAATTGAATTGAATGTTGGAATGTTCCTGCTGTTACCATTCCAATTTCAAATTGACCATGACATTCATGACATTATTTATAGCACATAACTTATAAAAGGCCATAGCTGCAGAATAGCATTGCATCCTGCAAGGAAGTGGATGCACATATGTGAGATGCAATGTAATTTTAGGCAAAGTCTCTTTGAGGGCTGTGTGTGTACTGTATGTATACGGTATGTACATGTGCGCACATTCGTGTGATTGATGATCCTGGGCTCTGCTATCATTGAATCCCTTTTGCCATTGTCCTGCTTTGCTACTGGCTCCAAAGCAACACATTTATCTACCTCTTCGCTTTCTATTTTGCAAGGTGAACACATGTATCTTTGTCCCTGAAACTATTATACACATGCAGTGCAGGTCATATGCATTTATTAAAATACACTGTATTACAAACCCATATCACAATCACAAAAGAACATCTATAAATGTTTTGCATAGAAAAGAACAGGCAGGATCACACCGTTGCCTTTTCAGTGTCAGTGAATCAGTTTCATTTGCTCTTTAAAGGCCTGTTTGTTAAATTCTAAACTATTTATTGTTATGATTTATGTTATTAGCTGTAGGCAAGTTGTCAGATTTTCCACAAGGGCCATCATTCACGTTTTTATCTTCCTCCTGATCTACTGTGAGAAAATTCAAACACGCCTCTTGAGCCATAGAATGAAATGAAGAGGCCTCTCATTCCTCACATCAGTACTGTTTTTTGACAAAGTGAGTGATTTTGAAATAGCTTCAACCCTTAATTTACAGTGGCATCACATATGTCTTATGATATAACTGATTTATGGAGCACCTGGACATTATAGACAACAGGAAAATACTTTTAGACATTAATTACAACTTTCCCATGAGGCAGTTGTTTGGTTAAAGGGTGTCATGGATCACATGGGCTGTAGATGAAAGTTATCATAATTGTAAGCGATAAAGACAAGTTTTAAAGTCATGCAGAGGAACTGCTCAAGGTGAAACAGTTTGCCTTGAGACCATTTTTTACTTGTTAAATTATTTGTGGTATTATATGCACCTCAGGACATACTCT
Source organism: Enteromius argenteus (assembly GCA_032357425.1). Classification (NCBI taxonomy): domain Eukaryota; kingdom Metazoa; phylum Chordata; class Actinopteri; order Cypriniformes; family Cyprinidae; genus Enteromius; species Enteromius argenteus. Next base: position 15,139 of record JAUCMR010000695.1, on the reverse strand, counting down.
TGGTATTTCAGGTACCTACTGTATGTTTTTCTCACATGAATGCACATAACTTGTTGAATTGCTTAAGAAAAAGTTAAGCTAATGGCAGTTTGCCCATTTTAAACTCATATTAAAACTAAAGGAAAATACACCCCAATTTTTTTTTTAATCTAAGATGTACTGTATCTGTGTGTGTTTAATCTTTTCATAGGATAATGCATGTCTAAGATGTGTTACATATTTTCTTTGACATTTTAGGAATAATATAAATTGGTCTACTGAATTATTTTTTTGTATTAAAAATTTCCCAGGGTAAGGTTTTAACTGCTTCTTATCTACAGCATTTAATAATAAAACAATTAATTAGCCACTTTCTATTGCTTACAAGAAGATTCTCATTTACTGTGTGTTTTAAATTGGACTAACTCAAGTTAACAAAACAGAATATCAATTTATTTATTCACATATTTTTTCTGCGAGCAATTTCTGTGCCAATGACATCAAAGACATTGACCGGCCTCTTTAGCTTTCAAACCCACTTCCTGTTCGCATTTATTTTATTGCCTCTTTAGAATGTCACCATTACCACTGTTTTATAGATAATAAAAAACACCACATGCTTTCCCGTTAGAGATCTTTGGATGATAGGATGGCATTACAAAACGTCCTACAGGAAACTGATGTAAGACTTTCCAATGGTTATGGTTAATACTGTAATAATATTTATTCTTCGCTTTGATTTTAAATAAGACAGTTGATTAGATTTGTGCCAGAGGTGAAAGATATTGTGTTCAATAATAATGAGTGCAATGGATTACATATTTTGACATGCTAGCAGTGCTGTTTTCAGTTTAATTCCTTTAGGAAATTAGTCTTTTTTTTTGCATTTATGTTTATGACCATTTTAGCCTAAGCTATTTCATCTGTTCTAATTTTTCCCTGTGTATTGCTTACTCGATACAGTATACAAGTGTCAGCATAATGGATGACTTGAGTTGCTCCTCAGCTGTCAGTAGCTTTCAAAGTTGCTCTGATTCAAATGTCATGCGTGTCAAAAATATGAAACAGCACATCCTTTCTTTCCTTGAATAAAAAAAGCTGTTCTCTCTTTTCTAGGAATACACTTGGCATGGTGCAGAGGGAAATAGCAGGTTTTACTGACAAGCCCATGTACATGGGCAGAGTAGAGCACTATTATTTAGCAGGAAGTAGCAGACCTATTGAACATGCAGAGCTGGGCTTATAGGCTTATCACACACCATCTCTGCCTGGTCAGCAGCCAGAACAAAGTGGTTCATTCAACAATTGTGCAGTCTCTGCAGCAACACTGCTGAATCTCATCAGTGAAGAGACCTTTATCGCATGCGACGAGGCTAAAGTTAGCGTTGCAAATGTTCCTCGTGTGCGAGGGCACTTTAAATTCTTGGGTGTTGTGCCCAATCCTGGCATGCTACTTGGCGAGGGTATCAAGTCTGTGAGGGGATCCTAGGATTGTCAAACCATGCCTTTTTCGCACTGCATCCTCACAAATTCCACGAGTGCCTGAGGGAAGGGTTAACATTTGAATCCAGTGATATTGCAGCACTTGCTAGATAACTGACCTTTCTGCTTCTATAGGAAATCTGTGATATGGATTTCAAAATGGTTAAAGAGAATCCTGAGACTTTCTGATTCACAATTGTAATACATAGTAAATGGTGGAACTAAATCATAGGAATCCAATGTAACATAAAATTGTAATAATGTTTCACAATATTACTGTTTTTTTATTAGTATGCAGAGACTTCTTAAACATAAAATACTTACCCACTTTCTGAATGGTGGTGTATATTCAATAAAATACAATGTGTCAGATCCTCTGATATTTACAGCATGGGCTCAGTGCTTTATAGCTTTAATAAAATGTTGCTACATGAATATCAAGACGATAATATTTATAAAGAGCAATAAAAATGTTCTCTTTTATAAAAGTATGAAGTCTTTGGTCAAAAAAAGAAAAAAGGTTTCAAGCTAATTTGGTTTTCTACTATTACTAAAGTCATTTCCATTACTGATGTTCAACCCATACAATTTTAAAGTCTCTTTAAAATAATGATATAAATGTTCATTTTCAAATTAAATTGGGCTGTGTCATCAAGTCCAAAACAGACACAGAGGCTTGGTCAGTTGCCATGTCAACACTGGTAAAAGTCAATTAGAGGCATGGCTTGCTAATTGGCTGTGGTGAAGAGGCCGATTATTTCTCTTGTTTGGTGTAATGTGGCGTGGCGTTTGTTACAAGCTGCCAGTGACCTTTGGCTTCGCCACCCGTCCTACAAAGTAACATACATGTCCTAATGCAATTACTTAGATTTTGTAGTGCACGTCTAACCGTCAGTCTGTGCCATTTATTTATTTATTTTTTAAATGAGCATCTTTTTTGGCTTTTGAATGGCAGGACAGGAGCCGCAGTGCATTATCTTTTCTGCTTAATTAAATCTGAGTCTACTATTTCATTGTAGATGTATTTCTGATATGTTTGATGTTGCAAGATTTTTCTACTCTGGGTATTTTCTGAAAACCAAAAAGACTGATTGTTCTGGGGCAGTTTTATCTAAAACTAAGCAAAATAATCTCTTGATCTCTGCTAGGCAATTATCACATTTTTAGTTTTTTTGTCAAACAACTTCAACAACTTATTTATTTAATACTATTATTTAACTGGATTTATCAGCTAAAGTGTGTTCATTTATAGCATGCAATACTCACTGTAAGGCTTGCCTATGAAATTTAAAGTTGCCATCAATAAAAACTCACCTCTATTTTTAATTGCATGTAGATCTCACTGTAAATGATTTTTGCATTTATTTATTTATTTTGACTTGGTTTAAGGATGGGTGATGGATTTCTCCAATCTAGTCCAAAATTGTTACTCCACCCCAAAACAAAAATGTCATTAATCACTTACCCCCATGTGGTTCCAATCCAGTAAAAGTTTAGTTTGTTGAACACAATTTAAGATATTTTGGATGAAAACCAAGAGGCTTGTGACTGTCCCATTGACTACCAAATATATATACTGTCAAGGTCTAGAAAAGTATGCAAGACATCGTCTAAATACTTCATCTGCCATGAGTGGTTCAAGCGTAATGTTTTGAAGTGACGAGAATACTTTTTTGTACGTCACTGTAGCACCATTTTGAAGAGAATGTTTTTAGAGTTTAACGTCCTCATTCCATCGACATGAGATGACCCCATAACACAGAAACCTTTCTGACAGGAAACACTCATTTTTTTTAAGCTTGAAAGAGAGAGCAACGATAAATAAACTGGTAAAGTGGCAAGGTCTGTGTTTCTTATGTGCGCCATTCTCTTTGCTCTTTGAAAACTTCAGAATCAGCTGGTCTCCATATCATCACAACCGTATAATGGTTGAAATGATTGTTATTCTGGAAGAACATCATAGCTGGTTTATCACCAACACATCCAAAATCAATAAGCCGTGACACTAGCAGTTGAGCAGATGGACATACTTGGACATTTGCCCGAGCGATTTCTGAACCATATGCCATTTTTTTTTTTCTTTTAAATATACGTTACAGCAACAATATGCAATGTGGGAGATTAAATCTTTGAAAGAAGTCAACAGGGTGTTTAAGGGGACACAAATGCTAGTCAGCTGAGGATGTAGCCGATGTGCTTAGCAAATGTTAATTCTTTCTATTAAAAAAGTTAAAATCTGAAAACATATTGCTACCATCAGGGACATATCTATGAAATCTGGGCCCCTTTGCTATATAGCCTATTGATCTGGGCCCCTCACATTTTTGTTCAGTAAAATTCAGACCAAAGAGTATGTTAGATATACTGTATGGTGATATTAAAGTGTGGGCAATCAGTCTGAATTCTTCTCAAGCCATTCTCAGCAGCATCTTCCAGTTTTTCCTCTTATTTTTTTTTCTTTGAACTCTATTTTAACTAAAACTGATAAACGTATATATCATTTTAAAATAAATTTCCACTTTTTTGTTTTGTTTTACTAGTCATTACACTGTAAACAATCAGCAAAAAGTTTGCTCTATGAGCACAGTAATAAGCATTTTCAAAAACTGGGAACACAATGAAGTAATATTATTTTATACAACCTTCAACCATCAATCCGTAAATTTACAAGTGTAAAAGCATTAACAAATTACTTTTAACATACCATGAATAAGGATTTGGGGGGAAAAAAATGAAAGATTCTCAGTGCATTCCGGGTAATTATTCATGGTTTATATCATAAATTAAATTGAGAGAGGAGACCATGAATACACAGTAGCCTGTATGTTGTTTTTTATATATATACTTACAGTTGAAATTCAAAGGAAACATTAAATAATCAGGAGGAAAATAGTGCAGTGGGCTAAAAAGAGCTGTTCTGTATTGTTATATCACATCACATATACCAACGTTATTCTCCTGACTTCTGAATATAGAACATTTACAGCCCATACAGTCAGAATGACAGATAAAGATTATTTAACTTTTTAATTTACGTTTTCCAATGATACAAATTAGTTATTAAAAAATCTAATTTGTACTTTTTTTTTTCATTTGACTTTTGCAGTTATATGATGTGAGAATGTCAATATTTTTACTCATCTGTTAAAATGACTTTTTTTTATATTTCTTAAAGGATCCTACATCAATCCATATAGTTGTGGACATTCCTTGAATAAAACACCTAGAATCATTCCCACCGTTCACCCCATTAGTGGCAATCCTGTCTACAACTGTGAACTGCTTTGGGCTTTGCGCAATTTCATGGCTGGTTTGCATACAAACTTATCTGGCAGTTGTTTCCTACATTTTAATGATGGTACTGAGAACATGTCACACTCCTGGATGTGAATACTGCAAGGATTCCTCACTGAGTTTAATTTACTGCACTAACTCTTTCCAAACACAATATGATGTGTTCCAGAGGGCTGTGACTGGTTCTGGGAGACTGTTGGACAGCCGCCCTTTCTCATCCTCTTCCATTTTTAGACAGATCAGTTTAATTAAAGCTCTTGATAGAGGAATGAATCTGCAGCATTTCCGTCCATGTGTGTCATGTTCTTCCCCTAAACACCTGATTTAGGTTCCATTCCTTTTTTCTTTGCTGCTAATGCCAAGCTAGATATTTACAGTTTTGTTCCAAATGCCATTCTTTTCCCACATCTCTGTACTCGAAGTTAAAAATCCTAAATCAACTCCCACATACTAAAAGTCACAGAGTTTAAGTATGTGTACTTAGTCTTAGTGTAAATTTTTCTTGCATTGTACACTGCAAAAAAATAATAAAAAAAAAAGTTCCAGTAACAAAACATAAATGAATAAATCTCGGGCCTTACTCCATTTGGCCCTTTCTTCTTTTACAGTATGCACAAATATAAAATATAAAACAATTAAAAATTTAAATATAGTGAAGTTAATATTACAATTTTGTGATGAATGTTTTAGAATATATCTTGCATATACCGTAGCTACTTTCCTGTTCTGTTTTGCTTCTCCTCTATATTTATGTATATATTTTAGGTATGTTTCTATGTTAAAAAATAAAAATAAAGAAAACAATTCTTTGCTGACAAAAATGTGTGTGGCTCTGTGTATGCGTCTGTGTGGGTTATTATTTATGACTCTAATTACCCCTTGTTCTACTCATGTTGAGTATACTTCCTCTCCTCTTCTGTTGGTTGACCAGTCCTCCTCCCCAAAGGTCCTTCCCGTCCTAGTGTTAATCCAGCCATGTCAAAACTGTACTCCTGTTTGCCCTCCCCAAACAGAGTGTTAGAGATGCAGTGACACGGTCATCTAAACCATTGAAGGCCGACAAGTGGTTTGACTTTACACAGACTGTTATAAAGCATGTAATGAGAAGGTGCACAAGATCACAGGATGGAAATGGGGGTTAGTCTAGGCAAACACATGTGTCTTTTATGGTTTTGAATGAAAAACTAGAGGGCAGCATTAGGGGATGGTGACAAAAGAAAGTCTATGCTTTAAATTTAAACATTTTAATCACTTTTTCTTTTGGCAGTAAAATATCAAAACATCTTTTTAAAGCACTAAATATTTTAAAGAAGCAGTGAAAGATTTTGTTTAATTGCACTTAAAAAGTGTATTTTTATCCACATGAAAAAGACTGTGAATTCAATATACAGTATATGTATATATATATATATATATAATATATATATAAAATTCCTGACATAAAATACACACACATATATATGTGTGTGTATTTTATGTCAGGAAGTTCATGTCATGTTTTAAGAGTATTTTTTTATATTTTTACTGTAAAACAAGATGGAAATATTGTGGATTTTGTAGTGTACGTTTTCTATTAATCTGATGCAAGTATATCATATTATGCAGGGAAAAAAATGCAAATATGCATATCATTTGATGAGACGATGAGACTAGCTGTGAGAGCACAGTGGCATATAAATATCAAACTGCACTTTTTCATTCATTTATTTTATTTTTCTCAGAGTGCTCATTATTTCTTCACTTGAAACATCATGGGTATTAATTTGAACCTAAACTCTCATATGTAGTTGTGAGTAAAATGTACACACTTGTGTGGAAAATCTCTTATTGTAGGATAAACACAGAAATTGGAAGCTAACATATCTTTTAAAAACTTCACAGGCCAACAGGCCACTGTAAAGAACAGATTTAGATGAAAAGCATAGAGCACATGTAGCCCTATTGAAATACCTGGTAGAAGCACAAAGTATTCTCACTTCCAGCAAAATCCCCTCCAAAGCTCTTGGCTGCAACTATCACCCTATAAGTACGTTTACCTATTCCTGAAACCTTTCCAGCACAACGAGAGGGAATAACCATGACAGCAGAGGAGGAAAAGATCCTTTAAGAAAGACAAAGGGCTCTGATATTGAACAGCAGCGAGGGGACACAGAACAGAGTCTCCTTCCTTGAGCTTGTGAAAGCAGAATGCTTCATTTCCCATCTTGGCCACATATGGCCAAGTCATATTAGCTCTCTCATCATTCCAGCTGCTTTCTGGAATTTTTACCACCAGCATTCCTCTGGTGGTATTGGGTAATTTACAGTAGGGCTGCGGGCCTCAGTGACTCATTCTGTGCCAAAGTTTCCTCAGGTATAACTGGAGGTTGTGTTGGACAGGTCTCTGATTAAGGCTCATAGACTGAAAATAGTCTACTAGAAAATGTTTTATAGTTGTACTGTAGCTTGATGTAAAACAAAGAATACTATGACAGTTACAAAGCCCATCAGAAGATTTAGACCTGATTTTAAAACAATATGAGCAATGCTGTCTATGTCTAAAACAAAATTCCTGCACAGTTATGGTCTTTTTTCCTCACTTAAATCAATATTTAATGTCTATTATATATACGTATTTGGTATGTAGTCATGTACAGTGATAAGTAACAGATGATGTAATCAGCCAATCATTATCAAAAAATAAACTCTTCGCCCTGAAGGCGTTTACGGTACAAAGACTAGCTTACAATTCTGACATTATACTTTATCCTTGAATATGTATGTATTTGTTGACAAATGCACACTAAGAGCCAAAGGGCCTAAAGATGTCTCTCCTAATCAAATCATGGCTAGAGGTCATCAATACATGTGTAATCAAGGTTATATAAACATCATCTTATAATCTGACCACACTAGTATAACAGTTTGTAGAAGTTATTGAACTATATGTTCCTATATGTATGTACTATATGTACTATATGTACCTCTTCTTTTGAAGCTTAAGTTGACCCCCATTCTAGTGGAGTGCAGCAGCTTTTGAAGATTTAGTGTCTTCAGCAGTGTGTGTGAGTTTCAGCCTGTTTTCCTTTGTGAAAAAGAAGTACAACTTTACCAGACATTTAAAAAGGGTACGTGTGTAAGTTTTAAATTATACTACTTTAATAGCAAATGTATTTATATATAAACTGTATGCAATTTTTGGACACTTATACAAATGTAATGATGTATACAATATATCATAAAATATAATAAGATAACAATTACATACTATATAATGTAATAAACTATAATATATAAATTTGGTGGTATGTTAATAGGTCAAAATTTCTTTATAAACCCTGGTTTGTATAATTCATATGAGGCTGCAGGAATTTATTTGCACTCATGGCTGACCGCTACATGATGGCTTCTGTTTGCAATAAGTACTTGCCCATTTAACTTTAAAGCAACTCCTTTGAAGTATTACAACCCTTTCCTTCCACAATACACATATAAAACACAATATGCTTTTCTTCTCTGACTTTTGTCAAGCAGGAGCGCAGAATTGGGAACCCTGAGTGGAGCCCCCCTGCAAAGCTCCCTTCATTTCATAAAGCAGTGGAATTCTCCTAAATGAAGGGGAAAGCTCTCACTTCCCCCGTAAACGACACAACTGGGCCATTTAACAATCTCTGCTCAAATAGCCTCCAACCAAAGTAAATAGCCTCGATTGCTGGTTAATTTATTAGAGACAAGCCGGGTGCTGAGATCAAACAGGTCGTGGTCGCTAGCAGCACCTCCATTGCAATGAATTTGCTGACCCTGCAGCCCTCAGCATTTTTCTAAAGGGGCATATGAGAGACAAAGCCAAAGAGAAGAGGACAGGATTGGGGTGAAACCCAAGGGAGAGCCTCACATGTGGTTTGGGTTTACAGTTTTTTTTTTTTTTGGCTTTTTTAATGTTGAGGTCTCTTTTTGATCAAGCAGGGTCGAGAGCTACTGTTACATGCTAACAGGGAACAGAAGTAAGGAGTAATGAAGTAAGGAGTAATGATGCCGTGGTGTCAGGTTAGCTGAGAGAAACCAATTATTGGTTGATAAAAGGCACAAAAATACCCAGGTGTTGCTGAATATCTCTACAAATGTTGGGTACACACTCAGTAGGGCATGCAAATGTGCAACGGAGCCAGGGTTCCACATATATGCACAAATACCACACGCAACTACTGACAATCCAAGTGCAATAAAGCTGTACAAGTTGACTGATGGCCTATTAACTTTGTCATGTTTGGCCTTTAGTTTGCTAAAACCATTCTCTGGTTTCATTAGTGCATGTTTTAATAGATGGGTTATGGGTTGAGTGAACACACATGCGTGTACACACACACTCCACAACTACACAAAGTTGTGCTTTCATTTTCAGCATCAGAAGTCACATTGTTTAGCCAAAGCTTAAGGCAGAATAACTATATACTTCAATTTTGTGGATCACTGCTTGAAATCTGCAACATGCTGTCATAAACAATGTTATATTCATGTTGTGTATGCTTAGTTTAAAGAACACTTTTTAAAAAACAGAATTAATGCAATCTGACGTGATAACTTATTTATTCTGTTCTGTCTGATCAGAACACTTAAAAATTGCACATTACAATGTCAAATTAAAAGTTTTACTTGAAAGTTCAAGTCATTATGTTTAATAATCTTTTGTTGTGCTTTATAAAGCACACTTAAGGTTTAGGGATATGTAAAATGGAAGGAGATGGGTCTCAAGTTGCAGTTGGTGCACCACTGTAATACCAGTGTACTTACATGGTAACTCCTCAGGAACTGTCCAATTGATATAAAGTGTAACATTCTGGACACCAACCACAATTTATATGTAAAGCCTAACTTACGGTGCTGTGTCACATCAGAGTAGCATCCATACACAGTGTTTTACCAAAAAGTGCTGTTAGTCCTGCTACACATTACCAAAATTTGTTGTTACCAATGTCCTGTCCTTGTACTTACACATAGCATTAACATACCATCATTATTTTATTTTATTTGTTTGTTTTATTACACCTGTTGATGCATGCATTATTAAATCTTTATATATAAAAAAAACAAGATTAGGCAAGTTGAATGCTGCTGTAAATAATATACACAATAACATGAAAAGGATGGCCATTGAAGTATAAGAAAGGGTCAAATATGATGGATGTAACATTGCCCTCCTGAATGGTTAAAAGTCACATTAGAGGGTATTTTACACTGAGAAACAAATGCACTACACCTGAGTCACCCATACATTCTGGTAACACTCTACTGCCTGCTGGGGAAATTTGTTACTCATTTCCTACTACCTTTACCTTGACTGTAATTTGTATTATGGTACTGGTTACTAGGACACCAGAAACTGCTGTCCATGGTGCTGCGGTGCTGTTATTTGCTAATTAGTGATAAAGACATTTCCTCCCTAAAGACCTACATACAGGCGGCTTAGCTAAGTAATATAGTTCCCCTTTCATTCACTGCCAAATCAGCATTTTTTGCGGTCAGACTCTTGTGGTATACTCATAATAATTCCTTGAAGTCTTCAGTCAACACCTCATTAGCATTATGCTAAGCGTCTGTGGTACGAACTCACACAGAAATGGTGGTTGGAGATCAATGTAAATGGAGGGGAGTTTCTCTTTTTTTTTGTTTTATTTAACCCATTCACTATGCGTCACCTAACTCGGTCCAAACGAAGCGAAAAAACTGCATAATCACAGTCTACATGTGTTATGAATTACACTGCTCATGCACAAGGCCTGTTGTTAGCATGTAGAATAGTCACACTGCATTGCATTATCAGTTTCTTGTTAAGTGAGGCTTCAGACAACTGCTCCACAGATCATTCTCAGGGGATTTTTGTGTTGGGGTGTGTTTTAAACAACACAGTCTCATGACCAATTCAAACATATTTTACAAGGTGGCTGATTTGTATGAATTCATACGACCTACAATTTTGTACTGTTTCTCTAAACCCCAGTGACGGGTAGGTTAAAGGGTGGGACTAGGTTTAGGTCATGCGCACAAATTCATACAATAAAATATGTATGATGTAGGAAAAAACGTATGAATTTGTATGAGTGAGGTTGTTTGAATTTGTACAAATTAGCAACCTTGTAAAATTGAGAGATTGGGCTGGTTTTAATATTAATATTGCCCATACTTGAGTTAGTGTCCTGAAAAACCCAAGTATTGACTCTAGAATGCATTAAAGGCCTTAAAATTCCTTTTTATTCCATATTTCCGAGAAAATATTGTATGTGAGACTCAGTAATGGTTGTGGTAGGTTCATGTAAAAAAAGATTTTTGCATTGTTACCCCAAGTCTTTATAAAAGGATTTGCATGCTTTTCTAAAAGAATTTTGAGTCTCTGTCTTTTGTCATTTACTCAAAAAAAAAGATTCTTCATCAATGTTCAGCTTATTTAAAAAATTATATATTTCCATTTAACACCATTGTGTTAGGTTTCCCATTAATAAACAATTGCATTGTGTTAAACTGACTTGAAACTTAAACTTAATATTTTCATTTTGAAATAACATTTTTCAGTTAAGTAGGACAAAAATAATATTCTCATTGTATCAATTTACTTGAGTAAATTACATAAATACAACACAATTCTTTACAACCGCTTTACTTAATTAATTTGAGTTGAGAGTACATATATGATTTTACTTGTGCAACTATAACAATTTCTGTGTCAAACAACAGAGAGCAGATTGATTTAACTTTCTTTTAAGCTGTGATTACATACCTACTAATCAAGGGACAAGTAAGCAATGCAATTACATAGAATAGCCTGCTTTACCAACTCTAGCAACCCAACCATTTATACCTATATGGCACTGGAAATGTTGACAATGCCAACAACACAGTGGAACTGAGGTAAATGTATTATCATTAAAAAATTAAGTGATAAAACAAAAAATGATAATGATAATGGAAATTAAAAAAAAAAAAAAAAACTAAACAAAAACAAAACAAGCAAGGGATGAATATGTGCTTTATCAATGCTGTGCACTGTGTCTGAATCTGTGTTTGAAATACATACCATTTGAAAGGACTATAGGAGGAAGAGGCTGGCTGCTTTCTTGTAAGCAGAGGAAGCAGCGTAGCTTGCTAAGTTAGGGCACATCTGTCGAACTTGACACACAGGCTGATTAATGACAGAGTGAGAAATGTCGTGCTCACCAGCCAGAACTGTACATGCAGTACAGCTCAAATTGCACTTATGAATGTACACATATATTACACCTATATTTGAACATCATTAGAGTACATAAACAGAGCTGGGTTTTCCTGTATACACACAACATAATGACTTTAAAATAACTTCGTTTATGGACCTGTCTGACGCATCAACGAGGTCAAGTCTATTTTAGTTTTGCCAATTCAGGTCATGCACTTCATGTTTAGAGCTAATTTGTTACTTTAAAACTCAAGAGATGGGACAAATGTGACTTTTCAATTATAAATCAGTGTGTTCCCTGGATTTAGCTTTGCCATTCATTACAATTGCCCTCTAAATGTGTGACAAGCCTGATGAATTGCTCACTGCTGACCAGGGAATGTGTGCCAATGCCAATAGTCATCATTCTAACACATACTATATATGTCATATGGATATAAACTATATGCTAAATATATGTGGAGGAGTTTGTGACTTGTGATGGCATACAGTAAATGGGTATGTCGGCTTGGCACTTTTGGATAATATACTCCCTTAACATATACTCCCTTACACTTTTCATACGCTCACTAGTTTACTTAATTTGTCCAACAGGGAATATACAATCCATGCATTTCAGAAGTCAGTTTTTGTTTGTTTGTTTGTTTCTGTAATTGTCTGCTAAGCTTATTTTAAAGTTAGCATTTCATATATCTTAAATATACACAATTTGAAAATAATGCCAAATCTCAATAATAATAAGATTAATAATTAAAAAAGAGCCTCAATTTACACACAATGAACAGTGATTATTTAAATCTGTTTGCAATAAGTGTAATTTTTAAATTGATGTAAGTTATTGTTATTATTATTATTGTTATTATTACATATTGAAAATCATGAAATCAAATTGGACATTTGTTTAGGAATATTGCAGTATCGATTATAAATGATATATCCTTTTTTAGCACTTTTTTTAAATGCTCAATGGACAAAACCAAGTCCAAACCAACATTTTCTTCTCAAAGCTGTGTTACATAGATACTTAACATGAAAAGATGATAAAAGATGTTAAAATAAATGATAGCTGCATAAAATAAATACATTATGAATGCAAAATAAAAAATAAATAATCAAATTGCATTTATTATTATTATTATTTTTAAACCACGACTATAATCCAATAATCATGCTTGAAGTTGAAAAAACAACAATACAAAACCTGTGTGATCCAGAGCTGGCTGGTGCTGGGCTTGACCAGTCCAGGCATTGGCAGCATCTCTTATGCTGGCTCTATATGTGGAATGTGTTGACAGGCTCAAGGGATTTAGTTCTACAGCCAACTAAGGTTGGAAGTCTTATATTAGAGTCTGCTTCATAAAGTTACATAATTCTGACAATGTACTGCCCACAAAACCACTAAGCAGGGCTTTGATTGTTAATAATTGCCAGTAAACATTCCTTGCAATTGAATATCGCTGACATTGACACATTATTCAGTGTACCTCATGCAAGTTCATGTTATTGTGAAATGAATTAAAGTAACACTTCATCTATTGTGTCATCCATAAATGGCTGCCAGGCTTCCACGGGGCTAAAGCCCAGTTTTTGGTCACGGGAATAATGACACATGGCTCCTGTAATGCTACTCGCTTGGATTCCGGGAATCCCTGCAACAGCCAACTGTGTGGAAATCCAATACACAATATGCTGTTATATCTGAGAGCTCAAGCCACGCACTGCACCATTCCCTCACAGAAACAGCTGTCCTTTCATGGAGAGTAATCTGATAGCAAGCGAAAAGGATTGTATATTTCTTTTGACACAGGGCATAAACCTGTTAAGGGTTGTTCGAATCACCCGGGATGTTTCTTTGCTATATAGTCAATTTCAATTTGTACGTATTGAAAGGTTGTTTCATCTCATTTGGCTGTTTGGACAGGATGTCTCTTCAAACTAAAACAACTGACAGAAATAGGTTATGGAAGAAAGAAATGGGCATTCTGCTCAAACAAACTGTATAGACGAGTTTGACAGCATCAGAGGAACATTGTAAAATAACTTGAAATGAAAATAAAAGGTTCACTTTCATTAGTTTTACACATACATCATTGGAGTCTCTGGGACCACCCCAAAACTGATTAAATAACCTGAAAAAGTGGCAGCTGTGGTTACCAGAACTTTAATACCACAAATCAGCAGCAATACAGCAGCAACATTGTAAGTTGTATACTTCAATTTTACATAAATCTCTTTTCCAACAATCTGTTTTCACAATACACTGATAACCACATTAAAAACACAGGTGATAAGAAAAAAGCCACATAATGAATCCAAGTTTATCACAAGTAACTTTTCCAAACTTTTCCACACATGGCACTAAAAGAATTCAATACACATGAATTTAACATCATGATAAAACAAAAGAACCTTAATGCACGTAATAGATAACAAAATAAACTAAGAAACCAGTGAAAACCATCAAATGTGAGCTTTTGTTTCATTTCAATGCTAATTTATGTTTTTTTTTCACTTTCAGTTATACAAAAACAAAAAAAAAATAGTTTTTATCAAGTTTTTACCATTACATACAGTTACCATTAAAATTAGAACCATTTTTACAGTGTTGATGATTTTGTAGGGTACCAGTAACTCCACTATTCAGGGAATACATTTAACTAATTTAAATGGACAATAAGAGGGGGCAGGGAAGGGAGAATCATTGTGTGATTGTGTTTTCTCTGTCTTACCCTCTGTTACAGGTGGAATTTACACACAAAGGCCATCAGGCTTCTATCTGCTCATCTGAGTGGACGCAGCAGTTTTGAAAAGCTCTAACAGGATTAAATTGAGGACTGTTGAACCACAGAGCACAAACCCTTTCCACATCTCCCAGATCACTCTTCTGTATACTCATACAAGAACAGTAAAGAAAAAAAATCTAATTGTGTTATTTAGTTGGAATTATAAGATGTAAAGTCACACTGCAAGATACAAAGTTGCATATACAACAATTTATACCTTAATTTAATATACAGTGGGTAAGGAAAGTATTCAGACCCCCTTAAATTTTTCACTCTTTGTTTTATTGCAGCCATTTGCTAAAATCATAAAATCATAAAATCATCACAAGTTCATTTTGTTTCCTCATTGATGTACACACAGCACCCCATATTGACAGAAAAACACAGAATTGTTGACATTTTTGCAGATTTATTA
>JAUCMR010000646.1:0-16454 GCA_032357425.1 Enteromius argenteus | reverse complement strand
GATGGATATATTAAGGAAAGATTATATATTTTCAGAAAGTATTTTTACTAACAGTGTAAATACATAAAAGTAAAAATTTAAAAACCTTACTGATATTACTATATTGGCTGTTGAAGAAACATTTAATAAACAATATAATTATTATTCACAATATATTATTTTATTATAATTTTTTATTTAATCAAAATAACACAGTATAATACTAATAGTAGTAGTAGTAGAGTACATAAATAATATTGTGAAATATGTATTTTTAAAGATTAAATTTTAATATATTTAAAATGTTAATTTACTGATTTGCTTCTTATTGGTGGGATTATTATTTATAACAAAAAACAAATTATGACATTGTCCAATTTGTTAACAAAAATCTATTGAACATACATAATTTTATTTTGAACAGTTCTGAACTTCCTTTCTCTTCATCTCACTATGATTGGTTTGTGTGCTTGTGCTGTTGTTTTTGAAGCATTGCCTCATACCAGCTGTGTGTGTGTGTATGTGTGTATTGCACCGAATCACTGCATTTTTGCTGACCATCTGCTTTATGGTGTGTCCTTCAGGGATAGCTCCTCTAAGTCCGAGTCAATTCAACACGCCATACACAAGTCAATATCTACACTCGCACTCTCAAAACACCTACCATGCTGTTTAAAAATGCAACGCTCTCTGAGGTACACAAACATCCAGGATATCAGACAATGTAATTGCAGTCATTGATCAAGATTCTTATTGAAAGTTACAGCACAACTGTTGTCGACTGATTCTAATGTCGTTATTCTCTCCTTTGTACAGTAGGTGTTATGGATAATCACGATGTCATATTGCAGGTATTGCCTCTGCATTGTTCCATGTGTATTTGAGTGCAGCTGTGCAGGAAAGCGAGCTTCAAGGTGACTTCTGTAGCTGCGCTGGTGCCAGAGCCACAGAATGTGTCTGAGACAGATCAGTTACAGGGTGACAAATTCAGCACTGAATCACAACTAGTCTGGACCTCTCTCTGTCGCTTCCTCTCTCTCTTTCCCATTAGTTAGACCACAAATCATTGCTCATGTCGTGTTTCTCATGTCAACCTCTATATCGGGTAATATTTATGTGGTATAAAATAACTGATCGGTTGACAACAAAAGAGTTTGATAGCAATAAATAATGAAGTCAATATGAATTTTTCTTACTTATAATAGATCATTTTAATAGATATTATTAAAAATATATATAATAAATGAATTTGTTTTATCAATTTAGGATGCATTCAATTAATCAAAAGTAGCAGTAAATAATGTTACATAAGATTTCAGTTTTAAATAAATGCTCGTGTCTCTTGTGATCTCACTCCCTTTGTGACATTGCAAAGGGATCTCATTATAATATTACAGCCCCTTAATCTGTAAGTTTCTAACCAAGGCACCATCATTTTGATTTTGCAAATGTGAGAATAGTGTTCTAGTTCAAATGCCATGGTGAAAGTTTGAGCAAAACATGCTAACAGAGCTTTAGCGGAAGCTGAAGCGGTCTCATATAAAGCAGCTCCAACGGCGTGACTGCCGCTGCTGCTGCCATATGCCCCAGGAGCCTCTGAAAATATTTCAGTGGGACTGCCGTCCTGCCATTGAACATATTCAAGCAGTTTAACACCGACTGAGCACGTTCCTGTGTGAGGCTTGCTGTTTGTTTGACCGAATCCAAATCCATACCGAGAAAAGAGATCCTCTGTGTTGGACAGAGTTTGCTCTTCTCCCAGTTGACTCAAAGCCCCAACAGGCTGAGGTGTTGTAACACCAACTGAACCTGAGACTGAGCTAGAATGAGCCAGTCATCTAGGTAGTTGAGAATGCGAATACCCTGCTCTCTCAGTGGAGCCAGGACAGCCTCCGCTACCTTCGTAAATACGTGGGGTGACAGGGGCATCCGCAACGTTCACTGACGTGAAGCGGACACCACTGAACTTGGGGGGACGCGGGGCGAACTGAATCGTATAGCCGAGTCAAATGGTTCGGAGAAGCCAACGAGACGGACTGGGAAGCTTCATCCAAGCTTCCCAAGACCGATCTAGCGGCACCAACGGGACCACAGATGTGCCTGCGGCGGGGCAGCAAGGGGGAACGCAGGGACCTGGCTCGGGCGTCTCGTAGCCGGTCCGAAGCGGGGGCTGATTGTGTGCAACCCTTACCTGCGTTCTAGCAGAAGTGAGGTGGGTAGTCCGTTGGTTCGTCCTCCCAGTCTTCCCACTGCTGCCTGTGAAGAGAGGAGAGTCCAGACCGAGGCAGAATGGCCTCAGTCTTCTTCTGAGCAGCAGAGAACTCCTGGGTGAAGTTCTCCACTGCGTCACCGAAGAGGCCGGTCTGGGACACGGGAGCATTCAAGAAGTGTGTCTTGTCTGTCTCACTCATGTCAGCCAGACACAGCCACAGATGGTGCTCCTGGACCACCATGGTGGACATCGCACGACCCAGAGACCGCGCCGTAACCTTTGTCGCTCGAAGCGCGAGGTCCGTGGCAGTACAGAGTTCACGGAGAACTTCCAGGTCATGACCACCCTCGTGCAGATCCTTCAGTGTCTGGGGAGCAGGGAGTAGAAGCTCATTTGCATTTAAAAAGACAGGCATGAAAATCAGCCATAGGCATTTTCAAAATGATATAACAAATGGGGCATTTTGAGCAAAGATTTTACAGATACATTCTGGGGACACTACAGACTTATTTTAGGCTACATATTGTAAAAAAAGGGGCATAATAAGTCTCTTTAAAAAAACATATTAAAATGATTTGTGAAGCATCTATCTATCTATCTATCTATCTATCTACAGAAGTGTAAATTACGGTGGCCAAGACAGCTCAGTGTGCTGCAACTTCTGAAAACACATGTACATAGAAAAGGCCCAAGCAAATTAAGAAAACATCTTCATCAGTTTGACAGCACATGTGTTACAAATACTGGCAACACAACCAAATACAAAACACAATGCACAAACCACAACAAAATTTACCTCATCTAAATTAAATTGAGCTATGTTATATATTTATATATGCAGCTTGTTTTTCTTTGTGTTTTTTGTTTTTGCATTGCATTTATCAGATTTATGAAGATGTTTTCTTAATTTGCAGGTGTTTTTTCATTTTCGAAGAAATGCATTGAGTGACAAACTGAAGTCAAAACTAGTTTTAACTCGTACACTTTGTTACATTCCTCTATTTAAGTGTAGACATGGTGTTCCTGGACATTTCTGCACGTGTTAGATCAGTAGGTAAAACATGGGTGGCATCCATTAGTATCTTGGTTCATGGAAAAATCAATCGTGTTCTATCAGAGCCGAAGTAAAACCAGACTGGTGTAGCATGTCTTTGGTCTGTCAATGCTTTTAGAGTCAGTGTATAGCTACTGCTGAGTGTTCTGGTCAGAGCCGAGCTGTAATCGGGGTTCTCATCTGTGTAGAAGGGTGTCAGCAGAGTGGATGTGAGAGCTGATATTAAAGTACTGAAGCGAACTGAAACTCTATTTAAAGTGAATTGTGAGCCTCATAGAGGGGGTGAAAAGTTCATGCTGAAACTTAAACTGTGGATTCTTCCCCAAATTACTTTAACGATGAACTAGAGACAAGAACTTTGGAGTTCAGAAGTTCAGTGTTATCTTAAAATCGATTATTTTATGTATTTATTAGATGTTTCATAACCAGTGGTTACTGTGCAATTTTTGCAGCGTTTTTCTTTTTTTTTTATCCATACATCCCAGTTGGAAAGTAGAAAAAAAATTTCCTTGAAACTCTTTTACTCAGGTAAACAGCAGGGTATTGGAAATGAACAGCATGTTTAACTGCACAAAGCCTGGCAGTGTGGCTCTCTGTTGTATTGAGTCATTTGATAACTGTAACATGTTTCAGACTCTGCTGCAATCCAGGGGTCCCATGCGTGGCTTCACAGGAGATTCTGAGCTATTTTTGCAGGAAATTTGGGTCAGCGGTTTATTGTCCTCTTTAACCAGTGTCTTACATCCACTGAAACGTAGAACAGAAGTTCTTTGAACAGAACAAGAGGTCAGGAAATAATCGGATTTCTTTGTACCGAACCCCAGTAGACATTTTCTCCCTTGATGGAACGACATTAGGCTACATATCAAAGAAATATTCACTTCTTTTATTTTTGTGTACATTCAAAAAGGTTTTACAAGAACATACTATTTCAGCCTTTCTACTAAAATGTCATGCTTAATTAAATTCAAAACTTTTTCTTTGTAATAATTTGAGAGAGTTACTAGCAATTGCAAAGTGAAAGTTGTATCTACACTAATTTTTGGTTATACTATATTAAAGGGACCAGTTCTCACTATTAACCAGTTGCTTATTAGCATGCCTACACTGTAAAAAAAATGACTGTGATTTTAACTGTAAAAGAAATGGTTAATTTCTGTAAAATGTACAGGAAAAAAAACATAAACTGACATTCCCAGAACTACATGCATTGCATATTAAATTTTGTTTGAATGTGATGTTTTTTTCTTTGAAATAACTATGTTTCTTCTTAGTTTTTCTTATCAGTTATGTTTATTAGGGTTGTATATTACATGTAATGTTGTTAAATTAATGTTTACTGCATATTCCAGTTTAATGAGTCTGACTATGATGGTGTTTAGTGTTTGTGTGAATGACACTAAGCACCTTCTATATATGTTCATATTTTAAAGCTGCTTGTTGATGGGCTTTGGTTCATCATGTGAGTTTCTCAACATCACCTTCATTTGGTGCTTATCAGTGTATTTCAAAGGTAAAAAACTGATTTCAGTACCTTAATAGGTTGGTATATTAACATTATATCAGTTAATGAAATTACAGTACGTAACTGTAAATTTAACTTAAAACCGTAAAACCTACAATGTTGTTACCATATTTTTTACGGTTGAATTCCAGCAACCACAGCTGCTGTTTTTTGTTGTTTTTTTTACTGTTGATTTTTTCAGATTTTCTTTACAGTGTATTATTAACATATCGGCTGTTTATTAGTACTTATAAAGCATAAATTCTGCATGACCATATTCTGCATCCCTACCCAATACCTAAACTTAAACTTTAGGAAGTCAAATTGTGTATAACAGTATATGTATGTATATTTGGTCTCGGAGGGGGAAAAAGCCCTCTGTGCAGGACAAAAATTAAATTGCTGGGTCTAAAATTGATTGCTGTTCAAAAATTTTGAAGTGAACATTTTTCATTTGACATTAGCCAAAGTTACACATTCCAACTTTGTCTAATGTGTTCAGAAAACACATTTCTGATTCATATATACTGTAGCCAACTGTTTGCTTGGACCTAATTAAGGGCCAGTTTGTTTGGAAAGACACAACAGCAGCAGACGACCAATGGGCTAATGCGAAACTAATTCTCCTTAAATATTATTCTCATATCCTTCCCAAGTAACTCATCAATCGTTCAGCTAGGGCAAACAATGTGAGCGGAATATTCCCACACTGCTTTGAGATGTGTAATCCATGGCCATTAAAACCAGACCACTGCAGCAACATCATCTGCAAGTCTAATGATGTTGGCAGTTCATGCCGTTGCAGTATTTAATGAATTTAAATAACCCAATTTAAACAATGACATGCGTGCACGGGGAGATTGATGTGCCTGTCAGTTAAGGAAGGTTTGTCTGATGATGTGGGATGCCATCTAACTGTAGTTCCCATAATGCACTGCTAGAAACGGGGGGAGGCTGTTAAGTGAGGTTTGGCCGTTACTCATCTCACATAAAAATGCCATGAATGCTGAAGCTTGCACATACAGTGCACACCTACTGATGAAGAAAATTGCTAAGATAATCACTCGGGGTTAATTAAAGACCTAGTCTGCCATTTGGAAATAATCCCATCAGATCTCTTGATGGTTTGCAAAGAATTTGATCATTAGACAGCAGAAGAATCTTCTAAGACATTTTCTCAGATTCATAAGTGTGGGTTATTCATGTTGGCTTTAAGGAGCTCTTTCGGAACTGTATAATAGGCTTTAATTCATTAGCATTACTTAATGCATTAGATGTAATGAACTAACAATGAACATTTTTGCAGCATTTACTAATCCTAGGTTAATTTTTTTTAATATGCTTATTTAAAATTCCTAATATATAAATTTTAATGTACACAAAATTAATAAATAACTTCTTGTACAGTGTTGTTGCTATTTCTTTGTTGGCTATTGCAAATGACATTTATTGGTATAGAATAATGCAGTCAGGTTGATTCATTCATATTTTCAACATGTTTGAAACCAGTTAGTTTAGATTTTACTACAAAGTAGATATCAGCCAACATTAACTTTAATTTAATGTATTCATATTTAAATAAAAATAACTAGTTAACACGCTAATAAATACTTTTATTGATACCTTGGTGTACACAGTTACTGCTATTTCTACCTGTTCTGGGCATTAAAAATGGCATTCATTGGTGTAGGCTAATGCAGTCAGGTTGATTCATTAATATACTTTTGTCTTAAAACAGATTATATTTACCAAAATTGACAAATTAAAGCATTTTTTAAAAAGTGTGATGTACATCGACATACAAATTAGTATTATTTTCATATTGAGTGCTACTAAATTGCATCTATTTTTTTCCAGTCTTTCAAATTATAAATATTCTCCAAACTGCAACGTATGGCATATTCCTTGATGGTTAGTGATTTCAGTGTTTTTTAATACTCTCTGTTGTCAAGGATTGTTTATACTGTATCTTGTGTTTGGCTCATTTTCATGCTTAGTTTCCTGTCTATTGTGTTTAGACTTCGCTTTTTTCTAAATAAAATGATTGACTTTCCTAATACCCGCTCTCATGTTGAGCGTCTGTTTCCACTCAGTTTGATGAGCTCAGGTTTGGCACAAACACTACATTTTTCTGATTTAACGCACATCAGTTGTAGGGGAAAAAAAAGAAACACTCTAGACATCCCTGAAAGCAGCCACTTTAATTAAAGCTTGGTGTACGTGTACAATAATGTGCTGATATGTTTGGAATGCATTCTGTTCACTCTCAGATATTGTTTCTTGTCTTGCATATAGAAAACTGACTGACATTTATCTGTTTCTGTTTTTTATTAGGGCTGTCTAGAAAGTAGACAGCAAAGAAGCTCACTAGGTTTTTGGAAGAAGACACTCATTTTTCTTGTTCTTTCTCCGAGGCCTTGAAAATAGCCTTTGAGAAAATAGACCTCATCTTAGAAGGGAATTGAATTGCAGGGCCTTGGATTTTTTGGCTTTCCTTTCATTTAGTTGGTGTTCCCGGGGATATTAAGGTTGCATTGTCCCCGAGCAGACTTTTAAGAATCATTCCGTTTCAGAAGTGGTCCATAAAAGCTTTGATTCGCTCTGATCATCCAGCCAGCCTCTTCATAGCCGTGTCCTGATTGTGCTTTCAGACTGAATCAAGGGAAAATACAAAGATGAACCAGAACCATCAGAGCTCAACACTGTGGCCTGGACCTCCCGTTTTTCATCACCGCAGATTCTAGCAACACCACATGCCAGAAAGATTGAGCACATGGGAAAATCTGTGGAAAAAGAATCATATTCCCACTTTCAAGTTAGGATATCTTTCAAATTCCTCCAATGTCGTACCGGAGAAGGAACTTGATTAATCCCTGCTATGCTCTCAGGGAAGGTTATTAATTGAGTGGTTTGATGAATGAACACTTGCCTCTAAATTATGGGTATTCTGCGGCAGTAGAGAGCTTGCAGATTTACGGCACTCTCCCTGGTGATGAAGGGTTTAACTTCTCAGTCTCAAACGCTAAAACCAGAGGAGGTTTTGGTAGAGAGTTGTTGTCTGTCCTCCCTTTAATGTGTCTGTCAGAAGACTGCTGGCTAACAATTCAGAAAGAAAGCTCATTTCCATCTAAATCTGAGGATGAAGTCTTATTGGCCGCTCAACGCACCATCACCAGTTTTGCCCCTGACATTTTTCCAGTCTTGGAAATGAATGAATGAATGGATTAATGGATTGTTTTAAAGTTTTAAGGCCTTTATGAATAATGCAATGACCTCGGTGTGTTCTAAAGAGGCTTTGGAATTTCTTGTAGGGACACGTGGACATTTTGTTTTTAGACATTTCCTTTCTGTCTGACCTAAATTCAGTTGCTAAACTTGAGTGCCTTGTAACTGAGGCCGTGATGAATTAATAATCATGGCAAAGAACTTTGTCCTCAATCTTCAGAACTCAAAATAGTCGATTGATAGTGAAGTGAAACATATTGTACTTCTTGTGGTTGGCTCCACCACAAGTAACCAAACCAGCCTGGAAACTCTTGCGCATGTTTTTCAAGCTGTCAGATGCTTTAAAATGCGGCATCTGCCAGGTCCAAAATATGAAAATTCTGTAAAATCGGCATCTGCAGCATACCATAATCAGGTCATGGCAATAAGTCCTGTCCTCCTTCGCTGCTCCTTTTCAGGAGACCTTCATGAATAATCAGAGGGAAAAAAACAGGCCACTGTTGCTCTTTGAAGTTTTCCATGCAACTAAAAATAATCCCATAATGCATTATAATGAAAAACTATTTGTTGGTTCCATCACTGCAGATGTAGTCAGAAAGCTTCAGCAGTACACAAACCAAAATCCAGCCGGCTTGGAGAAAAACTGAGGACATTTTCCTTGAAAGTGTAAGAGGTTATTTGCATTTTGACTGACATGTAAGGTCAGGGTCAGCCATCAGATGATCACATATGAGTTATGAACACACATCCCACTGGTTTTGCTAACTTGTACATTTTTGCTGTTTCCGTCCCATAACAGCTGTTAATAACAAATGCTCCATTGTGAAATCATAGTCAGTGTAGCGTAACAACATGTCTGGCATTTAGACACAGAATAACCATAGAATAACATTGATGTTTTCATAAAGTGTGGTCATGTGGGCAGAAAACATACATTTTGCATTGTCAATAGTGTAGCAATTTCTGAAGCACAAACAAAGCAGCTTTCTGTTGGTCAAAGCAGTTAATTAGCTTGGCCAACTTGAGCCCTGCAGCAAAAATGTTCCTAAAATAAATAAATAAAAATAATAAAAGAATACGTTAAAAAGTTTTTTGGGTTTTTTTACAGAGAAAATTTGATAAAGAATGGTAAATGTGACCACACAACCTTTAATTTGAGCTGCAGGTGTGACATAATACATCTGTGAATTTATCTATATTTGTGGTACCACTAGGCTTGTTTATTTGTTTATTTATTTACTTATTTATTTAAAGCACATCTGTCCACAACCTTTCCCATTTTACAGTAGATAAATATTCTTAAAAAAACCCAAGAAAACTCTTTATAGGCTTATATGTGATTCCTGATTGTTTTCTCTTTTTTTTTGTAAAATATTCTAGATTTCAATCAAATAATATTTACCCAAGGCTTCTTTATATATATATATGTATACAGTATACATAATGGTTCTATCTGAACCACTGCGAACTGTTGATCACGTCACGTGACATGCGAAAATGGCTTTGCCGCCAAAAACATCAAAGAAGATTCTGTGTTAATTTTCATTTTGTTTTTCGCACAAAACTATCATGTCTTCAGATTTACAATAAAGAGAAATAGTGACTACATTTATGATGTTTTTATAGTACTGTTTGGACTTTTTTTTACATTTCTGGGAGAATAAGCTGTTTCTTTAAATGCCACATTAGTCGCTTTAAACTATAGATATGACCAGCCAAATTAATTAAGTTATAAAATCCATTCGTCACTTTATTAATCAACTTGTATCACTGTATAAGCTACTATGTATAATAGGCTAACATTACTGTTATCAGAAGCCTAGCTACAGTATATTAGCCCAGCCTCCTACCTACACTTATCATTCATTCATTCAAAATCTCATTAAATTTGGCTTCACGTTTTCGTATACATATTAATTTAAATATGCAGTGTTTACTGCTCTGGTAAACACAAAGTGTTTTGGCTTTTAATTACGTTTTGGTAATTATGAAGTTTGCTTATTATAAAATACAATCATTTTATTGCAGGAGCAGCAAAGAGACTTGCATCCAGTGGTCATCTATTTACACGTGTCCCGTAAGGAAATCTGCAAAGGAAAGTGTTCTCCTTTAACTGCAGAGGTCTCCCCATCCCCTCACACACCTTTACCAGCCCGTGGTTCCTTCCTACACAGAGCAGGAGGCGGAGGAGAGGACGGAGATCGTAGATACGCATCCTAGTTGAAGTCGATGAGAAGTTCTCTTCGGAGGAAACGGGCGTTTGTAAAGGAGCTTCAGGACGTTTGAAGATGCTTTTGATGGTCTCAGCCGGTGATATCGCTCCGTTCCTGGTCAGAACAAAACCGAGAGACCATTTCAATGACTCAATGTGCTCGTTTTGAGGAGCAAAGGAGACGTTTCTGTAGGATTCTCAGTCCGGAGACGTGATGTCTGCCAGAGCTCGTGCCCTGCTCTTAGGTAAGTTTCATCTTCGTGCTTGTGTGTGATGTTTTTGCAGCTCCTGTCAAATGTGCTCAGTTGTACAGATGTAGTAGAGTGGTAGACTCTAGTAGTTGATTTGGCTGGCGATATCGGTACTTTCTACTAATGTGACTTTTAGATCACAATTGGCAACAATAAGCGATCAGATTATGGCAAGCCTTTTTAACATTTTCTTTAAACGATCTTATGTCTATTTTTATGGACTACTAAATTTACATGTTATTTGCTTATGTGCATTCTTGTAGTGATTTGTGTCTTTTTGATTAGCCTACTTATTCAGTAGCCTGTGGTATGTATTTCAATATTTTTGCCATTCAATTTTATGGGGGTCTTTGGTTAAGATGTGAACTATTCTCTTCCAGTTATTTTTTAGTTGTTACTGTTTTTTTATTTAACTAGGTGCATTTAATTGTTTACTTATTATAAGTAATGAAGTAGTACGAATAACTATTTTAACCAGCTTAATTTTATTATTAAATTAAAAATGTAATTAAATGTTAAAGTGGTGTGCCATAACCAGGTACACTTCAATCTTCCTTTGTGTGCTGTATTATTCAGCATCCGCATATGCATTAATTTATTAATGCCTTCCTGTCCATGAATTAAGTTATGCTTTTATGTGTTGTCTGCAGTGGTCTTAGATATATGCTTATCAGCCTTTTCATAAACTCACTGCGTTGCAATATTTTAATTGATACATTAATGAAAGAGAACTCTTTTAAGGTTGAATTTGAATTTTAAAGTCAATTACGTTCTTTATTTATCCATGTTTCTTCAGTAGAGATGCAGATATTTAGTGTTCAAGGGTGAAGTCAGGTAGAAAAAAAAGACACTTTTTTAGGTTTGAAGCAGCATTAAAATGTCTTTGCTCATTTTCCATACTGCACTTTTTTTGTGTTAAGTCAGATCTCTTCTATCATTTTATGTTTAAATACGTAACAAAAAATTACCGTTTAAATGTCAAAAGTCTTTTACTGTGTCTGTCAGCGCCACTATGTTCAGTTACAGTAAAATAGGCCAGTGATTCAAAGCCATCACTGTGAACGAAGAAATGAATGATGGGATGTGAAATGTTGCTATTATCATGTCAGGGTATCTTATATTTTTCCTTTCAGCCCTTTGTAAAATGATTTGTCCTGTGCACCTCAGCAATTACAGAGCAATCAAATCATTTGTTGAATGTCTAATACTATTGTGGAAACTGTTAGAATAGTTTTGCGGTGACTGAATATTGAATCTTAAAAAACTGTGACTCACAAACCTCATCTGGCAGATTTTACCTCCTGGCCTATTTTACCTGACATCATCCTAGATATAACTAGATTTGCATGTCCTTAAGGAAATGGCAGTTCTTAGTTGCATGTCAGCAAAATAATAGTGGTAAAGCTTTATGAAAGCTTAAGTTTTAGGCTTTGTCTCTGTGTAAATAAAATGTTGCATCAGCGTTAAACTTTGCTGTTGTCATGACATTTATGTGTGTCTTATTTCCAGCTGCAGGAGAATCAATACATGAGCTTGAAGTTGTGTGTAAGGCATTTTACTGGTAATGTGATATATTTTAGAGTGACTCTGAATGATCAGTGAGAAATATTTATATAAGGTGAGAGTTTTATCCATTGGGAATCGATTGTGAAAATTTTTGAGAGGTGTTTGGAGTAGAGTTGAAAATTAAAATGGCTTGATGATGTTAGGGGAAAAACCTGTTAGGCGTATTTTGATGAAAAATTGTGTTTGCGGTGTAAAACGCATGCAAAAATAGCACTGCATGCGCTTTAAAACCACAACCTGTGCGCATACTGAAACTGAAGTGTTGTGACTAGACAATAAGCGGCACCGAGAGATGCGAGGTGCTCGAGTCCTCAGACTCACACACATACAGGAGCAAACGCCACTGCAATTATCATGATGAGCGCTTTCATTAGTTGCATTAAAACAACTGTGCTAGACAAGCCGTGCAAACAACACAAAATATCTCGACACCATCATCCGCACCCTGCAGATACACCAACACAACACAAGAGAAGCTATCTGTCTGCCTGTCTGTCTATCTAATGCCATTACATTTTCATTGGTTTGGGCTTTCTACTGGAAATAATTGACCATTGTCTAATAGTACAGATCCTCTTATTCCCTGTAGCAGCAATTATCACTCCTGCAGTCCTAAATAGTTGTTTTGTTTGTTTGATTGTTTCTTTCCTCCCTGTTACTCAAGTGAAAATAAGCTTATGAAGAGACAACAACGGCAAGGTGATGTCAAAACAAAATTAATTCCACTTTAGATTATATTCTAGAAGGGCTGAAGAGATTATATTATATTAATATATTATATTATGCAGTTTTAAGAATTGTGCAACAAAATATTAGAGGTATCAGGCATGCACATTATATTGCTACCATATCAATGTGCTGTTTTCTTTTCTTTTTTCTTTTTTTATAAATTAGCATTGTTTGATGTTGTACATGCTTGTTTTCATGAGTTAGATGACTTTTGCCATTATTCATTGTTCACCAAAATGATTGAAAAAATTTTAATAAAACTAACGCTAAAAATATAATTAGCCAGTTGCTAATAGTTGACAAATAAAAATGGGACTGTGTCCTATGGTGTGACAACAAAGATTAAAAAATAAAAATTTATTTTTTTGACAAAATAGCATAAAATATCTGAATGTTTATTATCGACAATACATAAAGTTATTGCCTCATCAATATCAGCCAGAATTTTAATATTGGTGCTTGCCTAATATAAATAAAAGCTTCTGCATTGCTTAAAATCCACATTTGTTGCAGCATCTCACATAAGTGTGCGTTATGAAGCAGATCTTAGATCAGTCTATTTTTAGACAGATCTCCAGGGGCAGCAAAGTATCTGTCAAGTATAAAGATGACATGGGCATCTAGAACCAGAGGTCAGGAAGTGACATCCTGCTGTGTGCTGCCTTCCCTCTCTCTCTCTTTCTCTCTCTGTCTCTCTGTGTCTCGCTCATTCTCTCTCTCTCGTTCTCTCTCTCTGCCCTGTGAATGTTGCTGTCAAACAGACTTTAATAACAAAAGCTGCGTGTAGCGTTGTGAAATATGGAGTATCTCCTTACTTGACCTCAGTGTCTCTAACCCTACCCTTGAAGAGACCACGACCCATTCACCGCCAGCATCTGCCTTTACTTCACTTAAACAAATGCAGTGAGATAATGGGATCATTTGTGTGCTGGAAAAAAAAATGTTTCTCTGTGTCATAGTAAATGTTTTTCTCCCTAATATTTCATGGCAAAATAACATTAATATTTAATAGTTTGTTTATAATTTATTAATTTATGCTTGCTAAATGGATGTCCCTGCATTACTTTTTCAGATTCCATAAATACTGTATAGTGCCTTCCTTAATGAATCCATTTTGTACATGGAAACTCGATACACTTCCCACAGGATTAGGAACCGTATTAAAGCACCACAGACAAAAAGCTGGGAGTGACTAGCCTGTTTGTGCGTGTTTTTGGATGGCTCTGGTAATTTAGTAACTTAAGTCAGGAACTGTAGTGTGTTTTTTTCAGCACCTAGCTCTAATTTAGCTCCTGATGAGCCTGGCTTCACATGGACCATGTCAGCTGTGTGTGTGTGTGTGTGTGTGTGTGTGTGTCCACGGGGCCCCAGTGCTGTCTTTAATTAGTAGAGCACATCACAGCAGGGCCGGCCCTCACTGAGAGTTGTGTCATTCCGTTCAGAGAAATCACAGTGACATCCTTTCTCCCACCAGACACACAGCACCAGCCACTTACCTCCTCTGCACACACACACACAAACAATTTAACATGCACAGAATCATACACATGCTGGTATCAATCACACAGCTGTACATGTGCACAACACTTCCAGAAAACAGTCCAGCAGTGTTGCTGTATGTGTGAGTGTATGATGGACTGTTTTAATGGAAGTTATGAAGGTGTGATATTGTACCTTCTCTTATTGACAGCATGCGCTGGGTTGTTTTGACCCAAGTGCTGGGTTTAGCTATTTGACCCAGAATGCTGGGTTGTTTATTTGACCCAACCAGTGGGTCAGGTTAACTGTGTTAAATATTACCTAAACATTGGGTTATTTATTGTCTTATTGCCTTGCTACATTTATATTTACCAATATTAGCAATACTAAATACATAATGATCACAAAGGAATGTAAAATATTATTTTATTATTATATTAATAATATTATATTATATCATTTTTATGTATATATATATATAATACGTTTAGACAACACAAAAAAAATCAACTGTAAATATCAATTAAATGTGTTTTCACATTTATTTTTAAAACAATTTTTGAATGAGTGCTGTCAGACATTTCATCCTTCTCTTACAGGCACAATTAAAACAACAGTTTTTGTACATCATTCTTTAAAACACAAAACGGTGTAAACTTCATACATGAAGAATCATTTCCATCAATAAGATATACTGCATGCTGGAGAAATTCTCAGTAGAAAGACACTGCTTAGTGTAGTTAATATAAAGCACAAAAGAAGGACTTGGAACAAAGATCACAAGCCTCAAGTAACGAGTGCATTTTAATAGCATGGCCCGAAACTATCGTGAAGGTCTGGGATGTCACTGTCTTGTCTCCTCAAGCAGAAAATGTGCAGTAAGGCATCAGTGGTCTCTGCATTTTTCAAATATTCCGCCATATTGGTCCTCTCCTGTTAAGTTAATAAACACAACACTTAGTCTAGCAACATAACTAACAAGTTAAGTGTTTTTTACGGAAATCATATATAATCATATACAGTTGAGGTCAATCCCAATGTTAATTATTTTATCAAAATAAGAGGGATCATACAAAATGCATATTGTTGTTTTTGTTTTTAGTGCTGACTTGAACTCTGTTCAGAAGTTTACACCCCCTTGATTCTTAATACTGTGACCCTGAATGATCCACAGCTGTGTTTTTCGTACAGTGATAGTTGTAGGAAAGGGTTCAAATACATAAGAAAGCTGGAAAAACAGGATCATGCAGGTAACAACACAGTATTAAGAATCAAGGGGGTAAAACTTTTTGATCGGGCCATTTTTATAAATCATTATTTTCTCTTGTGGATTATATTTAAACATTTTATGTGAACTCAGTACTAAATAAACAATAACACACATTTTGTATGATCCTTCTTATTTTGGTAAAATAATTACAATTTTGCAGATTTTAAAAGGAGATGTAAACACTTTTTTTTTAATATTTTTTTTAAAGAAGTCTCTTTTGCTCAACAAGCCTGCATTTATTTGATCACAATAATATTGTGAATTTATTCTATTTAAAATAACTGCTTTCTATTTTAATATATTTTAAAATGTAATGTATTCCTGTGATCAAAGCTGAATTTTCAGCATTATTACTCAAGTATTTAGTGTCACATGATGCTTTAGAAATCATTCTAATATGCTGATTTGCTGCTCAAGAAACATTTTTTATTATTGTTGTTGTTAATATTTAAAACAGAGTTGATTACGTTTTCAAAAGACCCTAATATCATAATTTATCTGAAATAAAAAGCTTTTGTAAAATTATTCTATTCAAATGCTTGGAGTCAGTATAAATTGTTTTTTATAGAAATTAATACTTTCATGTATCAAGGATGATAAAGACATTATAATGATTCTATTTCAAATAAAAGCTGTTCTTCTGAACTTTCTATTCATCAGTGAAACCTGAAAAAAATATACTCAGCTGTTTTCAACATAAGAATAATAATACTAATAAATGTTTTGTGAGTTTTTGTGGCTATATGTGACTGGAGTAATTATACTTAAAATTCAGCTTTGACATCACAAGAATAAAATGCATTTTAAAATATACTTTAAATAGTATAGTGAATAGTGAATAATAAAATATATAAATAGTCCAAATTTAACTGTTTTTACATTAAAATCTGGTAGTGTATATACACTGCTCAAAAAAATAAAGGGAACACTAAAATAACACATCCTAGATCTGAATGAATGAAATATTCTTATT
>JAUCMR010000471.1:3137-16474 GCA_032357425.1 Enteromius argenteus | reverse complement strand
GTGACCGGACCAGCAATGATTATTGTCTGTGTGGTGCTTTCTTTATCTTTTTTCAGTGAATACTAAAAACGAATATAATCAATCAAGCTGTTTGTCGCGTGATCATTGTTGAAACAAAGAACACACAAACCGAGAGGGGTTACACATAGTTATAATGCATTATAAGTCTCATATCTTGCCATTTTACCTACGTTACTTTATTTAAAGCTTCATAGAAAGTGTTACCTAATTTTCTTCTCAAATAAAAAATCCAATATCTAGTTGTAAATTGTTCCTCTTATACCCATATTCTTAAGTTTTATAAGTAGTTCTTCTCTCCATAACATGTCATATGCCTTTTCCACATCAATAAAAACTGCAATCACTACTTCTTTATTTATCTGTGCTTTCCTTATTTCTGATTATAAACATAAAATTCAATCCATTGTCATTCTACCTTTACGAAAGCCACTTTGATAAGGAGTGTAAGCCTATTTGTAATAATTCTCTGAATAATTTTACACTAATCTAATGCGAGTGCTATTGGTCTATAATTTGTTGCTTCAGATCTATCTTTGCCAGGCTTTTCGCTTTCACTTTATTTTGATGGTCCCTTTAACGTATTCTGTTGATTATAAGTGACATTGCACCTACATATCTAGTAACTCTCAATAGAGTAGCAGAGTATTAGTAGACTTGTAGGGTAAGGGTTAGAATAGGTTGATATGTACTTGCAAAGTTACTTATAGTCAGTAGAGTATCTTTTGGGAGACCATCACAATAAAGAGTTATCAGATATTAATTAGAGAGTGTACTAATATTCTAATGACAGTTAGTTGACATGTAGGTGCAAAGCTACTTATTGTCAACAGATTGTTCAAAAGGGACCATCAAAATAAAGTGTTACCGGCTTTTCTATAGGGATAATTATTGAATGTTTCCAAGCTGATGGAAGCTTGCCTTCTGCCCATATATTGTATCATTTTAATAATTTAAATCCCATCTTGCCCAGATGTTTCTTTTACTTTAGTTATTGCTCTTTTTTAATTCATAAAGTGAAAAATCTAAATCTAGCAGAGATCCACTTGCTTAACACTTATTCAAAATATCAGGATTTTCTCTCCAAACTCTCTCTTTACATTCCTTAGCCTCTTCAGTCAAATTACCACTACAACTTACTTTTGCCTTCTCTTTATTCAAAACTGCAACTACACTTCCATTCTTTATTACTGGCATGTTCAAATTCTTGTAAACAACTCCCATCCTTCTAATCATACTCCAAATATCTGAAATTTGTATCTCCCATCCAATATTGTTACAGTTGTTTCTCCAATAGTTTATTTTAGCTGTTTTAATAGTTTTCCTTACTACAGCTTGTGCTTTCTTCCACTTTACCAGATCTGAATATAAATAAGATGATTTAACTTTCTTAAATGTCTTATTCCTTTCTCGTGTAACTTCTCCACATTTTTCACTCCACCAAGGAACTACATTATATATTTGTTATCTGATATTTCTCTGCTAACTTATTTATATTCCATCCATATCCTCTCTCTTTATTATTTGAGTATTTCCAGCAATGATTTAACACATCTTTAGCTATGTTTTCCAGAGTAACTCTTTAAAGACAACCAATATACCAAAGATAATTCATCTCTCCTCAAACTCAATGGCATTTCATTCACTTCTTCTAATAGTGCATTAACTGGTGTTGTATAATTGCTCCTAAACATATTCTAAGAGCTCTATACTGTATCCTATCTAGACTTCTTATTAATGTTTCTGATTCTGAACTATAAATCATGCATCATGCATGAATCATAATCTATTATAGATCTTATTAACGCTTGATATATTATTAGCATTGATTCCTTTTCAGCTCCCATTGCCCTCATCACATTTAAAATCCTTCTGCATTTTTTAATCTATTTCCTCATAATCTTATTTATACAGGTTTTTTCCAGGTGTATCTCCAACTGAACCAAATTCCTATAAATACTTAAAAACCTTTACTTGTTCTAATGGTTTTATGCACAATAGTGGTTCAATACCTTTAGAAACTGTTTCCCTACTGAATAACATATAACATGATTTATTTGTTGACATTTTAAAACTCCAATCTATACTCTGTATTTCCACCTTTTTTAATAGCTGTTTGCATTCTTGAAATCACTTTGGTTACATTTCGACCTCTCTTCCAAATAGCCCCATTAGCATATAATGCACATGCCACACCATATCCTAAACTGTCAAAAATATTATTAATCATAATGTTAGAAAGTATTGGGCTTATTACACTCCCTTGTGGTATACCACAATGTACGTCTTTACAGTCCACCACTGATTATTTTGATTATTCAGAATATTAACAAATTGATGCTAACTATATCATGAAGGCCTCATCTGAAGGACTCAAACAGGTCGCGCACTGGTCAGCTGTCACAGCTGCTGCTGAATATTGAGCCATACAATGCCCTACTTATTTATCCAGTTTTATTTTTATGCTTAACTGCCAAAAAATAAGGGCTGCAAACCTGACAACAAAACATAACATCCTTAAAAACTCAGTGGGAGGAAGACTTATTAGAAGACATTTCATACTCATTGAAATAAGGTCAAACTTTCTAAAATTTACTCTGATGTCGACCCTATCTGTGACTGTTGTCGGCAGTCTTCTGCAACCCTGGCACATACGTTTTGGTTCTGCCCAACTCTATATGGATACTGGTCAAAAGTATTCGAGACAATGTCTCAGGTAGTTGGGACAGAAATTAAACCTGTGTCTATAACAGCACTGTTTGGTACACTTCCTTTGTCAGTTTGCTGTTCAGGGCACAAGGCAGATTTTGTAGCTTTTGTGTCACTCCTGGCCAGACGTCAGATCTTACTGCATTGGAAGTCATCTGCTCCATCTACTTTTTCTCCTTGTGGATCAATGACATTTTTTACTTCATAAAACCTGAAAGAATAAGATATTTATTGATTATAAAATGTGGGGTTCTCTCCTTGGATATATGTTTTTGTGTTGTTGTTTTTTTTTGTCAAATAAGTTTTAATTTAGTCATCGAATAACCTTACAGTAATTACAAATTCCAGGATTAGTTTTCTGATTGTCAGGCTGTGTATGGTGAACATAGACTTTAATAAAACAAAAGGCAGACCATCGACAGGGATTACACAGAACATAACCTTAATAACCGACAGCACAAGACAAAACTCAAAGGGTTTATAAACAAGACTACATTAGGGAGAACTCAAGACAGGTGACGAGAACAGGTGGCGTGGGTAAACTCATTAAACTAAACAAGAAACGGAACTAGACCAAATAAGGAACACCGGAACACATGAAATCGAAACCAAAACTAAACAGTGACAGACGAAGACAACAGACATTCGGTGTGACACTGATGTACACAGAAACTTACAAAAACAAATAAAGAACAGGACACACACTAAATAAACACCCATCCCCCAGCCTGCAAGTATACAATACAGTGACAATAAAAACAACTTGTAGTTACGATACATTGCTTTAAGGAATAGAATTCCTCTTAAGGTAACAGAAGAAAGGGTCACAAATCTTGTGAAATTGTCCAATGTTGCCTTTTAAAAGATGTCTGGTTCGTTCCAGGTGCAGAGTAGATATCAGTTCCTCAAGCCATAGCTTAGCAGTAGGAGGATTAACCTTTTTCCAGAACAGCAATAACAGCTTCTTGGCTGTTATCGAACAGTTTGTAGGGAATTTCTACTCAGCACTGTTCAAAAGATATATAAAATTGGAATGTCCTAATATAATGAGCACTGGGTCTGGGTACAAGTTTACATCAAGGACATCTGAAATCACTTTAAAAACCTCACACCAGAATCCCTGTATTTAATGACAGAAAATAAAACTATGAACTAAACCAGCATCCTGTGATTTGCACTTATCACAAATAGGTGACATATTGGGGAAAATCCTATGTAATTTATTTGTGTAATCTATGTAGGACCTTGAATTGAATGAGGCATAATCTAGTGTTAACTGATTGTTTATCAATATCCTCCAAGCCAAGATGATGATAGCTGCTAGTAACTTTTCATAAATTAAAGATAGCTGGCATTTGTTTCCCCTGAACTGTGTGAGACAATCATCAGCGATTGAGGGAGGGACCTCGTCTAGAGAAACATTATGTGTACGCAAGTAGTTCCTTATTTGTAAAAATCTAAAAAATAAATTTTTTGGGAGGTTATATTTCTGTTGTAATTGCATAAAGGAAGCTAAAACCCATCAAGATAAAGGTCCATGACTGTGCATATACCCAGTTCCTTCCATTGATTAAAGGTTGTATCCAACCTTAAAGGAGGAAATGATGGGTTATTTGCAATTGGAATTAAGAGAGAGAGTGATTTTATCTTAAGGTATTCTCTTATTTGTCTCCAAACACGATTTTTTTTTATGACAATATTATTAACTGCTGTTTGGTCTACTATCACTGGGGATAGGAGCACAGCTCCAGGATCATAGGGATGACAGTAATCACGCTCTATCTGGGGCAATAGCTGACTGTTCCAACCATAGTGCAAAAACTTTTAAATGTGTAGCCCAATAGTAAAGGCGAAAATCCGGAAAGGCTAAACCCCCCTCTTGTTTGGGTTTGCAAAGATTAACTTTTTTTGATTCTGTGACTTATAATTCCATAAAAATGGAAGAATAATTGAATCCAAGTGTTTAAAGAAAGACTTAGATAGTAGTATTGGAATATTACGAAATAAATATAATATTTGAGCCGCTTTGGATGTTATCAGTGGTTATCAGCTCATTTATATGGGTCAGAAGGAGCCTGCTGCACCTACTGGTAAAACTAAAAATTTAATTAATTTTTCTACCGATTAGATTGTGTTTACACCTACCCCAACCCTAAACCTACCCTTTACTATGATACAAAAACAGTATTATTGTCGTACAGTGTGACCAAAAAAATGTTTGATTGATGATAACAGCCTTCTAAGCCTACCAGTAGGTGCAGCAGGCCCCTTCTGACCCATATAAATGAGCTAATAACCACTGATAACACGCCCATTCAATCGAGTGATAACATCCGTAGCGGGTGAATATTTAAGGAAGCAATTTCATTTTTATCGCATTTATTCTGCCAATTAAAGAGATTAGTAGAGTCCTCCAATAGTGTCTACAGTTCTGTAGCTTAGACAATAAGGGGTTGAAATTAACTTTGAAGAGCAGAGAATATTTACAAGTAACCACAATTCCCAAGCATTCAATTTTCTCCATGTAAACCTTAAATGGAGAGAAATGTATTATGGGCAGATCTTTTAAACCAATGGGCATGAGCTCACCTTTTTCAAAATTAACTTTAAAGCCAGAAAACTTACCAAAGGTTGTGATAGTCTTGAGTATAACAGGAAAGTGCAACTGAGGCTGGTTATATAAAGTAAAATATCATCCGCATACAGTGATATTTTATTGTTGTAACCTGATTCGTTTGAGATCGCTAAGAAACCTGCCTACTTGGAACTTGTGTCTGCCTGCCTGCCTGAGTCATTTTGCCTGCCTCTCAAGCAAAGACTGAGTATCACTATCTTATCTAAAAGACTGAATAACCTCATTGCTTTATCCCAAGCTCACGTGCCAACCTGCTAGACTCACCTGAGTGACTTACCTGCATTGCTCTCCTCTGCCTTGTGAATCCTGCTGTGGAAAAATAAATACTTACCTGTATTTGTCTCTGACTCTGACTGAGCGTGACACCTGTCTGGTTCCTCTTTTAAGATAAAAAGAGTCTGAAATTGTTTTATTTTTTAAAACCCGAGCTGATGGACTACTATATAAAATTTTAATCCAAGTTATAAACTCATCTCCCATATCAAATTTCTCAAGGACCGCAAACAAATAACGCCACTCCACTCGGTCGAACGCCTTTTCGGCATCTAATGAGATTACAATTAAATTGTCTCGTGTTGCCTTAGGATGATAAATTATGTTGGATATTATGGATAATATTATGGATAGTGCTTCTTCCTGGAATAAATCCATTCTGGTCTGTGTTAACCAATTTATTAATTAAGTCTATTTGCAAGTGTATTGGATAATACTTTTTGATCAACATTAAGAAGGGAGATAGGCCTATACGCCTCGACTTCTTCAGGATTTTTACCTTTTTTAGGAATTACCGTGATACTGGCCTCAGAAAAAGTTGGTGGTAGTCCAGTTTTTAACACTTGATGAAAAGTTGTAAGTAAATATGGAGCAAGAATGTCACTGAATTTTTTATATAGTTCAACTGGCAATCCGTCAGGACCGGGAGTTTTCCTGCTCTTCAAAGTATTTATTGTGTTGTGTAATACCTCTACAGTAATGTCTTTATTAAGAGATGTCCGATCTTCTGGGCATAGCTTGGGGAGATTACATTTATGTAAAAATGTGTCCATTACTTGTGGGTCCGACTCAGTGTCTGAAGAGTATAACTTTGAGAAAAATTCCTTAAAACACTGGTTTATCTCTTTAGTTGCGATACAGTGAATCCCATCTTTTGTTTTTATTTTATGAATTGTCCTTTAGCTATCTATTTTACGCAACTGTGCATTTTCAATGTCTAGCTGATTAATTTGTTTCTCTAAATCAGTTAGTTTTGTTTTGTGTAATTTATTCCTGGATCCTTGATATGATAGAACACAACCTCTTATAAATGCTTTTAGCGTTTCCTGATGATATCTCTGGCTTATCGTTACTATCGAAAAAAAGTTCCAATTGGGAGCTCATAAAATCAACTAATTTAGGATCATCGATAAATTGAGGGTTTATCCTAAATAAAGGGCGGTTAAAAGATGTTTGGTCGAGAACAACTTTAAATGAAACTGGGGCATGGTCTGAAATCAGTATATCATGTTTTTACAGTTTAGGGTGTTAGAAATAAGATTGCTGTCCATTAAAAAAAAAATCAATACGGGTGTATACATTATGTACATGTGAATGAAATGTATAGTCTCCTTCAGTTGGATATAGAAGTCTTCATATGTCAACCAGATTAGAATTATCAATAAAAGCATTAATTAGAATTAAATTGCGGAGCGAGTTTGGTTGACGATCTATCAAGATATGCATGGAGGACACAGTTAAAGTCCCCACCTATAACAAGATTTGTTTGGGACGGTTTAGGGATGAGAGAAAAGACCTTTCTAAAAAATTCTGGCTCGTCGTAATTTGGGCTGTACAAATTTATTAACGTAATCGGGAGACCATAAATCTCACCAGATAAAATGAGATAGCGACCTTCCCTATCTGTTACCAGAGTTTTTTGTTTAAATGGAACCCCTTTACGAAATAAAATAGCAACTCCCCTAGATTTAACTGAAAAATTTGATTAGTAGATCTGTCCTGTCCAACTACCTTTTAGTTTATCCTTCGAGTCAACTTTGAGGTGAGTTTCCTGCAGGAAGATTATATCTAAGGAAAGGGATTTTAAGTGTGCTAATGTCTTGCTTCTCTTAACCGGATGATTTAACCCTTTAACATTCCACGAAATAAATTTGATTGCTTTGAGTTGTTATTTTTTTCTTGATTTAAAAGACAGGCCTAGCATCTTCACTGTTTGTTTACTACTTTGAGGTGTTTTAAACAGGCCCCCCTCCCGTATTTCCCAAAACTTAAACATTAAACACGAACTCGCGGCACGATACGGAATTACGCAGATATTAAATATAATACATTACAAATGATAATCAAATAGAACCTAACAAATACTTTCAAAATATCAAACCTTCAACTTCCAAAAACTCGTATCAACACAGCTCCGTAATAAGGAGTTCCCGAAGAGCATCTTAATATAACGTGATGAAACAAGAGTCATGTAAAGAGTCTATGGATGAAGGCACGGGGTGGATAATCATTTCCTGGACGTGCACGATCCACATGCGGAGATTTCTCTAACCACAAGGCGTGTTGTTGTTTTTTTTTAAACATACTTTGTTTTTGGGGTCAATAATTGTTCTAATCATCTTATTTATCTAGATCTTCTTTCTCTTTAAATATGTTAAAATGTGTAACAATAATCTCAAATGTTCAATATTTTGTAATTTGTGAAAGAACCTACGAATAAATATAAAAAGTAAATAAATAAGAAATAATTAGTCATCCCATTATGAGGTGATATTTGATACCTTAAACTGATTTACAGGGACTTCATTTATTCATTTATAATGGCTTTTTTTTTTTTTTTTAATTATGTAATCTTTTATGTCAAATAAAAAAAAAAAAAAAAAAGCTTTGTACATTTTCTAATTAAACAACAGAATAAGAAGAATAAGTTATAAATCACATTAGAATAAACAAAATTAATTTGTAGAGGCGCACACAAGAACACAAAAGTGGCTGGTAGGTGTATTTTCAGACATTTAATGAGGCTCAGAGGTGGCATGAGTGCATTTAAATTCATAAATTCATGTTGAGATTCATTTTTCAAAATGTAAATTATCAAAATATTAAATTATTTAAATAACTTAAATTATACTTTACAATACTTTAAAAATGAAACTAAAACTGCCAGCAGTTGCAGCAAGTCACTGATTTTATCACTGAATAATAAATTCAGTTTACTTATTTGAATGCCTGATTTATTCAGGAATAAAACAAGTGACCATCTTTTTGACTCACCTGATTATTTAAAAATTCATTCATAAATGAAACACCTTTGTGTTTGAATGGAGATGCGCAGCAGGTCAGCTATGACTGAAATAGAGCAAAATCAGACAAAAGTATTGTAATCACTTAAGTTCATTAAATTATTGTTTATTGAACTGTTGTATTAAATCAGTGTCACATTTGAAAACCGCCTTAATCATTAAAAGACACTATGAAAAGGTAATAATGCTATATAAACTATTAAACTTAAGTAATTAAACGTTTCATTTTAAAATCAGTATTCATAGCCAATTATTAAATTGTATTGAATGTGTTCCACTTGCTTTTTGAATTAGGATGATTTATGTAGTCATGGTCCTGGGTAACATCCTCTTAAACACCATGCTGCACCAGATACTACCTTCCCTTGATCATCTTCTTCTTCTTGGCTGTCATCTGGTGGTGTTATGTCGCCAACAACGAGGCAGATGTTGTGCATCATGGTGCATATTACCTGTATAAACATAATATATGAAAACATTTTGTCACCCTAAATTGAGCCGACAAAGAGCTTGTGCAGAAGCCAATGTTTGTGTTTGATCGTTGTAAGGAAGTCACACAATCAAAGATTTCCCTAACTTTTGAGGAGCTACAAGAGATGTATGCTTAACTTTCCAGACAAGCTCTTTTAAAGCTCTCTGCTGATGGCAGCAAAGCAAAGGGAAGTGGCACATCATCTCAAAAAATACATCAGAGAAATAGATGAAGAGAAACCAGGGAGGTTTCTGAGGTTCTGCTCAGGATGTCACTTGATTGTGTCAGACTGCATCTTTGTTGAGTTTGTAAAGATGTCAGGTTTCACCCAGCGCTCTATTGGTTGTACATGTGTGATGCTCCTTCAGTTGTGTGAGGACTGTGATCATTTTACAGATTATTTTAATGATGTTCTGGAGAACAACATCTGGATGATGGACATAGTTTAACATGTAGTTATCAAAACCCTCATTTTGAGTTCTGGTAACTATGGTTTTTTGATTTTGTAAATATTGCCAATCTTAGCTTAGCTTTGCTTGTCCTCCATTAACAGAGAGCAGAGTTGATCAGAAGAGAACTGACTCTCGGAGGTGCTCTTCACTCTTCATCCATGCCGACTGGTTTTAGTCTGTCTTCTGTATTCCTGGAGGAGAGGACATCACTGTTGGACGTCCTGATCTCCATCAGTTCCTGCTTGGATTTACAACCTCATCAAGTTCATCTTAGAATTAACAACAAATACATTAAAAAAAAACCTTAATTTACAGATAAATTCAGATTCAGTGTTAATGAGTAGAACACATTTGTCTGTGTTTAACGTCTCGATCACGGATAGTGTCTCTTACGACTCGGTGTGCTTTCAACTTATTGTTTTAGTATTGAGCAAGAGACTACAAGGCATTCATGTCACATAATTTGACTGATTCAGCTAAAACATTCATGTTTTACTACTGGCCAAAATCCAAAACCAAACTAAAACTAAATCATCTTTGAGAGCAAGGTGCTGTTTCGAGGCACAGTGGCATGTGTATTTAGCGCAGGCCTATAATAAGGAAGATTATAGGCCTTCATTGTTTATCTTCACTTTTAGCAGAAGCTGGATGTTTGGCCAAGCCTTAATAAATGATGAAGGTTAACAAATTATGGTAGCCTATAATGGCATCTTAACACAAGACATACCTGAATAAGGTTAAAGAAGCAGAATTGGATCAGACTTTTATCCAAAAAACTCTTCGCTGAAGTGTCACTTGATTAATGTCTGGAAAAGGTTCATCCAGAACTCTGTTTGAGGAGAATTGCCCACCATCCCTCGATTTGTTGGTTTGCGATGCTTCTTCTTCAAAGAACTTTCTCCAGAAAAACTGTCTCATGGTTGCTTCGTAGAAACCTTTCTCTGTGTCCATGTCCCCGGATCCTCTCGGGACACCCTCCTGCTCGTAACAGTTTTTATCAAATAACTGGCTATTACTTTAGAATAGTTGTTGGTTGTACGCCTCCATCCACAGAATAAACGACTGTAATCATCTATACAAACATTAATGGCATTGCTGTATGGTT
Organism: Enteromius argenteus; assembly: GCA_032357425.1. Classification (NCBI taxonomy): domain Eukaryota; kingdom Metazoa; phylum Chordata; class Actinopteri; order Cypriniformes; family Cyprinidae; genus Enteromius; species Enteromius argenteus. The sequence continues at coordinate 5,787 of JAUCMR010000471.1, read as the reverse complement.
TAAGTTTGTCGTAGCTCTTCATACACCAGAGCGCAGCTGTACTGACATCTTTTCAAGTGTCTCCTTCCAAGCGTCGTCCACATCTTCAGAATCAAGTTTAATAATGTGTCTAATAGTATCCTGGGAAACACGAAACTCACTGAATGGTGCAGAGGTGAAGCCAGTGATAACCTTGCATTTGTCCACTAGTTATTATTTCATGCTGGATAAAAGCAGTACATCACTAAAATTGGACAGTTTTTTTCTTCTAAAAAGACCCAGTCACCTGCGAATTCTCTTTAAAGTATGTATGCTAATTATTATTCTGTTATAATTAGCTAAAGCTGATAGAATTTCTTTGTTACTGAAAGAAAGTCTAAAATAAAGCTCCAATAATTCATCCAACTCTGCCATGTCCTCTACGCAACAAATATCACTCTACCTCTTCTAGATCAACCTTTTATTTGTTGAAATTTAACAATTCTTTTCTTGAAATTTAGAGTTCATTCTTAACATTTTATTTTTCATAATATTTTTCAAAATATTACTTTTTTATCGAAATTAATTTTTTATTATTACTTGTCCCTAATCCTCTTCCATATATATTACATAGATTTTCCTGTAAAAAAACAAAAAACAAAAAAAACATGTATTTTAAGTACCAGGTGTGACCCTACAAAATAAAGGAGCCAAAGAGGTTAATTTTAAAGAGAAAAATAGCTCATAAAAATGATTCATTAAAATCACCTCAAAACTCTAAATATTAAACTAAAAATATTACTATAACAATATAATAAAGATTGTTTTTCTGTGAATAATAATAAAATACCATGTATTTTAAGTAACAAGTGCGACTCTAAAATAAAGGAGACAAAGAGTTTAATTTGTTTAATTTAATTTCAAGGCAAAATAGCTCATAAAAATTTCATAAATATTGCAAAGTATCATAAAATCCCCTCACAGTTAATGTCATTATAATATAAGATTAAACCTGTTGTTTATATTTAGGGGAAAACATACTCATGCATTGTGATACTCTACAAAATAGTGGAAGACGTACCTGAGTGGAGAAGAATGGTTGAGGAAATTGTTATTTTTGTTTTCTTTGGAAAAAAAAAAAAAAAGTAGCTACTCTCCTAGCTAGAGATGGGTAGATCGACACTTAGGGTCGACACACGTTTCTATTTTTGATACACTAGTGCTTTAAAACAGTGTTCTGGAGCACTGCTTGAAATGAGGCTGTCACGTGACCTGTGAGAACGAAGCTTCGTTACCTCACTGACACATCATGCTAGGCTCAAATACAGAGCACGTTGCTTGTGCTGCCAGTATGCCTATAGCCTATTTATGCAGTGTTTTTAGGTGTTGTACCTTTGTTAATTATTTATACTGTATTATAATATATAATCTTTATGTACTAGTACTAATATCAAAAACAACGACAATGAATAACTGAATGAAAATGTAAGAAGAAAAAAAAACCTGCGGGCTCAACCACTGTTCACAAAAAGGATACTTAAAATTATTTTTTAAGGAAGACACACAATTGGTGCAATGAAAAATTAAGTATGCGTTTTAGTTTATTAAATATTAAAGACACAAAGATTGATGCAAGTAAAAAGAACAGTAAAGTCTTTATTGCCATTGTATTGTGCAAAATACAAATTTTGGAAACTATCGCTGCGCACACACATGCTGCCTTGTTAATGACATATATGCTTACTAAACAGACAATTAAACCTTGCAATGACATCCCAATGAACAAAAAATCTAAATGATACAGTTGGTGTAAGGTTTTTTATTGACCACCAGATGGCTGAGTGGAGCGCTGTGTCAAATGTTTCGAAGCATCAACAGTTCTTTGTAAAAGCCTCACTGCTTCAAAAGCCTCATTTGGCACATCTCTACTTCTAGCGTCGCAAAAGTTGTTGATCCACTGATGTCACATGGACTGTTTTATTGATGTTTTTACTATGTTTCTGGACTAGGATCATTTCAGTTGTGTTGCTGTCTATGGAGGGTCAGATGGCTCTCTGATATCATTAAAAATATCTTAATTTGTGTTCTGAAGATGAATGAAGGTCTTATAGGTTTGGAACGACATGAGGGTGAGTAATTAATGACAGAATTTTTATTTTGGGTGAATTAACCCTTTAAATTTCAAGAAAATAGTCCAAATAATATAGGGTGACTATACGTGCCATTTTCCCAGGACACGTCCCGGCCAGGATTTCTGTATTGCTTTGATTTAAAGTATTTCCAGAGCGTCTTTAAAACAAAAAAATGGTGTCATACACCAATCGGTCTACACAGGCGAACAAAGCCAAAACCTAGATACTTCAGGCAATATAGGAATCCTGGCCAGGATGCGTCCTGGGAAAATGGCACGTATGGTCACCCTAAAATAAGATTTTTAGAATAAATTCAAACTACAAGAAAAAGAAAAAAAATTGGGAGGAAAAACACTTGTGTCGTGTTTATTTGATGTCTCTGGAGCAAGTCAAACAGTGTCTGGAAGATGAAGAGAAATGTTCACAGATCAACTGAGTTTAAATCTCACTTTTCTTTCTTTTCTCGTCAAATATTACTTCGGGAAAAAGGAAAGAGTGTTAATTAATAATGTATTCATTAGGAGTATATATGACACTAAAATGACATGAACTCCTGAAAA
>JAUCMR010000177.1:565754-576523 GCA_032357425.1 Enteromius argenteus | reverse complement strand
ACCTTACAGCTCACAATGCATGTCAGAGCAAATGAGAATCATGAGGTCAAAAGAACTGCCTGAAGAGCTCAGAGACAAAATTGTGGCAGGGCACAGATCTGGAGAAGGTTACAAAAAAAAATTCTGCTGCACTTAAGGTTCCTAAGAGGACAGTGGCCTCCATAACTCTTAAATGGAAGACGTTTGGGACAACCAGAACCCTTCCTAGAGCTGGCCGTCCGGCCAAACTGAGCTATCAGGACAGAAGAGCCTTGGTGAGAGAGGTAAAGAAGAACCCAAAGATCACTGTGGCTGAGCTCCAGAGATGCAGTCGGGAGAAAGTTGTGGAAAGTCAACCATCACTGCAGCCCTCCATCAGTCGGGGCTTTATGGCAGAGTGGTCCGAGGAAAGCCTTTCCCCAGTGCAAGACACATGAAAGCCTGCATGGAGTTTGCTAAAACACACCTGAAGGACCCCAAGATGGTGAGAAATACGATTCTCTGGTCTGATGAGACCAAGATAGAACTTTTTGGCCTTAATTCTAAGCGGTATGTCTTCACGCCCCACCGCTCTGCACATTTTGTATGTTTCTCTTCTTGCTTCAGGCATTTGCTCTGTTCAAACGTATGTGCCCTGCGAAGTGGACATCACTGGATATTCCGCCATTCCAGTTCAAAGAGAACTTATACATTCCATTCAAAGTGCATTTAAGTGTGCGAGACGTAATTTAAATCGTATTAATTTATTAACAGCGCAAATCCGTGAATGAATGTTCCGAAGGGAAGTAAACTTTAACGGATTTCCCCTGCTCAGGGAGGAGCGAGCAATGAACACTGTGTGGGGACCATGTCGATCGGAAACACAGTTCATGCACGGATCTCTCTTCTAACAAGCTCATTGTAAGAATTAGGTGCGTTAACAAAGAGAGACATGCAAAATACACAGAGCGGTGGGGTGCGGGGGTTGAGATTAAGAACCGCTGATTTAAGGTCTAACATAACTTGTACACAAATCTTCTAACACATTAAGAACATTAACACAAAACTGGAGGTATTTTGTTTAGCTTGGCAAGAAAGTACGCTAGTCTACAGTAAAGCATTAAAAACGGCTAGATCTGATTACTTTTAATCTCTATTAGAAGAAAAAACAAACATAACCCCCGGTATTTATACAATACAGTGACTAAATTAATTAAAAATAAAGCATCAGCAGGTACTGACTTTCCCCGAGATCACAGCAGTAAAGACTTTATGAACTATTGTACTTCCAAGATTGATACTATGAGAGATAAAATTGTAACCATGCAAATGTCAGCTACAGAATCACATCAGATAGTGAACTGTAGATTACCTGAGGAAAATTTCCTTCTCAACCATAGGAGAGGAAGAATTGTATAAACTTGTCAAATCATCTAAATCAACAACATGTATGCTAGATCTTATTCCTTCTAAACTACTAAAAGAGCTGCTTCCAGAAGTCATAGATCCTCTTTTGGCTATTGTCATTAGGATATGTCTGTTATTAAGCCTCTCGTTAAAAAACGCAACTAGACCCCAAAGATCTACTTAATTACAGACTGATCTCAAATGTCCTTTTTCTGTCAAAGATATTAGAAAAGAAAAATCATATCTGTGATGATTTCCAGTCAGGATTTAGACTGTATCATAGTACTGAGATTGCTCTCATTAGAATTACAAATGACATGCTTCTATCATCTGATTGTGGTTGTATCTCTTTATTAGTGCTATTGGATCTTAGTGCTGCGTTCGACACTATCGACCACAACATTCTCTTGAACAGACTAGAAAAGAATTAGAATTAGTGGAAGTGCCTTAGCTTGGTTGAAATCATACTTATCTGACCACCATCAGTGGGTAGCCGTGAATGAGAAGCTATCGAATTGATCCCAAGTGCAATATGGAGTACCTCAAGGCTCAGTACTTGGGTCGTTACTTTTCAAGCTTTACATGTTACTCTTGGGAGATATTATCAGGAGACACGGTGTTAACTTTTACTGTTATGCTGATGATACTCACCTCTATATTTCTTTGTGGCCCAGTGAAACGCACCAAATTGAGAAACTAACAGAATGCATAGTTGATATAAAAAACTGGACGATGAGTAATTTCTTGCTGCTAAATTCTGAAAAAACAGAGGTGTTAATTATCAGACCTAAAAACCCCACATGTAATAATCTAGAACACTGTAACACTTGATGGCTGCTCTACGCAGAAAAGGTTTTTTCCCCATCACCCTTCCATTGATATGTTCCTTGTGCAAAGTGGAATGATGTATAATGACACTTTTAGCAGTGAAATGTTTTTGCAGCTCTTTGGAGGTGGTTTGTTGTGTGTGTGTGTATATATATATATATATGGGCTGAAAGTTATTGACATATGAGTAGATCTAGCAGAAGGAGACTCCCAAATGCTCCCTGTAGATCGGGCAGAACAAATTCAATAACACACGAGCCTGAATGTGTCTGTAGTATGAAAATGATTGTTACAAGATGCTGGCGGGAGTGGTCGAGGCTTGAGAGAGTTGTGAGTGAGGACACGGGTGGAGCCTTAATTTAATGATTTGCATGTGTTTGTAAAAAAAGTAAATTAATTAAATGAATTAAAAAAAATATATACATAGATTAACCTTACAGCGGACGGAGACAATCCTCTTATTCCTCTTACAAATCAATCTTTTTGCTTCAGAAGACTAGGAATATTTATCCTTTTTAAATAAATAATGATGGTAGTTGTATCTGCCTGTTATAGCTTGTGTGTGTTTTTGTTTTCTTTTTTTTTTTTCTACAAATGGCAGTTTTAGGGGCAGGTGTTGAGTTGGGTTTTTTTGTTGTTATTGAGGTTTGTTTATAGATTATTGTACAGTTGGAAGATACAAACATGACCCATTATAAAATTTCTAACGGAGTCAATCACTTATACATTTTTATCTGTTTGTATTTGATAGAATCCATGATGTCATGCCTTTAAATTAAAAATTAAAAGATGTCCAGGACCTCCATCAGAAATATTAGCACACAACATCAAAAACACAGCAGTATCTGAATGTTGTACACATATGGTACTTTTTATATCTGTTTGTACAAAACCCATCTGGTGTGTTTGCTGCTAAAAAGCTCCTTTTTTTTGTTTCATCTGATAAAAGCTGGTGCCATTTGAAGTTTCAGTCATGTCTGATAACTGAATATGCTGGAGTTTGTTTTTGGATGAGCTAGTTTAATTTTTTTAAAACCCTCCTGAACAACATGTGGTGATGTAGAAGCTGTTTGATAATTTTGGAAAGGGTTTCTGATCCCAAGACTCAACCATTTTTTGCAATTCTCCAGGAGAGTCTTTGGCCACTCGAACTCTCCTTCTTATCATGCATTAGTACAATATAGACATATCCACTTCCAGGCAGTTTCGTAACATTTTCTGTTGACTGGAAATTCTTAATTATTTACATTATGTTGGAAAAGGGAATTTTCACTGCTCTAGCTCTTTCCTTGAAGCCACTTCACTAATTTGTGAAGCTCACTTATCTTTTGCTGCACATCAGAAATATATTCTTTGGTTTCTATCATTGTGATGGATGATTAAGGGAATTTGGAGCCAAGGATGGACAATTTCTTGTTCATAATTTCATGATTGAAATTGTAAATATGAATGGGAATATACTTCAGAGATATTTTGTCATTTTAAGTACATTTCTGAGAAGTACATAAAAAGTAGCTTTCATTATGGTTCTATCAATCAATTAATCAATCAATCAATCACCTTTATTTATATAGCGCTTTTAACAGTACAGATTGTGTCAAAGCACTGAACATTATCAGATTGGGGATTAGAGTATCAGTAATGTATAATGAAAAGATTAAACACTCAATTTTAACTAGACATTTCATTATTGAATGGAGATCTGTCATATTCTATATCAGCTCGTTTTAAATAGAATCTCTGTAATCAAATCGAAGTTAATCGCTAGAAATGTTCTACACATTCATGCATCTTTGTAATAGACAAGAGAGAAAAGTACAGACGCTCATTAAAAAGACAATCCTTAAACAAAAATGTTGAAATAATCAAAGGTTTTTTTTTATTTTTTTTATTTAAATAGATTAAAAAAAAATACATTAGGGCTACAGTAAAATGTTAACTGGAGTGTTCCTCATTGCACTGTTTTTAATCAAGCCTGTCTTGTGGGTTTGGCCACAGGTTCTCATCCAGATCATAATAGATGTGCTCCTAACCTGTCCTCCAACTAATACGCCCGTACAGGTCATTTGTGCAATAGCGGTGAAATACGACCCATCAGAGCATATACCACAATTGACGTGATCATGGGTTTGAACCCAGAGAATACATGGGCTCATAAAACCCTATAAATCATGATTTTCAGAGGTCGGTAGAGTTCCCAAAAACTGTACTCAAGTAAAAGTAATAGTCAGAATAGTTACTTGAGTAAGAGTAAAAAAGTATTGAGTTACTAGTTACTTTGGATCGTATACTGAATATCCATAGTCTGTTTTTATTTAGATATATACAGTAGGTAAAATATATTTTATATACACACACACTAGGGCTGCACCACTATGACAAAAATCATAATTGTCAATTCTTCCCTTGGAAATGTAATTGCGATTAATTACAATTTTCACATTTTACACTGAATGATGTTTATACCATTGTTTGAAGCAACTGTATGCCATATTTATTCATGCATATAAACATGTTGAAGACACTAACTGAAAAACCTTTATTGCTTTTCTATAGTATTAAGCCTCAAATGACAATTATACATGGAATTGACCAATTTTTTAAAGAGAAAAAAAGAAAATAAAGAAAATATGAATGGTATTATGTTATACTAAAACTACAATTAAAACAATGGAATAACCCTTAAGATAACCTGTTGAAAACATATCTGAAGCACGCAGAATAACATAAGTGGAAAATGTATTAATTGTGCAGCCCTAACACACACACATTTTAATGTTTATTTTTTTAAATTGTAATTTATTTCAGTGATGCAAATCAGAATTTTCATCAGCCTCTACCTCAGTCTTGTGTCACATAATCCTTCAGATATCCTTACAATATGTTGATTTACTATCAATGCTGTTCTTTTTAGCCTCTTATTTATAAAAATATCCAGAACAAAATGTCACCGTTATTAGGCAGAAAAACACTGCAATAAATCATTATATTAGAATGATTTCTGAAGGATATTATGCGTTTGAAAACTGGAGTAACAGCTGATGAAAAAAATCTGATACTGTTCTGTGCTTTGACACAATCTGAATTGTTTAAAGTGCTATATAAATAAAGGTTACTTGACAACCTGATCTCACGGCAATTCGTACATATTTTACGAGGTGGCTAATTCGTACAAATTCATACGAATTCATACGGTTTCTTCTAAACAGTACGTATTTTACGAATTGCCAATTCGAATGAATTTGTCCAAATGACAAACCTAACCCCGCCCCTAAACCTACCAGTCACGGGGTTTTAGACAAATCGTACAAAATCATATGAGTGAGGTCGTAAGAATTAGTATGAATTAGCGCGAATTTGGCACCTCGTACGAATAGGTCGTGAGACTGTTGGACTTGACATTAAGCATAAAATATCCAATGTCAATTACGGTGGCGTCATTTTGGTATAGTGTTTATGTTAAGTAAAAAAAAAAAAACATTTTCTAGGTTGCTGTTTGAGAATGTTAAACCATGTTTATGAGTATTTCACATGCTTTCCACTCACATCTTTTACAGGGTTTAAAAAACAAAACCAAAACTAAATTATTTCACAAAATATCCCAAAACAGCAAACCCGACTGTGTCCCAAGGCCTAGTCCTTTCTTACTCCACTGTATTCACTCCTCCTTGCTCCCCGCTTCCTCCTCCCCCTCATATGGCAGAAACAAGTCTGAACTTGTTCAAATTTAATATTTATTAATTTCATCTGATTGGAAATGCAATTATACAATAAATTGCACATAACCCAATTACACTTTCAAGTCATTTTCATTGTATCAATTTGAGGAATTACCTAGCACAAAGTATTTAATATAGTGAGATCATGAAAATTAAATCCATCTGGTTAAAAAAAAAAACCAAAAAACAAAAAAACATAACTTACATCATACAGTATAGACATGCATTATTTACACATACAGGTCTATTGAAACGGGAAACATTCTGTACTGAATCACTACAGTTAGCCAGGAAGGATATATTAACATATGATCAGTACATGTCCCTTAGTGTAATGTCCCAAAATTCATTACTGCCCGTGAGGACAATTCTATTATGCATATCAAAGTCACTGACATTAGACCTAATCTTTTGATTAAAAAAAAAAAAAGACTTTAAAAAAGGGGGGAAATATTTTTAAGACATCTATTCATTACACATAATATGGAGAGTATTTTGTTTAACACACACACAAACACACACACACCTATTTTTAAATAAACCACTAAAAATGAGAGTGATATGGCTTTAGGAATATCACAATTTAGATTAAAAAGCACCGAAACTCCATTCCTACATTGCCTTTGAAGTGTTTGGTCTATACTAAAATTCACAACAGTTATATAAAATAGAATTATATACATACACTAACCATATGGATATGCCAGTTTCGCTAACAGAATACTAGGATTTTACAAATCATAAGACTTCAATTCCATCAACACCACAAATACAGATTTTCAGTGTTGGCAAATCTTGGATTTTCTCGAATCTTCCAGTAAGTTCCATTTGTCACCCACACCTCTCTGCCAGCATGATCTGAAGTTTTTCTGAGGAAAGACAAATATTTGTACATTGCTTCAAATAACGTATTTACAATTCCACTTTAATGTTATTAATTCATGAATCATCCATGCTGATTCACTTTGAGTATGCAGACATTTTTTTTTTTTTTTTTAATAATGAATCGACATTGTGTTATCTGCAGAATATATTCCATTAACATTTAAAGGGGTCATCGAATGCAAAATAACTTTACAAGTTGTTTGAACAAATGTGTGTTTGAAAAATCCATCCAAGCTATTGTCTATAATTTTACACTAAGTGCAAAAAGCCCGTCTTGTTGGCAAAGGCTATTTACACTAACTCCGCCCACCAACGTGTGATTGGGCTAGTCAACATTACAAAAGACGGTGAACTGTTGTCTGCTCCTGGTGCAGATGGTAAATTGTTTGCTGTTCTCATTTTGAGTGTATCGAGCCAGGCTTGAATCTGCGTTTTGGCAAACTTTTTCCCCCTTTTCAAATACATCAGAAAAGCATTTATTTTCAATCAAAATTAAGATAATCAAAAAGTTTAACAAGTATCGAGTAGGGTTAGGTTAGGTGAAGGAAGGGCTTTATTGTACCAGTAAGGTGGCATCCATTTAATAATTTGAATTAAAATTAACATTCACACTCAAGTAATTGTTGCATGCTGTTTTATAATGCATTACAATACTGAGGTGCAGATAATTGCCACTATTTGCAATACGTTATCCTGCTATTTTAAGTGTAAATAGAATCTATATTTGCACTACTGTACATACTGTAGCACATCACTATGCTGCTATTTTCACTTAGAATATCTTCTTAGCAATAGATTCTATTTATACTATTTTCACTTAGTTTAAATAGTATCTAATTACACTTAGTGCAAATAGTTAACTCCATTTTAAAATCTTTCTCAGATCAGGTTATTCTGAAATTCCTGTCAGAATACACCGATCCCCAATCTGCCTAAATGCGTCAATGTTTGTGCAAATTACAGTATTTGTGATCCAGATTTACCTACAGAAGAAGTGAGTATAAGGGTTTTCATAAATCTTTGCAAATGGTCTTTCCAAATAATGTGCTAGTTAGCCAGTTTCGCGGCTGAAGTTTACAGTCTCCCCACGGAAGAGAGGTCAGCAGAGCTCATAAGCATTATGCAACGTTGATTGGAATGGCTTAGCGAAAAGGGAGACGATTTTGACAGAGTAAAGGTAGGGATTTACAATACCATTGAGAAATCTTAACCAATTTAATACTTTTCCTTAAGACCCTATAGAATCATATTAACTTGTGCAAAATGGGCATCCGATTACCCCTTTAAATAATCTGAGGACTATATTTTAATTAATCTGAATTAATTTCTTGAGATTGCCAGCAGATTTTAGAAGCAAAAATATGGAATAAAAACTGTGACTCACACAAAGAAACGTGGAACGTGCTCTTCACCCCTCTTGGTCATTGCCTTACGTCTTTCACGTTGTTTTTCCTCTATTTCATCCTTGCGTTTATCAGCTTCTTCTACTTTGCCCTCTTCAAGAAGCCTGCAAGGAAAATAAATGGCTAACTCAAATACATTTTCCAGCCATTTCAGCATCTTCACTTGCTATTTTCTAGGCACTAAAACAACTTAGTCTTTGTTTGTGTTCATCTAAAGAAAGACAAAGGAAAAATGTTTAGAAAATCTCATTGAGTCCATATAATGCAAGTGTATGCATCAGAAGTTGACGTGAGGAGTGATTCAGAAGAACTTTGGACTGTTAGACCGTTTTCAGAATGTTACACGATTACCTCACACTTAACAAATGATGAAAGTCATATCTGGTGATGTGATAATAGAATTAGCATTTTTGCATTGAGTATCTCGAAGTATCTAATAGCTTAAAGTTAGTTGATTAACCTTGGTTTTGTTAATATGTTTTTTTTCTGACCAATGTATTGGAAGCAGTGTTGGGAAGCAACTAGTTAAATGTAATGGAATTACATAATTTAGTTATATTTCTTTTGTACTTCATTATTATTATTATTATTTTTTTTCAAACTGTAACAAATTAAGTTACAGTTACTTAGATGTAACCCTCTTTGTAATCGTTAACATTTTTATATTTCCATACCATACAGATTTGATTGGTGTTTTATATTTTAAAGCAGTCAATGCAATTTGGGCAAAAAAAAATATCAATGTTTCAGGAGTTTGGGACCCAAAATAGCAGCTTTATTTTCTGTTTGGTTTTATGTATATCATGTATAATTTTCTTTTAACATTATTTCACGAGTTCGCGCTTCCTTATGATAATAAAAGCATGTTTGGCATGCTGTCCGGGGGGTGAGCCGGGAGATCGGCGGACTCCGAGCCCTAGTAGTTTGAACCCTAGCGAGGGCTGAGCTCGGAATTTGTTAATCAACATCACTAAATAGTTCTGGCATGAAATTGTAGATGGTGCTGCAGTCCGATCAGGTATAACTCAATCTGAGCTAAAGACATCATTATCACAGCAGCACTGATTGGTTCTCTGCAATATCTGTAGCCAATGAGCTCTCTGCTCAAGGATTAGTTTTCGCTGTAGCTGTTTTGAAGTGTGCTTCAGAAACCCTCCACCTGTATAGGTCTGCTACTAGGTGATTCAACTATGCTATAGGGGATTATGTCATGTATATATTTATATTTGCAGCAGCAGTATTTCTTACATGCTCAGCAGCAGCAGCATGAAGTGGATGTATTGGCAGTGGCAAGTCTCTGTACTTGCTCTGCTGCAGCAGCAGTGTAGCAGATCTATTCCGCCAAGACCAAATACATTACCCGTGTCATGTACACTACATTACCATGCCAATGTCTCAGAGAGTTGTCATGACAATTATCTTTTTTTTTTTCCAAAATCACTGTTAGATGCCAGTGCTGCCCATCATAAAGATTTGATTTCAAAAACAGTATCATAGCTTTTAAACTTATCTAATCTCAAAGTAAAAACAGGTGCTAAAGTCTAATTTTATCGTGGCTGTACTTTAAGTGATAAAGAATTTTTTTTTCTAACAGCAATCAGTGTTGAGTATTAATGTAAGGTTAACCCTGTCTGCTTTAAATGTTTGAAAATGATTAAAGGGTTAGTTCACCCACAAGGTTTTACTCCCCTTCGAGGGATCCTAGGTGTATGTGACTGTTCTTTCAGACGAATCCAATCAGAGTTGTATTAAAAATTGTCCTGGTCCCTCCAAGCCTTTCAATTAGATTAAATTGGTGTTAATTGTTGTCACGTGGGGTTCAAGCCGGACGCAGAGCACTACTTACTACATGTTAATAGGTTACAGCTTACAAATCACCCTATTAAGTTTCCAAAGCAACCTCCCAACACTGTATGGGAGTACAAATTACAGTGCAAAAGGTGAAACAGATCTTGATTATCTCTTACTGGCCACATACCTTTGGTCTGGACGGAAACGAGAGTCTGTCGGGGGCAATTTATCCTTTATATCAGGCGTCAGGTCATTGAGCTCTCTGGCATACTGGGAGAAGCCATAGTAGTCAAAGTAATCAACTGGTTGAGGATCTGTGAATTAGGATATAGACAATTTCATTTAACATCCAACTAAATTATGTAAATTGGTTAACAATACTGTGTGCATGGTCACTTACTAGGCTTCCAAATGCATTGTGGGTTGGGAAGTTTATCACAGAAGATGCCTTCATGCCATGATCCCCCAAAGCGGTGAACAACTTTGCCAGCACTGTCAAGGACTGTGCCCTGCACTTCATTCTTGCTATCACCCCAGTAACGCGACTAGACAAACAAGAATTACATTAGGGTTATATACATTTCACATCTGATGAAAGTCATATACATCTGGCAATGAGGTGAGGAGAGAATTTGCATTTTTAGGTGGAGTATGTCTTTAAGAATCCAATAGCATAAAGTCAGTGATGGTGTAGAGATCAGGTTAATCAACTATGCAAACCTACGAAGCATAATAAGAGAATTATACATGTGAAAAAAAAAATTGGCATCATTCTTCC